>BOPP01000147.1:1016329-1118113 GCA_017312745.1 Gryllus bimaculatus
GGGGGGAAGGCAGCAATTTGCAACAGCCCCCGAGCCAGGCGCCCGCGGCCAACGCTGGAATTTGTTGGAAAAAAGTTGGCGACACATTTTTTTTTTCGCCGTTGATTTTTTTTCGAGTGTTGGGGAAAAATTGCTGGAGTTCTCGTTTGCTCAGGGAGGGAGTTTTTAGAAAGCGGGTCGCTCGTTTTCTGCTTCACTTCAACATATGTGGTCGTGTGTGGCGGTTTTTTTGTCCTGGCTCCCGTTGTTGGAGAAGTAGTTTCGTGGGAGCTTTTTTTTTCACAGGAGAGCTACACACTCCTGTTAGTCCCTTTGATTGGAAAGAGTATTTGTAAAATGTTATTTCTCCCCGTTCGCCATTTTGCGAACGAAGTAAATTTTGTGTGCGGTGGAGAGAATTCGGACGCACCAGTAATGGCGTCCGGTTACCGTTAAGTGCCTGAGATTTGGGAAGTCACAGGTTTACGAATTCTAAGCTCAACGGATGTTATTGGTTTGCTTTCGTGTGTCATTGGACGTAAACGCAATTTCTCAGTTTCGATTTTCCATTTTTATTTTCGTAAAATATTAGGTGATTGCTCATTTTTCTACAGATATTACAATTTGTATATTTGTTAAATATCTACCAAGTCATATTCCTGTCAGTGAATTAAATTAAATTTCATTACCGATGCAGCACTTTCTCCATGTATATTTGACATAGTAGTAATAGTAGATACTACTGGCATACAATGGCAAAATACCGCTTAACAAAATTACATAAAATGGTTTTGCAAAAAGTAGCACGTATTGTGCTCAATAATCCGAAATACTTACGTGTAATACAACAATGAATGTAATTTTTAACAAAAGCTGTCTTCTCCAGTGCAGTAATAACATAGTGAAGAACATACATATTCACAAGACATTGGATGAAGAAATACATACGTAGAATATCAAAAGAGTTGCTGTTCGAGAACGCAAAACGTGAATTTAATGGAGGTGGCCTCTTCTTTGTAATATTGCATTTGCATGATGTCAATTGTATCGTAAGCAGTAACGCACTATGTACGAGAATTCAGTCGGTTCACATGGGAATAAATAGAATCAAGCAAATAAGTACTGGCGTTTGTGAAAATGTAGTCAAAATCAAAACCACTTCAATGCTGTATTTTTCCTAAATTCCAAGGGTATCTAACGGAACTATAGACATCTCTCGCTTGGCAGTGGATAGTTTTCTTTGAATTTCTAAGTAAATTGAAGATTAGCAATGCAGATATAAGACGTAAATCAGCCTGCTCCAACTCAGCTGCTCGCGAGCCACCGCGGGCACTAGCGGAGCCTGGCGGCACAGACTGCTCTCAACACTCGCTGCCTTTAATTAAGCCGCAACTCACGCCGCTGACAGCCGAAGGAGGAAGGGCGCAGGACACACCGGGGCTCTTACTCACAAAAAAACTTTGAAGTTTAACAGGAAACGTACAATTCAATTCAATGACAATATTTTATTAAGATAACTTTAGACATTATTTTGCTTAATAAGTAAGCAAAATCAGGAGACAGTCCCTTGGCTGTTGCGATGCGTAGAATGCTGTTAAATGTTCTGACGTTGGATTCTTTGTTATTTATTCCTTTCATTTCTAAGAAAATCTGCCCCCAACGTATATTGACCTAAACGTAGATCTTCGCTCCATTTTATGAAGCTTGGGTAAGTCTTCTACATGTAAATTCTGATATCACTGATGACAAATTAAGGAAATTAAAATATATTTCCTCTACACGTACGGCAAAGCTATTATCTCCATCTGCATCGGCGATCGCATGGTATCCAGTGAGACAGAAAAAGGGGTAGTGGTTTCATCTGCCAGCCATCGCACTACTAATATTTTCTTTCTCGAAAAGCAAAAGAGAGAAGAGCACTTCTCCCTCTACAACCTCCTCCTGGGTTCGTCACGATTGCACGCGGGCGCGGCCTCGAGCGAGACGGCGAGTTTACAGCCTGAGAGACAAATTAATCAGGGGCTAAGGTTGGACTCTATATGTTAATAAAAGTGTACATTTTCTATACATTTTCTTTGTTATCTAAACTACTTATTTCGTCAGGTAAGGAGTGTGCACTAATGTGTTGTATAAATAATATTTATCTTTTCACGGCTAGTATAATCTGACATACTCTGTATTATACAAAAAGTACGGAGGGGAGTCAACTAGGTGAGACAAACCTTCCTAACGAATTTCATTCATATTTTGAAAAAACTTGTGAATTTATTATAATGTTTTGTCATTACTATATACTTTTGCAATATCCCGTTATAAATATTATTTTATACATTTCATATCATTCACAAGTGTGCCATCTTTATGAAGAAAACAAAATAGAAACTCTTTATTTGCAACAAACGCTAAGACGCTTTTAACGTCCTCTGTATGAATCAAGCAAGGGCACAAAATCACCAATATTCAGTGTAGTGCAGTTTCATCATCGTGACGAACAAACCTGTATATATGTATGTATAATATATATGATGTCAATCGAGGGCTCTTTATTAATGACCGAGGTATCAGCCTGTCACTCGACGCAAAGAATAGAAATGGGATCAGAGATGGGAAGGAAACATCGCGCGCTTTTCGTGGCCCTTTGATACCCGCACCCCTCCCACATCTTTCAGGAATTAGCAGAAAGACCGAAGGGAAATCACCAATTGCAGCAGCCAGCGTCTAGAATGTCTCTTCCAAATTCCGAACATAACATTTAGCTGGAGTCTGAAATCTTCCACTGTCGGACCTCAAACTTACTACCTCTCGGTCTACGAAACCAATTGAGAACTCGCATTCCCCTACTATCATACGTAAATTAAGTTTTTAACTAGCTAATAATTTATAAATATTAAAAAATTGTTTAAGTGTTTGACATGAAACGTTTTTAAATTCGTTACAACGGCATTGACTAAAAAGCATGTAGCTTTCAAAAGAACGAAATATTTTTAATAAATAGGTAGTTCGCCATATCTTGGCCTTTTCCTTCATAAGTCTCGTGATTTCTTGGTTGATTGATGATTCTCGGCGCGTCAACGGCTGTCATTAGTTCCGTAAGTGTTGTGAACGTTTCTTTCCTCAGGAGGTGGCGGGGATCTTCCCCTGCTGGATGGTGAGATCTGGCGCCGACCCACCGTTGGCTAGAGGGTTTTATCCTACCAGTTATCCTCCACCAGCGGGGCACTGCCTGCCGGAATAAGCTCTAAGCGCACGACCTGTCTCCCGGCATGGGTGGAAGTTAAGAGTGAGGATAGGACAAAGAAGAGAAAGGAAATATTGTGAGCGGTCCGTGGCCTGTTTTTTATAACACTGCCTCCGGACTTCACCTGATCGATTGGTTTGATAGGAGAAACGACGGGAAACTTCCAATCAGAGTAGCCAGTCGCTAGAATTCTCCTCCAAACAGTGACTGAATTCGACCAAGCTAATTAGCTTCTCGTCGGGTCCCGAACTTCAGACTTGCCGGTCAGAGGCACTGCAGTAACATCAGTTGGTGGCCTGAGACACATCTCCCAGTGGAGTCACATGATAATCGACGTTAGGATCACTCGAGTTCCAGAAGAATTTCACCGCTCTGGCGGCGACACGCGCGCACTATGCGAAATAAAGTCACCAAGTGCAAAAAGACGGTACCCACTTGTGATTCACATATGAGATACTTTTAATATGCTCCATAACGGACGTGTCTTCAGAATTTATCGCTACTAGGGACGAAAAACACATAAATCCATTTTCCGATTAGAAGTTTGTATATTGACGAATATCAGAAGGAACCACGCACACAATTCAAGATATATCACATGGATACGTCGGCTTCCGCAGCCGGAGTGATTTGGGACCTAGCTGTCCGGGATGAGCCGTGTCGTATCCTTATTAAGAGCTACAGCCAGTATAGCTCTTAAGAAGTCCACAACATGATCGTCGAAACGTCAGCTTGACCGCCTGTGACGCGCCCCATCCCGGGCAGCCAAGCATCAAGAAATGTAAATTTAACGTACAATCATTGGATCTGTATGAGTATGATTGAGCAATTGCATTATTTCCGTATTCTTTATTAGCGCAAAATATTATGTACTCACTCTGCAACTTACTAGACACGTCACCCATTACGAAAAATTTCGTTTAAGGTTAATCATCCGGCTTTTGCTGTGAGTGAAGCGTAAGGAAATACCTTTCGAGGTGTGGCGATACATTTATAATTCACGTGACACGTAGCATGTAAGATAAAGACTAAAGCTGCGTAATACCATTTACACTCAGGGCTTCGATTCATGTCACTGCGGTGTCTGACTGGGAGGTCCTAGTTTCGAGTGCCGACGGTGGCAAGATTTTCGACATTAGCTAGATAGCTATTATAGGTCGAATTCAGTGGCTGTCTGGAGGAGAATTTTAGCGGCTAGGACAGGGGTTTTCAAACTATGTGTCGCGGCCTCCTGGGGCGTCGTGGAGATTTATTGAAAATTATCTTTAGGTTTGAATTAATTTAATCTTCGTGACATATATGTCTACAAAATAAGTTTGTACTATCATACTATATGTTATTTGTAATAAATACGATTTATTTCACTAATTAATTGTGGATTAATTGAACCTGGCAACTCCTTTACCAATAGCGTATTATATCACTTACTTGTGTTGACTCTTTAGTACGACTATATTTAGCCTTAACAATATTTGAAACATTGTTACCAGGGGAGCCGCAGGGGAGTTTTCTTTAGGTCAAGAGAGCCGTGGACGAAAAAAGTTTGAAAACCCCTGGGATAAGCTAATTGTAGATCGGTAGTTTATCGTGGTTTCTCCGATCAACATCCGTTTGCAGGAGTAGTGCACTAACAAACGTTTCCTCTTCCTTGTCCTTGTTCTTGTTCTTTCCTCACCCCTTTCACACACGTACACCTACATGCACTGCTCTACTACACATGCTGAGAGATTGGTCGAGAGTCTGTCTAGAGCTTGTCCCGGTTGGGGCGCGCCCGGGCGGTGCCCCGCTGGTGGGAGATACCTGGTCGAGGAAAACCCCGCCAGCCGACGGTAAATCGTCATCCAGTGGGGGATGACCATCGCCACCTCCCGAGCAAAAACATTCACTACACTTACGGAACCAATGACCTTGGTAGTTGACACGCCCGGAATCACTAACCAATCAAGAAAAAATCATGCACCGTTTAGCAACCGTAGTACCTGCGTGCCTCGCTTTGGTGTAGTTTGTAGCGAAAAGAAGCTCATTTGATCACGTGACGCATGCAGAGGTGACTCGCGTCACGCAGTGACGTGTAGGAGCTACACTAACCCTGCTGCGGACGTCACCATAGCAATCACAAGGAGCATTCTTTTTTTAAAAAAAGATGATAGATCTTTTATTTAAAATCTGTCATTTTTTGGGACAAGGTTCTCAAGCCTATGTGACGTCGAACGCACACAGGCCCTTATGGGCTTTAATTGGAGTAATCAACGAGATAAACTATACTTCGTGGAGTGAGCCTCCATCTTTGAAGAAAATTGAAGCCATGTTTTGTGCAGTCAAAGCAGTGTTCTCTGGGAAACAATGTATTCTAGCATTACGTTTGGGGCTGGTTACGGACGGTTACACCCAGGGTACATCGCCACTAGTATCTTTTGACTTCAAAAACCATGACGGCCAGTAGTTCGGCGAGCTTCCACCACGAGCACTGAAACTATAGGGACAGCCACTCTATGTAGTACATGATAGCTCGTTGTAGTAATCCTCCGTTACAAGCACCCTCTAGGAACCGCTAAATAGTCGTAGTCACGTCAGTCACAGTCAAGTCAGGGAATCGCCGGCTTGCAAAACGAACGGTCTTGCTACCGATAGCACCATTACAACGTAATTCTCCCGCTGGTTCAATGTGTTACAATGCGATTATAAATGTAAGTTGTGAATTTGGTGTTGCGGTTTCTCCACCTTTGTGACCGTTCACCGTCTGCAGCGCGTACAATAGGTTTCATCAGATTGCAGTTTGGCTTTCTTAAGTGTCTGAGGAAAACTTCACTTGTAAGAGTTACAACGACATTTCCTTTGCTCAGTGACGATACTCAGTTTGAAACCAATTTATTATAACAATTTATTGACTACCTCCTCTAGTGAGCTATCGGGCGCAATTATTGGATAGAATCGATGCGCTAAAACATAAGTATCTCAGACGTATAAATTAATATCTACGATAAGATTTTCTCGTGACACAAAATATTATTGAATAATGAAAATAATATGACAGTCATTTCGATTAGGATTAAATTCCTCTTAATTGCCAAAAATATGACGTTTAATCTTACATTATTTCCTCGTTTCTGCTTCCGAATTTATTCTTGCTTACGGTTGATCTGATAAATTATGAGGAAAGAACGATGACAATTTAACTGGCAGCCCTTTGAGAACCTGGTATTGCAGTTCTCTGGAACAAATTACGTTTGTTAAATTTTGAGATTTTGTTATTTTACTTTATTGCATTTTGCTATTCCTATCCATGAAGTGCTATAAATTCTCATGCACAATAATAATGTCATGAAGTAGAAATTTTGAAACATAGAAAGTAAATTGGTTCTGTTAATTTAACTTAAATCATTAAAAAAAGGATAATATACCATTTAAAGTTTGATAAACTGGTATTTCTTGTGAAAATAGAACATCTCCTATCTTCATCTTCGCAAAATCTGCGAAGTGACCATTTTACTTACAGCTAAGTGCTCCCGCGTCCTTCCTTTCCCTTGTTACGACACCCGCCATCGAGTCTCGACTCCAGAGCCTCATTTAGTCTCTCAACCGTTCCAATTGCGTTGTGAATGGCGTCTGCCTCGGCTGCGCTCCGTGATTCTAGCCAGCTCTTTACCCTCCGAAACTCCCCGAAAAAATTTCTCTCATTTCTTTCTCTCCTCCAGGCGAACAATCGCGAAACGATCGTGCTAAAACTCCATTTTCAATTCGACTACAAAAAAATCGTAATAAAGTCGACCTCTAAATTGGAACTCGACCTACAGGGCTGCTGGCTTGGGGGCGCTCGGGTCGCTGCCATATTTCACTGATGATGCTGCTTACGAGCGATTCTCCTTGGGCGACGCTAGCGCCTCTGGCGGCGGCGGCTGGCGACACGGTGACGCGGATGGAACCCCCGTGGAGAGTCGTTATGACTTTCGTGGCGCGTCCGACTGGGCTGCGACGGTTTTTACTGCGCCGGATCACAACTATGACTCTTCGCTAACGACGGTGATGGATTTCGAAAACTCAGCCGGCCCTCGGTGGGAATTCTAATGATACCTTTTCGGAATTTATGGATTATGGACAGATCTTGCCTTGCCATTGAATGAATGTCGTTATCAGGGTACCACAATTTAGAGTTACTTGTTTTCCTTTTCACATCTTTTTTTATTGAATTCCATCTCTCCAATTTCTTCTCTTTCTTAACTAAGTGAATGTTTAAGATATGCTTGAGCAGAAATAATCGATTGGAATCTATCACTTGCGATTCCTTAATAAGTAAATATAGTATATAACTGGAGGCGCTACAAATACAACACAGGTGTCTTTGTAGTGTATGTATCATGTAAAATTGTCTTATTCAATCGTAGCAGTCAGATCATAGGATACTTCCAGCCACTTTAGTAATTGGACCAATGCAAACATTCCTGTTTTCAAATCATTGATTCACCAGCTACAAGGTTGACGTATTACTCACAGTTCAAGAAACGCCTTATGAATAATAATGACTATTTCACTAATGTGCTGAGAATCCAATAGTAAGAAAGAATTGTTTCATACTTCACCTAGTCACAGCTACCAGCAAGAAATTAAAAGAAATCGGTGCAAGAAGATCGTTAGAGTTTAACGTTGTTATTGCATAGATGCGCACATCTTGTTTGTCAAACCTTCGACTATTGTCTCTGTAACTATTAGCTTGTTACGTCGCGTCGTCGCTAGATGAAAGGTAATCATTAGACGTGTGCTCGTGTGCAACGCTGTTCTTGCATCCATGCTTCCTTGCGTTTTCGGTGACGTCAAGTTGCGTTTTCGGTGACGGAAGTTCGGCGAAAGTACAGAATAAAGCAAGTACAATCCTACTCTTTGCAATATTATTTAACTTTCCTAGAATCGTTAAGAGGAAAAGAGGGGGTTTTGGAAATGCAGGGTGCCAGC
Source organism: Gryllus bimaculatus (assembly GCA_017312745.1). NCBI lineage: Eukaryota > Metazoa > Arthropoda > Insecta > Orthoptera > Gryllidae > Gryllus > Gryllus bimaculatus. Next base: position 1,024,494 of record BOPP01000147.1, read on the forward strand.
TTGCAGGGATGGAAAAATTGAAATCTATGTACACTAAAAATATTGGATTATTTTCTGCGTTCTTACGTATCTCAAGAAAAGCAATTCCGACCCAAAAAATAATAAAACTAATATTTTAACCTTTGCGTAATAAATACTATTTGGTACTATTAGAAACAATTTAGTAGGCTTAGACTTCACTTCAGTACATGGAAATGTTGCTCAATTAATGTTTACGTATTGAATATCCTAGCGAACTGACACCTTAAGTTTAATATCAAACGGTGCATTATTTACTGTCTGAGTTTACAGCTGAGTATTGATGTACAGACTTTCAGATACCACCAACATTTAAATTGTGCGTCTGGATTGTTATCGTTCGCAGTTGTGTGACTTGCGGTATTCTTTCTATAATTTTAAATTTGGTTGCTTTTTTAAAATTCATTCACGTAGTATTACAGGAAGGCGCGTTTTGATATTTGTTGTTCATCTATTTCAAGCTATTTTAGTTTAGTTAATTAATTTTTTTCTATGTGTTATGCCATAGCCCACCTTTTCCCCTACTACCTTTGTTTACCCGTGCGAGAACTCTCGCATGATAAACCCCACACTTTTCCCTATCCTTCTATTTCCATTCTAAGAGGAAAAGTTTTAAACGAAACGTATTTTTTGTTTTAAAATGTTTAAAGGCAACTTCCCTTAAACTAACACAATATAAAATAAAAATTTAAAAAAATCATGCAATTGATGTGGAAAAGAAATTTTTACTCAAGATTTATTCAGTATTATCGACAGATTTCTTGGAACAATTCACATCATGCCCTTAAAAATATTTGTAGTAAATATTGAATATTCATTGACAGATATCTTTTTGCTTTTTGTAATAGTCACAAAAATATTTAAAAAGCTTTTTACTCTTGAGAAAAGTACAGGGCTAAATGCGCTGACTTGAAACTTCACCGAATCACTGTTGATAATGAAAATACTGGTATAGATAAAACACAAACCAAACCTAACAAGACACGTCTTCACTCTTCACTGTACACCCACATCCCTCCACAGATAGGTACACAGCTTTTGTAGACCACGGCAATTCGTATAATGAATGTTTTCACTACTCACAAAAAACAATCTTCATCGGTGTCAACAAGTATTAATAGTACTTCTAGTTGTTGCTGCGAGAGCGTATCTTGAATAATGCAATCGGCAATAATGCTTCGACAGTCTGCGCCAACCACGGTGCACACAAAAGCGTAAATAGTATTAGATAGAAGAATCTACGCCTTCTTAGCGTGACGTCACAAAGATGACCACCATGAGTGAGGTAAGGTGGCATTAGTAATATCGGTAAGTGTGGGACCAGCAAAAATTTATTACAATGTTCATGAATATGTCATCCTGTACATTATACTTAGAGGAATATTGCTTTGAGGCCTTTGGACTCAAAACTTTTAGATTATAATTCGTTTATTAGTTATTTAACAATTTATCTGGCTGAGTGCTGCGGGTTGCATTTGCCATGAATATTTAGATGCGGTTTTGAAAACAAATCCCCCCTTCTAGTTTTAAAGTCAAAGTGCAATTCGTCACGTCTCCGTGATTTTTTAGAGACCTCATTTATTAAGATTGGTTGCGTGTGAGAGCCGCAAAAAAATGTATACTACTGAAATAATATAGGAGACGATATTACTTTCTCTAATTTTTGTGTAGTCAAACTCCACGTTTTGTGGGTCGTTTATGCCGAATAATTTGGTTAACAGAAAAATGCATGTCCGGCTGTCTGAGTGAACAATACTAGAAGCTAAACCTTAAGCAGAATTTGAACGAAAATTGGTATTTCCCAGTCGATGTGATTAATGGCGTGGCCACTTCAATTTGAAAGTAATGTTCTAATTTTTGGAGTACTTTGTATGAAATGTTAAAATTTCTCTCAATAATTACTCTAAAACATTAACTAAACTTTGTCCTGAGAGAGCGTAAAGGATGCTTAAAAAAGAATGAGGACACTGTTTTGTTAAAATATTTGAATTTTTGAAAATTGCAAAAGTTCAACAATTTTTCAGCGTCTTATTACAATTTTATTATTGAAGTCAGAGGTTTTTCCTCTGATTAAAATCTGTTCTTCAAAATCATATATTTAAATAATTATACACTTTTTTTTTAAATATTAACCGTTTCCGAGTACTTTTGAATGACATATTAGCATTATAAAAAAATAATAGCAACATTTTCTCAAAAACAGTTTCAAATTGTTTTAAAACTTTTTATGCATATGTTGTTACAAGCGCTGAAAAACATCACATAAACGTGATTTTGAGGTAGTATGTCCTGTTTTCAATAAACACACAAATGGATTATTGTAAATAGTGTTAATATTTACATGAAGGGCATTTATTGTTCATAAACGCATTATTGTTTTTCTGTCTACTTAGTGCTTCAAATGGTTTCTTATGAAGTTTCTCGAAAACTCGTAAGTTTTCGGTGAAATGAGCTCAAAATTGCGCATTTTCAGAAATGCAGGAACTGCAAACATCTGCGAATTCTTTCTTAAAAGGTGTTTTATAGATAGTGCTAAATTAAATTACATTTCTTTAGTTAAATTAGGCATCGCTGACGCTGTAAACTATTTTAAAAGTATTTTCATGAGTTCAAAATTTCTAAGTGTCATGCACAGCTTTGTTCAGATAAGATCTTACAGTCTCTGGCATTGAACATACCAGTGAATCGTAGTAGCTGATAATGTTATACACTCGCTCAAGAATTCCCAGCACTCAACGGGCTTATATGTTACCTTGGATATGAATTGGTAATTCTGCAATTTCAAAATTGTAATCGACGTAAAAGAACGTACGGGTATGGATGATGCAAAGTTAATAATTTTGAAAAAAGTTAAAAAAAAAAGAATAATTTGCTTGTTGCATAACATCTGGGTTAAAAATGCATGTTACTAAAATTGTTACTCTTCTCAAGATTGCTGATTGTAACAATCTAAACATAAACTTTTTTTGCAATTATAGATTTTCATATTAAGAAAATGCAAATAACAACAGTATTGATGTTATTGCAAGACTATCTGAGGTAACAACACAGATCAACGCACACACAATTATCCCCTCCAAGAAATCTTTCTTTGCATCCATTAGTATCAATGCAAAGCAACTGTCATATTTCGAGATGTTTTTGATTTTGAACACTATTCACCACAATTGTAACTAATATGTTATTAATATCATATTAACAAATCTATACGACATAATTTGTTGAAAAATTAAAGATTTTTCATTATGAATACGTTTATTATAATGTAGAATATGATGTATTAAAGCACTTTCTGGTAATATTTTCTTTTCTTTTTTTTACAAATATTGTCGCTTCAATTACCTGTCTTCACAGTGAGTTTGACGCAGATAAAATTACGAATTAGCAGACAATTTCTGACGTAACACGTGGAAATAAAAGTTATTTATTTGATTGTAATACAAATGTATCTTCTGAAATACTGATTTTAATATTTTCAGGGCATCTATTGTACACTTCAAAAGGTTCAACGTCCGACCGCCAGATGTCAGAGCTGCAGGTGGCTTCTTCGCAACCACTGCTATCTGCCGGAGGGCGTGTGAATCAGATGTGATCAAGCTTATAACACCCCTTAAACCTCGTCTCCTTGTAAGAGAAGTAAAATTCTAAACGGGGCAATAATTAAATAAAATAATATATTAAAACAATAAATATACTATTTCAACGAAAGTATATTACATATATTCAACCTCTATCAGAGAAGTTCATCGCTTCCTCCCTTTTTGGCAGTAAATTCCAGTTCTGATATGAGTAATTTCTATTGTTAAAATTGTGGTTTATATCTAATATAGTGAGTCATTACTCAAAGCTGACAATAAAGAAAAAAGTATTACCACAGTATTGATCTTACAAATTCAAATAGTGAATGACTCTCATCATTTCAGACAAATACACAAAGCTACAATGTTGTGAAGTGGAAATTCATTATACAGACCGACAGACAAAGATAACATCCCAAGTCAAAAAATTTCAAAATGGAAACGCCCAACATATTCGGTGACATCTCTGTTGCTCAGAAAATTGTGTTGCGTGACTTAACTGTTATCGTTTATTTAATTTTTTGCATTAACATATTATTTATTTCACTTAAAACTGTAATTTTTGTTTTGAAAATAATTTAATATATAAAGTTGAATCCATGTTTGATAAGATGAAAATAAACTACTGTAACAATTCTTGGCAAAAATTAAACATATAAACAAATCTACTGTTTCTTAGCTTTTTCAGGCACAGCATAAAGCAATGATCTTTAACATTATCCTCTGTGGATAAAGACTGAGGATAAAGAGTACCAGATAGTATGTGGCAAATTTTCTGTGAATACCTGGTAAGGGATAATAACACTCGATAAAAGTAAATTGTAATTAAACTTTAAAAATCTACTTGTTTATAGTGCTGAGCAATTTAAAATGAAATCTTACAGACTGAACACACATTCTACGAGCGTTACATAACACCACGTTTTAATTTCAGTTGTGTGTAATTGCATTTCTTCACTGAGCGGAATTCGTTGAATTTTCTTCTTCTAACATTGATTGCCTTGAACTGAGACTCCTTGAAGCTGCAGCCGACCTCAGCGCACATAGAAATTCTAACAACTATTTGGCGTCTCGAAGTGACTGTGACAACAGCAGCCCGTTTTCCCTCTGAGCGAAACAAAAACTCGTACCTGAAACGTGGCCTACAGATTGCAGTACGTTTGCCCTTCAAAGACGTCAGTGTACTTCAAATAGCTTATATCGTTTACTGAATCACTGTTTGAATATTGTGTGATAATAGTGAGTGATATCAATTTAATTGAGTGCCACCCTCACATAGGTAGCATTCAATTAAATTCTGTATGCAAAGTAATTTATAACTAATTGAATGTGTCTTCACCGACGGTGTAAACTGTTTTAAAAGTATTTTCATGCGTTGAAAGGTTTTTTTTATACTTCATTTCTTTCATGGGTAGCTTTGTTCAAATATGTTCTTACAGTATCTGGCGTTGGACTTACCAATGAATCGTACAAGCCGATAATGTTATACTTGCCCTTGAAAAATTCACATCATCTAATGGCCTTGTGTATTACCTCCATACAGGATATGAACTGGTGATATTGAAATTTCAAAATTACAATCGCCGTGAATAATACTTACAAGTATGGATGATGTACAGCTACGTTTACGATTTTTGGTAATATACACAATAAAGCACAAAGATCACCTGTAAACTATTTTTCTGGGTTATTATCTAATTCTAATAAGCGATCATTCTCAATTAGTTTAAAATATTCTACAACTATATTTGATAATTCCTCGGATTCGCTGGAACCCCAAGCCCTCTCGGGCAGAGGCACTGGAATGGTGTCAGTGGCTGGCATGAACCACTTCAGCCTATAATAATAAAAATGATAATGGTAATAATAGTTATTATTAATTACTTTATTTAGGGTCGCTTTTCAACTACTGGGTCATAAGCGACCACGAGAATCAGTTTATAATTTACTCAGGAATATACATTTTTACAGTTATGCCAATTACATACAATTCATACAAGCATACAAATGGTCAAAATGTATTAATATTGTGGGTACTTACATAATTGGGATGGATACATACATTTATTTACATTACACAAGTTTTTGATATTAACAACATGTTTGAAGGAATATTGATATGACATATAAGTAAAGGAGGGTCTTTATGTTAAGGTATCAATTTTTGATGTTTTTAAAAGTTGTAAGACTTTTATACATTCTTCTAGGGAGGAGAAGGAATTATATAGGGACTCTTCTAAATTTAAGGACTGTCTTATATGGGCTAGTTCAGGGCACTCCAGAATAATATGGGATGTAGATACTAGGGATCTACATTTAGGACAGGGTAATGGGTCAGCTTTTGTTATTAAGTGAATATATGACAGATTAAAGTGGCCAATACGTAGTTTGGTTATTTGGATTTGTTGGAATCTAGTGAGTTGGAGTTTCGGGAGGGCGGGTTCAATAACGGTTTCCCTTACGAGGTGAAGTTTGGAGAAGGTAGTCAGCCATTTTTCATTCCACTGTTTCTTAATCATATTTATAATATATAGTTTGATATCGGAGAGAACTTCCTTCACACTCTTGTCCGTTGTTGGTAATGAATTTGCTTCTTTAGCCGCTTTATCTGCCTTTTCATTCGCTTCTATACCTTTATGTGCTGATATCCAAAACATACGAGATGAAGGTTCCGTTGTTTTCTTGTGTAAATAACGATTCTTGGATTCTTTGAATTATGGGCTTTTTAGAAAACCTGTTGACTATTGCATTCAAGGTAGCCATAGAGCCTGAGTGAATCACTATTTTGCGGTTTTCTCCATTTTGGGAGTCTAATTCAATGGATTTCAGGATGGCCCATGCTTCACAAGAGAAACTAGAAAAGTATTCTGGTAACCTGTATTTAAAGGTAATAATAATAATAATAATAATAATAATAATAATAATAATAATAATAATAATAATAATAATAATAATAATAATAATTATTATTATTATTATTATTATTATTGTTTTTAATACGCTAAGGGGAATATGACACTTGGAATCTGTCTTGACTAGAGCGGTGAAATACAACGTGCGCAGTTAGAATGTGCACTTAGTTCCTTTCGTTATTTAGTATGACTTTCATTCGTCAATTCCAGGTGCTACATATGTTCCTTCAGTACAATGCCATAAACAATACAATAATCAGCAATTCGTGACACCAGATTAATAGAAGTGATTTTTCTTTGTACCAAATTTGAAATGATTATATATCCAGAGTCTGCCGGTATAATAACGTTTTACCTTTGATCATTTCTAGCAACAGGTTATTCACGCGTGGTGTGATCAGCTTATTTACTTGTAGAAAGTTGCAAGAAATCAGTGCATTTACATACATGAACCATCAGGCATTCTATGTTCACTCATTCACTTCAATCCTCCCGCCTTTGATCTCATACTTGTCCGTAAAACACCGAGCGAGATGCCAAGGAAGGTTGCCGAAACGTCAGTACAATTGACCGAGACGCGGCTCATCCAGGATAGCCAAGAATGCATTGACTCCGGTCGCAGTCTACGAAAGCCAAGGAAGGTTGCCCACGAGTATATTTAATTATCTATAAAGAGAAACACATGTTTTAAGCAAATTTTGGTTCTTATTAATGAAGTTACAATCATCAAAATTTTATTTTCGTTGTCAACAGTGTGACAATGAAAGACTTTTGCTGATTCATTAAATATTTCCTTCTCCACACAATCCCAATCATATACTGGAGATGGTTTATACTGGTCTATGTTGGAACGATCACAAAAGGTTAATGCAATTACGGTGGGAACATTTGGGAACATCATTACCTGGAATGGAAAAACTAAGTTCGATAAGGACAAGAATAAAAATATAATACGGTCATTTGTCGTCAAATCGCACAATTTAAGTAGTATTTGACCTTGATGTTCCAGATTTTAATACTTTTTTCTGTGAAGAGTGTAAGCTAAAATATGAAATGCGTGTTCTTCATTTTTTCCGAAAAAAATATTTTTCGAGATTATATTAATTTTCAAAATTTTCGAAAACAATGCTCCTATTGCTAAAGTTAATCCTTTAACTCGTGCTGTATTTGTGACAGAAATTTAATATTTTGGGACTTTAAAGAACAGAAGAAACTCTTTTATTTCATGTATGTATTAAATTCATTAAATTAAAAAATATTTTCTGATCTATTTTATTTTTATTTTTTAATTTCTCCCAAAACTCGGCAGTTTACAAATTTGAAAAAAAACCTTTGTAATCTCTAAAAAGCTTTAGATATGTCTGGCAAGTTACAAAGTGGGACACTGAGATGATTCAGGGAAATTAAATACAATAGAAATGTCAACTTGGTGTTTTGCTGCAGCATCTGCCAGTGTCACCCTTCAAGCACGTGTCAATCAGCAGTACAGGATTACCATCAATATACGTTCACAGAGCAATAAATAGAAGAGTACCTTCTCATCTCACTATGTGTCAGAGATATATAGTGTACATAAGACTTTCATAACCGATTAAATTCAAATAAAAAAGTGTCAACGGATTATATGTATACAGATTTATACAAATAAGAGTATGTGATACATTTAATTAAAATGATATTTCGTTTACTTCACTTTACAGGGAATATGGTTAGTTCACCTTTTCATAAAGAAATGAAACTATGTATATTCTTTGTGCCTTCTACTAATTTTTATTAGCTATATCATTACCGCAATAGTCTTCTTACTAACTATTGTTCAGCACTGCCATAATATGAAGGTAGTGTTCTGCACATTATCATCAGCCCATTTAAATAATTTCATGGATAAATTAATAGGATCTTGTCAAGAGTGAAGGCTAGTTTTTATTGAAAATATTATTGTTGCCCCCTTCCCTCACTACGTCGCAAATTCCCTTTCCATAGGACGTTGCGAAGCGAATAAATGCCATTCAGCATTCACTTTGAACACGTCTTCGTGGAAGCATTAGCTCCTATTGTTTTGTAATACTAGGCAGTGGCCCCATTCGAAAAATGTCTATTAACACTGTGATAATCTTACTTGAGAAGTGTTACACTGAAATGGGGGAAATTGAATCCGTGTTGTGTTTCTGGCATCCAGAAAAAATATTTTATTTGAATTCTTTCCTTTCTGTGAAGTATAGCACAAATGGATGCAGCGTAGCTAAAAAATTAATTCATAGCAGTCTGTGAATTACTTCTTTAAGTATGGAAGAATCACACTGAACAATGAAAACTCCTCCCGTCAAATTTTGTTTTTGTCTTTTTGTCTCATGAAGATAGCCGCAGACCGCAAACGATGGGCGAAGACAGCAGAAGAAACAGAAGACGAACTTACTCGTCAGTTCCTTTATTTCTCGTATCAGCTGATACGTCAGGGCGACCAGGACCAGCGGTTCACGATTATTCATTATTACTGCCAAACATATGTGCAGCATTCACTAGTATGATCGATTCTCACTTTCTTGAAAAAAACTTAATTTAGCTCGCCATGAGAAGAAATTTTAAAAACCATTTTTCCCAATACATACATCTTTTTTACCACGAATAGTGAATTTCCAACTTCTCAAAAATGATGGATGTAACAACCCAAATGTGCACTTCTTCAATTATAGAATTTCATATTAAGAAATTACAAACAACAATTGTATATATATTTTTGTAAGTATATCTATCTTTACTAGCGTCACAGAACAAGACATATGTTTCGTGGATTCCTCTGATTACACAACTGACTCCGTGCATATGAGCGAGGAAGATGCTCTGTTTCAGGCGTTCCCTAGCAGGGTCAATTGTTTATAAATAACCTTAATAGTCGCATTTCGTCAGAAGACATGCGTTTGAGACCGTATGTGTGTTTCTGCTATTCGTAACATGGCATAAACCTAACGATTGCTTTCTGTTTGGACTTCACGATGCGTCGTGTCATTGACACTCCGTAGTTCGAGCAGCACAGCCCGGCGGGCAGCGGGATGCCTGTGTGCTACGGTGAAAAACTATTTTTATAAATGTTATTTAAGTGTGTCCCACTTCGAAATTTGGCAGATCTATACAACTTTAGTGTAGAAATACATTGTTAAAACTGATATGGGTGTCAACCTAGTGTAAAATTTGCATTTTAAAATTAGAATATATTTTAAATATTTAAATATTATATTAACAAAAATATATTTATGTTACAAAAAAGTACAACTTTTTAAGATAAATTTCAGAGTATTTTTTTTCTGAAGGAAACGGTATTAGCGCAAGTAAAAGTTAACCATTAGAGTTTTCGCGCATGATACTTCGGAAAAAATTGGTATTATTTCTGAAAGGGGTGGGATTAGAAAAAAAAGAAAAATACATATCACCTATTTTCAACCCTAGATTGCGTTGAAAACTTTTCAAGTCGCTAAAACATAGTGACGTTTTGTGAGTGTGCGATTTGACGTGGAATGACTCATTAATAAAAGGGCCCAAATAGGAGGAAACCTGCCTCATTACATGAAGAATAAAGTGTATACGTTTTTAATGGAACACGTGAGTAATTTTAGGGCTTAGGAATATACTATAATAAATAGAAAAATTGAACTGTATCACTTTTATTTCTACAGTTGCTGATCACCTCGTCTAGTTTTGAATAGTCTTCCAGGATACTAATTTTTCATTTTTGTTTGGGACGTAGATTCCAAGAACCGTCAGTTTAAATGTATAATTTTCAAAATTTTCTTTCATCATTCACTCATCAATCGCTTATCAATTTCTTATGTCCTTTTTATATTTGTTCTTAATAACTATCAACACACCTTTACTTCCCCTTTGATCTTTTGGGACACCACCCGAAGTGTGTAGGTATTGGCCGATTTCTTCTGTTCAGAGGCTTTCTTCTTAGTTTCGCTCATGACTATAAGGTCCATATTCATCTCTTGAAATTCGTGTATTGCCTCCTGGACCTTTTCCCCTAACCCTTGTGTATTCCAAGTTCTTGCGTTTATAGCTCATTTCTTTTGCCAAGTTCGTTTCCAATATCCAACCGGCTTGTCCTTGTTAGGCTTTTTAGCATTTTGAATTTTTTCCAACCCCATGGGGAGCTGGCCCATCACCTCAACCCCCTGCTCGGAGGGCCGAAATTTCTCTTCAGAGTTTTCCTTCTCTTAGACGAGCTGCCTTCTAGGACTATCCAGTACCAGCTACCCGAATTTAGGAGAAATGAAGAAGACATTATAGAAAATGGAAGAGTATAGTAGTAAGAAAAGAAGATGAATGACGCCAGAGCCCTCGAGTCATAATAGCTTCGGGGTCGAACATACAAGGGACCAAGGGACGTCTAGTAAAGTTGATAAAAGTATGACACAAAGTATAGTTTAGCGTATATAGAATAGTGGGGGGAGCGGTATTGGATACAGGTAGAGGGCGGAATGTGTGAGTGGCAGGACATGCAAAGGGAACGGAAGGGAGTCGTGACACATTTATTCGTCTAACTCCTCTCCGCTGAGGTCTGTACAGCTTGGGCTACACTACCAGTAGTAATGTTAATCGATTCTTCAACCAATCAACACTTCTACCCCTATAATAGCCCTCAGCTTCATGAGAGCACGCAAACCTACTCACCCGCACGGTCAGTGCTGCTTCAAGACGGTATCTTCTGGAGGAGGCAAATCTATTTTCAGTATTAAAACCCTAGAAACACTCGAAATTAATGAAATGTATGAGCTTTCTGACATTACGGTGACATCATGTAACTCCGTATTCGTTTGTCTTATTGTTGGAGAGGATAGTGTACATTCAGCAGTAGACAGTTGATTGCATAATGTTCCTTAAGAAGAAAAAACGTAATATTCAATGCGAAACTTAACCAGGATAGTATCAATTTTGACGTACAATGCTACTGTTAGAAAATTGATATTTATTTCCACGTCGTGCCAAATCCACAAAAAACTCCAATCGATACTGTGCTAGAACATAAAAAAAGTAGCAAAAAATTTGTATTCTTCTCTCCCCTGATCTCGTCTATCACTTCAACTCCATCTAGCTCGAACAGGAAACACCCCAAGTCGAATAAAATCCAAATTTTCCAACGATATGCTTAAATCTCCCTAAACAAATAATATCGTGTAGAATCTTTCCCTTTTCCATTCTTATCGCTTGAAGGAGCATCCGAACTGTTTAGCCCAAAAAATCAAGATTTAAATTCAGTAGTATCTAAGAGAACAATGAGCCAGAGTATTTTAGCCTCAATTTGTCAAGGAATGCCTAAATCTAAAAAAAGTCAGCATGTAAAATTGAAATCCCTCGAAAGACTTTAGAAAGAACGAGAAGAAATAAATTTTAAAAAAGTGCACAATACTAATGAAATTAATGAAAAAAAAGCATGAGTCATGAACATTAAAATTAGTTTGTCACATGTTGTATGTATTGTTAAAATCGTGTATTTCCTGAAAACCTTTGAACGACACTATGGTCGAAAAAAGATGAATAAATATCAAGAAAAAAACATGTAAACGTATATCTTGATGCTAAAATCGCTTGATTGCCTTGGTTAGATATATAAAATGCCAGAAAAAGCATAGACGTGAGTAAAACAATTTTATTTATATTTTAGTTATATAGTTATATAGACTTATGAATTATTTTAGTTATATAGTGAGTGCAAGGCAGAGTGAGGCGGTAATGCCCTAGAATAGACAGAAGTGGGGAAAACTGGGCGGAAAAAGATACAATTCCTTTTTAATAAATTGAAAAATATGCCGCACTGGTAAACCGAGGTCGCTAAAGCTGACAAGCTGTAGTTGCCTCGTCCCTGAAAGGTTGTGGATTCGAATCCCGCCCGGGGCATGGATCTTTGTGGGTGTTCGTATACCATTAATGTTATCTTTAGTGGACGCTACATTACTTTAGTAGTAGAAAAGCGATCTTAAATAAGTGAAAAAAATTGAAAAATGATAACCGGAGGAAATTGTGACATTTCAGTATGATATTAATATATCTTCAATAAAAATTGTAAATTTAATTTTACTTCATGTCTTTATGTAATTACGGGAAGAAAATGCAGTTTTTTGTTAGTGTGAATTGTTTTTCGCAAAATCCTGGCAATGTCATGTGCGTCAGCAAATACACAATCGTCATAAATCAAAGCGCGAGAATTTCTTAAGCTAGTATAATGGAAATACGACCATGGATATTCAATACCTGAAATCATTTGAACGTTGAAAAATATATTCACTCACATTTTTCTTTTCATTAAAAAATCAACTCTGACATCATGTGAATGTTGCTTAAACAGACACTCGCAATCACGCAAGTATATTTATGTGTGTCCACACACATCATATGTATGAAAGCTCTAAAGAGAACAATCTTAATGTACTTTGTAATCAGCTCACAGTTTTAAGCAAGTACAAAAATATCAGGTGGAGGACACTAGATGGCAGCTTTATCAACGTTTAGCGCATTTAATGAGCAATGTAATCAGATGAAGGCTTGCGTCAAATTGGTTCAATATTCTACCAACGTGGGAGGGATTTTATAACATATTGTTTTTGCTGTCAATATGGCCAAAGTTGATGGGCATATTTCCACCATTTACGGCCATATTAACTTTATTCTTCTGCAATAAAAATCTCGTGCTAACGTTTTGAAAAGGATTTATTTTCAACTCATAAATCAGATGATGTACAAAACAATCCATCAACTAATAAACAAAATTGTAAAGTAAGTCAGCCGTCAGAGAAAAAGAATAAAGAAAATCCTGACTGTGTAAATAAATCACAGACGTGAACGGTTTGTAATTTATTGAGTATTTATTTGAAATATGCTCCAACACCTTAATACTATGTACAATAATTACAATAAACAATACTGACCCGTTACTAGAAGCAATGTTCCTGGTCTGATAATTTGATATCTTATCGGTGTGATGCTCCAGTAGCCTACGTGAGCATACAAGCGAGTATGCCGCACCTCCCGTCTCGACGTAGCACGCCGGCTTCAGTTCCCTGCCTCAGTAGCCTATGCATTGAAATGCAGCGCCGCGCACAACCCACACGACGCCCTACCGACGCGCCCAAGAATCAGAAGAAGGAGTTTAGGTCCGTCTATATTACCTTCTGGGCCTGCTGACGGAACTGCGTCATCTCGCTGTTTCCGCCGACGCGTTTGCACAGCTAGCCTGTCTACGGGGTTCACTCGTTTGCCCCAAGTGGTCTACGAGCTTCACAAGTGGCCGCCCACGACACGCACCCCTTCCCTTCCGCTCCCTAGGCTTGCCATGGTTCAGCCCGGCGTCTCTTCCCGCCAGCGCTGCCCATGAGCATGAAATGCACGTGGCTGATATTTTGTCACGTTTGTAGAAGGCGACTGATATGACGCCACATGACAACAAGAAACGCGTGTCCACGAAGAAAACAGAACAAAAGATGTAAACTCTGGAGGAAACAAATCCCGTAGAGAAAAATGGGGAAAGCTTACATTGACATGTTATACGTAAATTCATAGACATGCAGTATTTTCTATCGTAACGTTTCTACAGCTCTTCCATCGTAATCGCACGGGTTCAACTAATTCCCTAGTACATTACGAAACGATGATGTAATGGTGGGTATTAATTCACGAGTGTGATATTACGATACGAGCGAGGACCGACCATCAGGCCATCTGGCGGATAGCTCCCTACCCTACTCTTCTTTGGTTTACCAGTCTGATTTAAACGTCAGCCAAACTTTCCCTGCAATAACTATCACTGACCTATAAGGTCAAAGTGAAATTATGATCCAGTTTATTTTAAATAATATTCCACATAAAAAATTAGTAATAGTGAAATAAATTAAAACTGACAAGCGCAATATAATATTAAATACAATTTTAAAATACACAATTTAACGAAACATTTACTAGAAATATTCTCAATGATTAAGTGTCAGTACTTGGTTTGTAAACTTCTCTGTAATTGGTCAAGAAACTGTATCATAGTGAAATGTGTATCGTAATGAGTATCACTATGCAACGAGTTGCCGCCATCAAATGACCGAATGATTCAATACAAGTAGAAAAAAGTGTTTTCCTTCAAATTTGAACTCTTGACACCGTGAATAGGGAGTTCACTTGCCATGAAGCCAACACTCGCACACGCGGCGCCATTCGCTTTCCCACGGTCCATCTCCTCGTCCGGCGCCGCCCCCGGGGGGCCACGCGCCCCCCACGCGGGCCCCCCGCCGGGGCACGGGGCCGGCCCCTGCGCCATCCGGCCTCATTAGCACGTTGCCCCGGGCGCCGCCATCTCGAGAGCGAGGAAGGACGGCGGGCGAGCGCCGCTGCGGCCGCGTTAACAGCCCGGGCGCTGCACGCAGGCGAGGGCCGACGAGCAGGCAGAAACGAGCCATGCGAAATTTCCTCATTCACTCTCTGCACTGCAACTCCCGCTCGTCATTACTTCATAGTGTATCAAGTTGCCGAAACGAATGCCAGGTCTTTCATAAGGAGGCTCAGAGGTGGCCATGTGTGAGCATGAGAGACCATAATGACGTTACATCGTCACTAAACAGTGTCTCAGGAACAAATACAGGCGACTTGAGTGTTTCCTCTCATTCTGAGCTCTCTACACGTCCCGGGTCCTTTACTCCGACTAAGGATTATATGTTGATCGCAACTGTTGAAAATATTGGTTAAGGTGTTTATTTTTTGTTCATTAATTAGTGATTCCGAGGGCGTTAATAGCTAAGGCCATTCTTCCTTTGTTAGACGACGAGATTCGGCACCGAGCTACGTGGGGTTGCGGAGATTTTCCCCAACCAGGTATCTCCCTGCAGCGCGGCACGGCACCGCCCCGACCCAAGCTTTTCCCGAGTCTTAAGATCCCAACAAGTGTGTTGGTGTAAGTGAAAGAGTGTGTAAGTAAGAGGGTATTGGGCAAGGACGGGGAACGAGTGATCCGTGGTCAGTTTGTGACGGTACTGCTCCGGCGTTCGCCTGGTTTTGGCCGGAGAAACCACGTAAAACTACCGATCAGAGGAGCCGATCACTAACATTCTCATCCAGACAAGGGCTGAATTCGATCTAGCTGTCTAGCCACCATATGGACGGGAACCCCAGGACTTCCCTGTCAGAGGCAATAAAATTTTAGTTTATTTTTTACGTTGTTTACATCTGTCAACTATCGAACCGAAATAGTTGAATAGACTGAATACAGATTGACATACGCTAAAAATGCAAAACACGTTTATATGTAGTTTAGAATTTGTTAACTCTATGAGTGATTCATAGCCACAAAGAACTCAAACAATTAAAGTTTGCGGGTATGAGAAATATACTTTTAGTTCAAATGGAAGTGCTTTTGATATCAGTTAAAAATAGTTTGAGAATAGTATGTCCTCTGTTTTACAACCCTGAGTGCTTAATCGAGAGAACTTTCTGCAATCGTGAAAACAGAATTTCAGCCAAGGCAAATTTAAAAAGGTTTTTCTTTTTTATGGGAAATTACTATTTAGCTCGTGTAAAATTTACATATTTTGACTGAATTTTAAAAATTTAATTCTGTAAATGAAAGATTTTTAAATAATAAAGATTAAGTTCAATTTTCATTACATTTGAATTGAATAGTAATAATAATTGTAGCAATTGTATATGTATTAATTGAAATTTTCTTTCGATTTTTCAATTAAAAACAGTTTTAGACTTGCATTATAATTTTTTTAAATTGTGTTCTTCAAACATTAAATTTTGAAACATAAAAAACACATTCACATTGCTATATACGATGAATATTAGCTAATGTCTGGATATTCAATTCACAACGCTAAACAAGAAAATAAATACAATTCATAGGTCCTAGAGTGCATTGGAGATAATATAATAGAAATTCAGTTCCTCCACGAACCGCCGCCCCCTGCACCACCCCACTCGCACCCGAGGCCACTCCGCCCGCCGCGCTCCCGCTCCGCTCCCACCCTCCCCGGCCGTACGTCTTCCGTGCCGCCTCGGCGTGTGAATTTTGGGAACCGGAAGGCAAATAAAGAGTTGAACTCATTTGTAAATTGGGGACCAGAAAGAAAATAAAAGTTGAAGTCATATGTAAATTAGTGACCAGAAGGGAAATAGGAGTTTAAATTATATATGAATTGGGGACAAACCTAGAGAAGCGCATACGCAGTGAAGACCAACTACATCATCCCCTCATCCCAGTAAAAGTGGGAGGTAACACAAGGTTTTCGAAGAACATATTGATAGCCATTATTTTTAAAACCCAACTCTCTTCCTAGTTTTCCAGAATTATGACTGGTATACTTATTTTGACATATGTTTGGTTTAAAATTGGTTTTTATTGAATTAAATCATTCGTTTATTGAATGAATTCTACTTTTCTTGACATTTTTACATTCTTCCTTTTTCTCAGCTAATATTCTACAAAGCTGAACATGAAATTTGGACACTCCTCTGGTGGGTTCCTTGCTTTTCATTTTGATGTGGGAGTGAGTCAAGATTTTCAATAAAGCACAAGGAAATGCAGCGTGGCGGCAGCGGCGGCCCCCTTAACGCGCTTACTTGCACAATCAATCCCTTTCCTTACCTGGGTTGGTTTTTCCCCAATTTACATGAAGAATTAGAAAGTAAGTTTCTAGTTCATGTGGAATTAGAAAGTAAGAAAATGTGAAGGAACTATTTGGTAAGTATTACGTTTTCTACATCTTTTCAAAATCGCTTGACTGACATTTTGTCAAAAACGTCCTTGAAGTTTCACATTTGTTTTAACTTTTGTTTGGATAATGCTAAATGCACTGAATAAAAGGACATTACGACATTTAGTTTTTTTTAATTACACAACTGTAACTAGTGCGAGAAAGTCTGTGGCATTCTATTGTACCACTACTTTATTTAAGCTTTTGGTACAGGTAGGTAATAGTGCACCAATAAAACCCAGCATGTCCCAGCTAGAGCGGTGCCACTCTAGAAGGAGATACCTAATCAGAAACAACCGGCAAGCGAACGTAGGACGGCGCCGGATTGTGGAAGATCAACGCCACCTCCTGCGATAAAAACATGCACTATACTTACGGCACTAATGCCTTTAGCAACGGACGCACTCAGAATCTCTAATTAATCACGCAATCTTTGCCCGATGCCCTACATTCTTAGACTCTGCGTTCTAGGCCGGTCGAGGAAAGAAGAAGAATGACGTGGCGAGGGGGTGGGAAGGGGGGCGGAGGGCCCTTCCAGAAGTCGGCCATGTTTTGACCGCGCCCCCTTCCTCGGGTTGCGTGCTGCGGGGGGCGGTGACCTGGATCGTTGGCTGGAAGGGGAGGGGGGCAGGGTGGAGGGGGCTTTGACACCGAGGGAACCAAGGAAAGGACTCGCCGGCTGAGATGATCGGAGGCCTCGAGCTGGGAATGGCGAGCAACCGCTCTCATTCAATTTGCTGCAATTGGGAACAATGCAAATAGGAATTTCTTAGTATGTTACTTCTTACGATTTACAACAATACTAAAGAAATCTTTTGTTTCTAATATAATAGAAAAACTCTCTAACGCCTGGTATTATTGATATATCATGTAAATAACATTCGATACAAGATATAGATAATATTTCATTTATTTTTCACCGAGGAATCATAAAACATGTTCGGACTTATTTAGTTTTTAAAATATTTTTAATAACAAATTTTTTCATAAATTAATAATTAAAAATTTGTTCTTCTGCAAATATAATTATTTATTTCATTTGTCAGTAACCGGGTACCTTACCTGATTTATGCTTGCTCTTTATAACACACGTTCAGAAGTATTACCTTTGATGCCACATCCACAGAAATGTCTCCTCTGGTATTCCCTTCAAACTTTCAAAAAAAGATTGTCGCTTTTTCGACACTGAAAGAGTTTTGGTTACTGCAGGCGAAACCATAAATGAATACTGTGGTTTCGATATTATTTTCGGAGTATCATTGTAAAGCTGACGTCACAAGTCAGGAATAAGCATTTCAGTACCCTACATGTGTTGCATCGTGTTGTGCAGCCATTTTAAGACTTCATGACAAAATAGGAATGACTGGCAATGTTGTAGAACCTGTGCACAACCTTGGTGGTCGGTTGAGGCGTATGATTGGGGATGAGGCAGAAGCTATAAAATAAACGTTTTCGCGCTGTTTTGAGATAAATGTAAGTCATTGTCATAAATATTAGGTTTCTAAGAAAAATTGTTCATGAAATGAAGAGTGAGTTAGGTTACCCAGAATTCAAATTTATATTATCGCACTTCACTACCTTAGGATCAGGCTACATAACTACAATGTTTGTAATTTTTCATTTACAACCACTACCAGAATCAGAACTTATTTCTTCATCCTAGGGGCAAACAAACGTATCACTAGGTAAGTCAGAATTTTACGTATCTACAAAATTATTAATTTTTTTATAATTAATAGGAAGTAAAAGGTGTCATATTTGTCCGACTCCAAATATTTCGTGTGTCGTTAGGTCTGTCTGACCCTAAGGTAGCGAATTGTGATATAACAAAATGACTCGAAGAAAAATTACTCTAATAATTTTCACGTTTCATTGTAATTTAGTTTAAATTATTTTCGAAACGAAGTTGATCAACGTAAGAGGCTTTGCAAGAACATTAAAAGTGTGTCAAGAAATTTTATTAAAACGAAATAAGTTTCTTTACAAGAGTTTGTAAGAAATATTACTGAATCTTTGATTGTGGCTCTGAAGTCTATAATTTTACAATGCATCAATAAAAAAATTAAATACTTTTGTATTGTATTGTTTAACATTGGATTAAATCAATAAAATTAATTATTTAATTATAATACTAAACGTTTAAAGTGAAAACAAATACCAGAAGTAAAAGTAACAAATGGATTCGTTGTAGTAGCAATTACAATACGGAAAGAAGCAAAAAATGCTATAGTATATTTTTCCGACATTCAAAAGCTTTGACTTCCTGTAAAACACTAAAATTTTCTTCAGTATAGCTCTTTCAGATATCAAAACAGCCTTACGTTTTCAATTTGAAGTGTTAGCATTGGATTAAGTCACAATATAACGAAAAATGAGGTTGAATCTTATGTCAAACAGAAAACGTCAGTACAGTTCATTCCTTAGAATTTATCACTTATCTACGTTATTTTTTATATTAGAAAATGCATTTCCAACTATTCAAGGAAGAAAAAATCCATTTTAAATTTCTCATAAGAGATAAGAATTTTAAAAGAGCGTCAAATCCTCCAACTGCCTTGATATTCCATGCGAAACCTCCCTCCCGAAGGGGTAGCTTTCTCACATAACGGCTCCTCTGGCTCAGAACCCCTTCCCCATTGAAGGAGGCGACAGCGGAAGTGCTAGGGGTTGGGGCCTTTCTGTTTCGGACAGCTAGAATTTGGCTGAGGGAAAGAATGGAAGAAAAGGGGAAGAATCAAACAAAGGTATATAGTGAGAAAGAAGAGAAATAGAAAAGAAAGGAAAAAAAGAAAAAAATCAAATGCATTTCACGAGAGAAATGGATCCAGGTAACACCCGAAGATAAATAAGTGCTTCTTATTTTGTGAACGATAACCTCGCATGTACGAGATATTTTTGGTTCGTTTTTTGCTAAATTAAAAAAAAAAAACTTTCATGTGGGTATAATCTATTTTTTTCAGAAAAGTAATGATACGTGGATTAAAATGTCTGAAATCGATGGATCAAAAACGGGAAATTCAGCATGTGTTAAGGAGAATCCCTAGTCTTCACGTTTTCTTCTGTCATATTTCATGTCAAATGAGTTTCATTGTAGACTCGTCAACTGTTGAGGTTATCGAACGCTGGAATGATCGGCAGTCTGCTGTGCTACGGTGCATCTCGTCTTTACATATCATGGCAGACAACGTAACTAGTGTAGAACGAATAAATTTTTTCCGGTTGATGATGAGTTACAAGCCGAGTCCCGCAAATTGATTATGCCACCGAAACTTTCGTACATTATATTTTTAGTAGGAATTGTGGTTGACACAAGGCGTGAGGTCAGCCGTGTTGATTCACATCAACCCAGGGTTTTGTTCATTTTGTGGTACGCGACCCGCAAATTACTACTTGGTCACACATCTACTGAAAAGTAGATCTTTCTGAGCCGTAAACGCAATGAACAGGAAACGGAAGTAGTGATTTTTATACTGATTTTTTTCTTTCTTCCGGAGGCTTTTTTCAGCATTACGGGATGTCGATTTTCGAATATCCGTTCAGGGTACCAACTACGTTCTTCTTGAGGACACATATTAACCTTTGCGCTACACACTGACACACTTGCGGGCTGTGGTCAGCAGACTCACAAGGCCTTCTGCGACAACATACATACATAAAAGACGAAGAAACAACCATGCGCACGGCGGGATTGAAACCCGCGACCCTTCCGACCGAGGCGTTGAGTCGGCACACGCTCTAGCCACCTCGGTCATCCAGGTCGGCCATTTTCATATAAGAATGCTGAAAAAAATGTTTCATCACGTTACGTCCATATAATTATTTTAATTGTTGTACCATTAACATTGAAATTATAGCTACATTATCCAAATGAAACAACGATAATTTTGGAGTAAAATGTTCAGATCTTCAAGTTTCATATCTATTATAACCTATCACTTTTAGAAAGGGGACGAACAGCAATCTAGAAATTAAGTTAGTACGCTTTCACTTGAATCAGGATTTTTGATCTTCATTGAAAAATGTAATGACGATATATTCATATATATTATTATCAATAACTCAATACATTAAATTAATTTGTCTACACTACTTTCTCCGAGGTTTTCAGAAGCCTCCCTCTTGTTCTCGCTTCAATAAGAACACATCGACTAGAAATCGGTACTAATAAATTTCTGAGAAGGTGGCCTTGCGCGGAAGCACAGACAGTGACATCAGCTGCGTCTCAACCGCTCCACAGAAATTGAACTACAAGTGTCATCATACGCAGTGCTTCTGCCCTGGTAATATTCGTGGAAGTAGGAGATTCATTCCCACGACATCTGGCGACAAAAGTTCGCCAGATTGTAGTGTAAGTCTGGTCTCCCTTGTGTGTCCTTAAAAACCGTAAGTACGAAAGTTATCATAAAATACAGATTTCTGGATTAACCTAAAACTGAAATAACCTTTATTTTTAAAATTAGTATTTAACTTTCGTAATTTAATTATTTATTAAACTAATTAAGCAAATATTTATCTTCTAATTAGTTATCAAATATTTGTTTTGTCATCTCAATGCACTTTTAAGTATTTTTACATTCACTGGCACTTAGATAATTGTGCAGTAGTTTACATTACTTTCATGAACTATTGGCAATTTTTAGTCATATTCCGGAATATCTATTTACGAAATGAAATGAAATACTTATAATTGTTCTAATTACATTATTATCAATTTTATAAAGAGACCAGAGAATGTCACACGCTTCAAATAGGAATTGTTAAAGATGTCCTCGAGATTTGTCTGCAGATTAATACTGAACACATGAAAAAGTACAAAATACAAATTAATAGAAATCTATTGAAATAAAAATCATTTCATTTTTCTCCAAAATGAAAATATCTCCTTAATATTCCACGATGGTGGACTTCCATTGTACAGTTCATTATGCTCGTTTTGTAAACCGCAGCCGGGTCCATATTGCGAGCCTCGTATTGTCTCGCGCGGTGGGGCGTGGCCCGGAGTGGTTAAGTAGGCAGAGCACAAGGGAGGGGGGAGAGGCGTGGGTCTAGAACAACGCAGTCTCCGCCTGCGGCGTTGTAGGGCTCCATTGCCCAGGCCCGCTGCGCCAGTTGGCCAGCGAGGAGGTCTGCACGCGCACCAGACGAGGTGACGGCCCTTCGGCGCCCACTCCCGCTCGCAGGTACGTCGCTCGCGCTTTCGCCTTCCTCGGCGTATGTAAATTGGGAACCAGAAGGAAAATAATCCGCGTTTAACCCCTATGTAAATTGGGGACCAGAAGGAAATAATCCGCGTTTAACCCGTATGTAAATTGGGGACTAAAAGTAAAATAATCCGCGTTTAACCCGTATGTAAATTGGGGACCGGGAGGAAAATAATCCGCCTTTAACGCACACGTAAATTGGTGACCAGAAGGAAACAATCCGCGTTTAACCCATAAATCCGCGTTTAATCTGCGTTAAATTATATGAAAATTGCGGACTGACCCAGACAATTCCATACGTAAATTGTGGACCGATCTTATCTCCTTCCAGGCGAAAGTGGAAGGTGATATCTTATTTTCAAAAGATATTTTCATATACATTATTTTTAAAACACAACTCCCTACCCAATTTCCCAGACGGATTGGCATATTTCTTTCGAAACATGGTTTGGTTAAAGTTGTTCTCATTCAATTGAACCATTCGTTGATTGAATGAGTGCTACTTTTCTTGCCGTTTTATATTCTTCCTTTTATCCGCTAATATTCTATCACGCTGAATGTAAAAGTTGGGCACTCTTCTAGTGCTTTCTTGGCTTTTCATTTTTATATAGGAGTGAGTCTGGGAGATTCTTAATAGGCACGAGGAGAATCTGGTCGGCGGCGGTGGCCCTCTTAACGCACGTAACTGCTCAATCAGTTCTTTTCCCGGGCTGGATTGGTCCCCCATTTGCATGTAGAATTAGAAAGTAAGTTTCGCGGGAAAATATTATTTGGTCCCCAATCCAAGCATTTGGTCCCCAAGCGTTCGGGGTCCGCTATTTCATTTAAATTTATGTAAAACCAATGGATTGATTCCATAAATAATTAACATTCAACTTTACTATTAACTGCTTTACGCTTTTAAGTATCATAAGACGTTCTTCACTGCTTTCCTTCCGTATTTTAACTAAAATTCCTCAATAAGAGGCCAACGATAAATCAAACGAAGTTGAAAACTTAGGAAATTCATTATGATATAATAAACGAAAAAATTAATGGAGTTACTGGCGTTCTACGGAAAGGCTTTTCATTTGAAACTAATGCTCCACGGAATGTAATGCGCACCACGATTTTGTGTACTACATTTCATCAAGGTGCGTGTTATATTTTCTTAAACAGGGTATTTGAATGAAAATGGATGTATAATTCAGGAGGACAATTCAGTATAAATAGAGAAAAATTTTGTTTTTATTCTCACTCCTTAAAGCAGCCATTTCTGAACTGCTCATCGTCCGTAAAGTAGAGGTTTCTCGGGCTACGACGGAAAAATATTTTTACTTCACTTGTTCAGTAAACATGCTTAGTTGCCTCACACGATAATATGCAGAACCTCGACCAATACCCTAAAACAACTAACGTCCTCTGGTGATCAATGAACACACACACACAAAAATACAGACGCTTAGTTTAAAAAATTAATTCTATGAAGTCAGGAGGAACAAATGTTTTCTTCCTGCTTACAGTATCGAAAGTTCATTTCCTACTATAAGGGATGAGTGTAAAAATAGTTTTGTTTGCTCCTCAGTCCAAGTCCGAATAATTTTTAACTCGGTCACTTATAAACCTTGACCAAAAACAATACCGTCTTTGATACATAAATCACTATTATTCAAAAGTGAACAAGAGCAATACCCGCGAATACAAAGACGACAAATAATTGTATTTATTCGAAAGAATGTATTCGGTATTCGATTCTTTATTTCACTCTCAGTTAAATTGCAAAAGAAATATAAAACATATAAAAAAGGTTACGTTTGTTTAAACGAAAAACACTTCAGTCTTTTGTATTAGAAATCGGTTTTAACTAAAGAAAATTTAGTCCCTAATCAAAAATCGATTTTCTGCAGAAGTGCATACGTATGTAGTAGAAAAAACTCATAATGATATAAATATTTACTTTTCCTTGCTCCAATACTTAAACGTGGGTATGGTGTTTCTTGTAATATTTGTAAGGTTGCGAAATAAGGGGAATTTGTCTCTCACTAATTCTTCAGTCATTTCTTGGGTAATGGAACTGATAGATAATTTAATTTCTTAATTTCAAAAGATTAACGATTTTCGAAATTTCAGTGATTGCAATGAATGTTCCATACTTAACGTACTTAGTTGGTACTTCATTTGTGAAAAACATTTAAAAGATATAATTTTACTTAAAATCTTAAGAGGTTTTGAGAAAATTTCATAAGAAATCATTAGAATAATTTATGTTTACAAGTGCATTAATTTAAAAATTCTCATCTAATATGAAATTTAACTTCAAAGATCCTGAAAAATTTGAAAATGTACCACTTCTGGAACATCATAGTTTTTAATTAAACACCTTACATCCTACCACCACTCGTGCCAAATAATTTGCTCGATTCTTACATAAAATTTTATACAAAATTGGAGTCGTTTTTTTGAAAATAATTTTTTTGAAAAATATTAGAAAAATGTCCACAAAGTAACCAGCATGAAGTAATTTAAGTTATCTTTGTCAACTTGAGAGCGGACTTTCGACGACTTCGCCGTCATCATCAGTATAGAAGCTTACACAATAAATACAAAATCTTAAAAAAATATAAACGAGAAGATAATACAAATAATGTTATTAGTGTATCTTATTCATTATTATTTAAGATTTTGCATTTATTGTGTACGTTTCTAGACTGATGATGACGGCAAAGCCGCCAAATATAATCTCTAAATCTCTGGATCTCTTAATATATCAAAGCTGACATAGATGACTTCAATTATTTCATCCTTTAATGATGTTAACAACATCTGGTCCGCATTCCCACACAAATTTAGCCCGCCGTTGGCGTTTAGAGCGCCGCGCTCACCTTTCAATTCATTTGTTTCTGTTACAATTTATAATAACAATAGATCTTTGAAATTTCGTCTACCTCCCTAGAAACGTACGAGAAGTGCGACAGTGAAGTGCTGCGAGAAATTGCACTTTTAGTGAGCGTTTGTTTCTATTTCCAGCGCCCAAAAGGGTGCGCCACTCAACGAAAGTCTTAGAAATTTATTCTCATTTTACAATATTTTTAAAGCCGGAAGAATTGATCTAGCCAGGCAAATACTCTGTTATCTATTATTGAAAGTGAATAAATGTTTTCAGTATTCGTGTTTACTCGTCTCTCTCTAATGAGTTTTATAAGAAATCGAAATCACAGCCGTGCAGGGACTGCCGACCAGGGAAACGGCAGCTGAGTGCGGTTTTGGATGAAGATTCGAACAGACGCATGTCACGAGTACACCTTGTCCAGGAGCATTTGCTTCATCCACGATACTTAAAATGGTAATATTTATGTGTAGTTGCCTTTCCTCTGTTGAATTTCCACCGGATGTCAGCAAGATCATGTGAGAAGATGCTCAAATGACGACTCAAGAACGTGTTACTTTTAAGAGACAAATTAACAAAATTCCCATTGACGTAGCAGCATGGTTTATGCCTCATTTTAAACAGAAAAAAATAGAGAAAATTGATACAAAGTAAAACAAATCTTGCTCGGTCCCCAAAACGAATCACACTCCCCTTAATTAACCAACAAAAAATGCAAAAATGTCTGAAAAATACTTTCAGGGTGAATTATTGGCATTCGGGCATGCCAAATACGAATTCGACCGTGACTATTTCTACAGATCGTACAATTCCCTCTAGACTAAATTTGATTAGATAGCTAGTAAATGAACAATAACTAACTTCTTACAATAACAGAAATGAAAATGGTTTTTACCTTGCATTAAATTTTTATTTTAATTCTAAATTTTAACCATTATATTCCTCTCCTTTAAAATATGAATATATCGAGGCAACTATTTGCGACATAAATTATGAATCCCGCGTAACATAGAATCTAACGATACAATGGAATGGCGTGAGGTTAAACAGAACATTAAACAGTCTCTGTTGAATTTATAACTAGACATCAGATGTTAAGGCACTAAAATGGTTTTAAAAAGGCACGAAAAAAGGCAAAAAAAAATTAAAATTGGAGGGTAAAAAGCACTAATATATTTCACTGCACATCCACAAAAAAATTAGCCATATCAAAAAACAATATAATAAGCGGGCAGAATGAAGACGCACCTCAAACAGAGATATAGGTTCTAATGATCGGCCTACACTGCGCACTTCCCAGAAGAACAGCTGGCATGGAAAAAATACGAGTATCAATGTCCGAAGTTGAGATCATGGTCTTGCGAAACATGACTGCTTCGATTACGTCCCAATCTGCGTTCAGCGTTCAACTAAGCGCCCAGCGCTCACCCAAATGCCCACAGCTTGTTGTTGTTTTTGTTTTTTGTTGGTTTGTTATTTTGCAAAGAAATGCAATCTAAATCCACAATGCAAGCTTTTCGAATCAAGAAATTCAATGTGTTATATACACCGAAATGAAAGCTTCAGTCAAACCACAAATAAAGATTCAGTAGACAATTTATGTAATTAATATGTAAAAGTGTGATTATGTGAAAATGATTTAAACCTGTATTTGAAAGAATGCACACATTTAAAGAAAAAAGTTTTTGAAAATAATAGCATATCTAAAAAGGCATTTCCGTCATAAAAAGTCAAAAAAGTAAAAAAAGGCAAAGAAAGCAAAGCAGAATTTTGCCAGAATGTTTAATTTTCCATAATTGATATACATATATCAATTATCTTTAAATACTTTATTAGAATAAGGCATTTTTGTAAACATCCAATGTCTACTTCTAACAACGGGGACCCGTGGGATGGGCCATCCTCTACGGTACTTTCAGCACGACAAGGCGCATTCACAATGCAAACAAACAGAAGCATGGCGCACAGACGTAAACATTAACATAAGTGATACACTGCAGTATTCACAATGTCTAACAGAAACGTAAGCAAAATTAACATTTCTAGTGGCTGCGAGACATTCTAGTTTACTATTGGTTGGATTTGAGAATCGATTTCATGGCATCGATTGTGTCGAT
Source organism: Gryllus bimaculatus (assembly GCA_017312745.1). Lineage (NCBI taxonomy): Eukaryota > Metazoa > Arthropoda > Insecta > Orthoptera > Gryllidae > Gryllus > Gryllus bimaculatus. Next base: position 1,051,913 of record BOPP01000147.1, read on the forward strand.
GTCCATTAGTTCGTCCATCGACGATGCTCCTATTTCGATTCTCGATTTGAGTTAACGTGCTGTGATTGGTTTATTTCTTAAGTCGTACTTGAGCATTAGCACTGAATCTTGCAAGCTTCTAAGTTAACGTCTTACGTGTTATACTTACGCGAACGCATTGTGAGTGAGTCCGCTTAGGAACGTCGTCATGTTAAAACCATGCCTATGTCTATGCGTGCGTTGTGAATGCGCCTAATGTCTGCGTGCGGTCGGAGCGTCGTGCCGGAGGAGCCAAGAGACGCGTTGAGGCCAGCCGTCCGTGTTGGCCCGCTTCCGGCCACGGCCGAAGAGGGGGGGGGAGGGGGGGGGCGACCCAACCGCACTCGCGCCTTTCACGCGCACTCACGCACGTGCGCGGGCAGTAAACACGCGTCCGCCCGACAGACAGCGCCACCCGCGCGCCGCCCCAACACGCACCGGAACATTCGCTGCTCTTGTGTTGCGTTCGGTTTGCGCGTTTGAGATAGAACACGTTAAACCCCGATAGTATGACTATAGTCGTCAAATAAACTATCAAATATTAATAATAATAATACTAATATTAATAATAATAACAATAATAATAAATAATATTTTCGTTTATGGACAAGTACTATCGAAACAGAGAAATAAAAAAAGAATGTTTCAACTAATTGACAATAAAAAAGAATGTTTCAACAATGTTTTTCAATAAATAAATTAATAATATTGTAGTATAATAATGGAATAATAAAAATAATTCAAATAACATCTTACCAACTTTTCTAATAAATTCGGTCATTAACAGGAAACTTCTTTGAAAATGTGAAAAATATTGTAATTCGCTTTAAGCGTTGCCACATCGAAAACATTGGCAAATATCACAATACTACTCCAATAAATTAAATGTTGCCAACTTATATAATGTGTTAGTAAACGTTCCCATGCATGAAGGTTATTAGTGGACTCAAACAATTGACAGTTACGGTTCACCCTGAACATCAACTTTGTCATTCTTTCTCTTATTACGAAAACATGAAGTACGAAAATACGAGTTGTGTTAGAACCAATAATATTTTCATTATTGTGGACAAGGTTTATCCACGTATATTTACATACAGAGATTTATCCACTTTTTCATTACCAGGGTCCGGCAATTAGAGTATTTCTCAAGAAAATTCGACATTCTAGCGGTGCTATAAAAGCACATACTAATAGTTCAACGACAATGAGAGCCGTTGTTTTAAGTACTCCTATTTCTATCCGCGAAATAAAATTGAAGAAAAAATTTAGATCTTTTTTTGAAAAAAATGTTAGAAAGTTTTAAAAAGGTGTGCACCAAATTACATCAAAACAACTCATATTTTCGAAAAACTGAACGTGAACATATTTAAAGATCCGACTTTAAGAAACAGATTTCATCAAGGAAGAAATATTTATCTTCAGTATTGTACTTGTAACAAGACACCCAAAAAATACACTTAAGCAATTTTCAAAAAAATTGAGATTTTAACGAACATGAGATTTACACCATTCTCTTTAGCGTTCTCTACGCTAATCGAAGGCAAAGTTCGATCCAAAATATTAATATGCCAATTGACTCTAATGTAAATTACCCACAAATCAAAATATCTGTTTGAAACTTCCAAATCCTTTTGTTCATTCAAATCGATTGAAGAATATCAATTTTAAAGAAAATCGGCTGTGTCGTTTATGCACTTGCGTTAACCACAAATGGTCAGACAGAACTACAGACAGACGTTTTGCCGTCAATCGAGTTTTCTGAAAATCTCGAGATCTATTGCTTCTTTTACACAACTTTCTATTACTATGAACATCGTAAAAAGTAATTAACATTTTATTTTTCATGCCAATTTTATATATGAAATGATATTAAATCAATGTGTTTTTAGGACACGTTTTTTTATCACTCATCATGTAGTCCACTACAATAATTATTCCTTGAATATAAACAATACAAGAAAACTAAAACTTAGTATAATTGTCTTAATGGAACAGTAAGATAAACACAACGAATTGGCGCAGGAGCAGCACGCACCAACGTCGCTCGCAAACTCTTTGGTTTGATGGCTTCTCTTGTTCTCTGCACTCTCCCGTATTCTTATATAATTACTAGAGTTGATCTATTATCATGATACTATTCTAGTGTCATTAATAGGTTATTCACGTAATACATTTATATTTAATTATCATTAGCCATGAAATAAGGCCTAACCCGTGTTAAACAGATTTTACATCCAACTCCTCAATTACATATGTTGGTTCAGAATGGTGGTTTAGATGACCTTCTGGGATACATTGCCATTAACCTTTGTCTTTCATGCCGTACTCATTATTTAATAGTGTGCAATCTAAAATGGGATTAGAAAGAAAACGAGTGATGCTACAATATCACATACTTTCTCGCATTATTTGTAACTTTTGAAAGTTCAGAAAATTCAACGGAAATTAGACCTGCATCATGTTTTAAGCGCCGTTTTCTCCATCAAAGAAAAAAAGAATATATAAATTTGGAACCATTTTTAGAAATTTTAAAAATGCTGTTAAATGTTGATGTAAAGTATCTTCCAAAACAGTCAGTTTCAATCAAACTCATTTCTGTGTGAAATTAGCAAGGTCTTGATTTTGTCTTAACACGGATGGACGGACGGGCAGATGTTTTGCTGTAAATCAATTTTTGTGTATCAATAACCCACAGAAAGTGAAGTTACTACATGTAGAAATCATATTCATCCCCTTTTTAGAAATTAGGGCCCACAATACGAGTTTTTCTAACAAAATATCGCTACTTTTCGTTGCAGCATTAAAATACTTTCGGAAATGGATCATTTTATTTTTAAAGACAAAATTATCAAAAAGTGGAAAAGGTGAAAATGTATTCTATTTTCCTATTGTCAAAATATATTTTGACATTGTCAAGTTACTAATCACTCTCTAACATTTCTTGCCAGACGTCGCAACCATTCGCAGCAACCTTTAGTGCTGAACAGAGCTCGTTCCAGTTGGCTGACGCCCTGCTCGTGTTTCGCTGTGAAGTACAGTTTTTGCAGTTTGTCGCGGCGGATGTTCCTCTGCACCTCTTCGTAATTGTGACAGTCCTCTTAACGCCCTCCTTATCTTCCGGCACTTTGACTGCTGGTTGGAGCCAAGTGGCGAAGGGGGTGTGGATACAGGACACAACAAAGGAATTCTAACTGTTCCCGGACAAATGCGAGAAAACGCTGAACAAACATAAATGTAAGGTATCAAAGTAGAACCGCAAGATTTATAGGATGAAATGGAATACAACACAATTTCAATGGCAATAAATGTGCAAATTACGCAGCAGAATTTTCATTAAGAAACAGAGGCATTTTCATATTTTTAATTTTGTTATCCGTTTAATTTTATTCATTTTATGCAAACGCTAGTGGAAAACGTGCATATTTTCTCCTAGTAGATACAACGTCGCTTTACATTCTCTGAATAAAACCGGAAGATTGTGGCAAGGTATATTTTTGTGGGGACAGGATATAAAGGAATTTGGAATTCCTGTACAGTAATTCGGTAATTGTGAGTGTGTGTGAGTGGGTGTGTTAGCTGATCCGTCACAGACCACTTCGCGAGCACCAGTTGGGGCATAATGTGCCATTCGACGCGTCTCGGTCTCCTGATTGATACTTTGTTTTCGTATCCAGCCAGAACTTTCAAAGAAATTTCCAAACGCTGCGATCTTAGTGGATATCTCGGTAGTTAAACCAACACCGTCTAAATAGATCTATGTAGGTGTCGTTGATTAATCCTCTGTACCAAGAGGCAGTTTTCGCTCCACAACGTCATTTTCTTTTACGAGGATGACAACCTAATTGTTGCTGCCTCTACGTGATACAAAAGAATTACGTGGCAGATTTAACTTCGTTTTCATCCGTATTACGGTATTTTTTAAAATAAATTTGCAAAAACCTGCGAACGTATTGCCTTAAAATTTATTAAATTTGATGAATTTCAAGTGAATACGGAGAAGACAAAACTGAGAGAGTTAGAGAATACAAAGATATTTACGTTCCTACGTTCGTCTTATCACATTTACGTTCTTAAGCATGCAACTACTAATTTTGTAATGACTCACAACTTATTCTTATTAAACTTAACTAACTCCTCATTTACATAAGCATACAAAACAGTTCACTTTTAATGTTTATTTATATTCGCCTACAAAATTATTAATAGAGCAATTGTGTAAGTAGGAGTGAACACAAATTAGACTAAGTTTGTGGAGTTTTAATCCCAACTAATGTAGTTGTAGAAGATGTTGTGACCGAATTTTAGGAACTAATTCTGAATGATCTTATATTAAGATTAGATATTAACGCTAAAGTACAACTTACAGGAGATATGTTATGTTCCTTTTTGTACATATTAGCAAAAACATTGGACGAAATGGTGTACTAAATTTTATCTATTAGCATTATTCATACCTGCAAGTATTTTTTAAGGCGATTACTATTTACAATATTTCCATTTCATATCCCGTATGGAGGCATGCAAGGTCATCAGGCGATTGGAATTTTTGAATGTACAATGCCAGATACTGTAAGAACTTATTTGAATAAAATTTTCCATGATAACTAGAAATTTTGAACACATGAAAATACTTTTAAAACAGTTTACAGCGTCAATGACACCACATTCAACCAGTACGTAATGATCTTTTGAAGTACACTGGAGAAACGCATTTGAGCTAAAATTAATTTAATCTCAATAACAGATTATAAGCTTAAAGATTGAAAAATACATTTATAATTAAATACTTTGTAATACAGCAAGTATAATTGATTAAAAACATACGCACCGACTCGGATGGCTCGGAGTCTACATTGTCATTGCTCTGTAGCGTCGCTGACCCTGAGGACCTAGGGGTTTGATCCCGGAGGAGGCGGGGTTTTGATACTAGCTGCACAACGGAGCTAAATTCATCGGTTGCGCTGGCGGAAGGAGACCTCTACCAGCTGCTCTGATCGGAAGTTTTGTGAGGTTTCTGCGAACACCAAGCGAATGCTGGAGCAGTGCTCTTAACATACGAACCACGAACCGCGTGCGGTCTTTCCTTCTCCATAGCTGTTCCCTCTTTTCCAATTACACATCCACACTTACACTAATATTCTACACTGCCATGCATGGAGAGCTTAGAGTGTGCCTTGGCAGGAGGAGAGGGGCAATCCTGGGGAGAGATACCTGTAAGGGGAATCTCCACAAGACGAGTAGGTTATCACAGGAACACCGAAGGTCTTGCAGGGGAGGATCTCCGCTTAGGAATCACTTTCAATACACCTAAGGACTAGTGATTTCAATAGTTGTCATGTCTGAAAACAGAAAATAATAAGTCGGATCTCACACAAGCAGTATACTAACCGGTTGACAACGAAACGCGCGAATAGTAGTCCATGTTGCCAGTGGTGTAGTTAGGGGGTGTGGGCAGGGGGCGTTCTGCTCCGGGTGACACCATTTTAGGGGATCAATTCGAATAATTATATTTGGAATTTTTTAAAATTTTAGTCTAATAATCTACTCAGTAATATTTTTTTATTTAATTTATGGGAGGGGCTGATACCATTAGTTTTTGCCCGTGTGTCACCAACTGAAGCTACGCCAGGGCTTGGTGCTCCAATAGTGTCTGTGCCGTCCGTTCGCTCGCGGAGCGCTGCTGTCCTTCCGGGCGGAAGGCGCTGCGAAGGCGTCGGTCGAGCTGCAGCGTCACAGCCATTAACCCTCATTGGCCCTCACTACCCCCTCCCTCCGCCCCGCCTGCCACTCACCTCCGCGGAAGAGCGTTGCACTCGCGCTCCCGGAATCGCCACTCAGCCCCGTTCTCAGGCGCACCGAGCGCGCCGGCCGCGTCCGCGAGGCGCCAAGCAAGTGAAAATACTTGAGCTGGCCGCAATGCTAAAACAAAACTCTGAACCACATAAACCAACGCGGCCAGCCCGTTAACATGTTGAGAAATGGTATCAGAGCAACACAATGAACGTAACATAAAAACTATGATGAGAGCGTAGGTTTCCCGCGACCGGAGTCAGGTATTACTAGGCTGCTCCGGGGACGCCGGCGCCATGGCGAAGGTGCCAACTTCTGCGACCTTCCTCAGGCATTACGCCCTTGTTTTAGAATATATCTTTAGTGAACAGATTTCATTTAGGAGAAAAATTATCTTTCTTCAATATTTTAGTGGTAGAAAGGCGCCAAAAAGTTTTAAACTTTTGCAATTTTTGAAAAATTAGGATCTCCAACGAACAAGATACCTGCACCATTCTCTTAAACGAACTTCACAAACACAGAAACAAAATTTAAACAAAAACGATGGAGCCATTTTTTTAATTTTGAAAATGACCCAGGGGCTTCATGCAAAGTACCCCCAAAATTAAAATATCGGTTTCAAATATCAATTCAAGGGGACGCCACATCACCCAAATCAATAGAGGAAAACCAATTTTGGAGAAACGGTCTAGCCGCTAGTGTTGTTCACAGACGTAATGACGTACAGACCCACAAAACATGGATTCTGGCAACATCACGTGTTAGTGGATTTTTTTTCTAAATTTAACTTTCCGTTTCCAGGGCTTTGTAATAAGGGTTTTTCTTAGGAAAATCCGCCGCTTTTTCGTGCAGCATTACACAACTTTCTATCTACACCGTTGCGAGAAAGTGATATAGATGCCATATTATCCGATGAAATCATTTAGAACTGTCAATGTGAACGAAAACCTGAACATGTACATAAGACGTAGCAGTGAGAATACACAAGCTCTAATCCTTAAGAATGACGTTAACGTGTTGTAAAAACACTCAATCGTGTTCTGCAGCAATATGCGAAGAAGGTCTAGTATGTTTTAAATGAAGACAGTTTGGAAGGGTACAAATTACAATTCATAATCATTGTTTCTGAAAAATTCCATAGAATTATTTTCCTAGTTTGAGCGCGACCATTTTACTTAATTCATTTTAATTGTATACTTTCTTTGCCGTTAATTTCTGTACTTCTTTTATGAATATCAGTGAGTGTTTATGCATTTTAGTTTTACTGCACTAACATATATGTATTAAAATAACATGTCCTCAAGTAACAGTTAACGTGTTTATTGTGAATTACTTTTAAGTTTCCATAAATTACTAAAAATAACAATGGACTCAACCCATATGAAAGTTGCCTAAAATACGCATTTAATAAATACACAATAAAAGGTTTTCAAAAAGCTGCGGAAATGACTTTTCGTTTGTCCGAAGACAGAAACAAAAGTCCGACTCTTTAGAACAAATTAGCGTACTTTTTTTGACAGCACGATTCTGTTATAAATATAAGTATTTTCCGATTAGAGAAGTTTACAATATTATATATTCACTGGACAGAAATGATAATTTGATAACTTGTTTTATTAATATACCATACATGTAATTTGCATTAAAGTCACACACTAAATTTTGCTAATGACTTCAAAGTAATTGTAAGAAAAAAATTTAATGTTTGCTGTATTTTAACGACTGAAAAGCTCCTAGTCGTGATTTCAAGAAAAAAATGCGAATATGCGCCTGCCATGGCAACGCGCGCGCCATTCATGAGCTGAAGCCAAAGTCAAGGTATCCACAAAGCCAAAGGAGGTTTGGCCCTTCCACGGCCACCTGAAGGTGCAACGTTTTCCCGTGAAGGAAGATCTACAAGATGAGTACTAAATAGAAATCGATCTTCAATGAGCAACGGCGCGATTACTATTACGACTTGAGGTCATCAATGCTAGTAAAACACTTCTTAGCCTTATTAATTGGCATTTTCTCTGCTTCCTGGGTTCTCTATAGCAGTCATCTTTGGCCAGAAGTTGGGTACATTATTTATTATATTACATTATACAATATTATTATAACACTTTCACTGAAACGAGAACAGCAACTCTTCATTGCATTTCCAGGTTACAAAACAATAACTTACGTTTATGGTCTTTAAGTCAACCATATTCTTTATTGGTTTAGCTGGCAGAGAATTGACAGAAAATAATATAAACCAAGGCAACACTCCATAACAATTCTTTAATTTTGAAAATAATTTTAATTTTGAAATATGTGTCCCACATGGGATTTTGACAAGCAAACAGTTTTTTCTCAATGTTAAAATAATATTCGCGAATGTAATTGCACAAGTCTAAGAAAACGTCATCAACAAATACAACATACAATTGCTCTAAGACAGACAACGGAAGCAATAACAAACGCAACATTCGAAGGCGATAAGGTGTCCTTAGTCTGGTTTTAGTGTTTTTACTGAAGGCTTTGGTAGGTCACACTATTTTTAGCTAACCATTGGGTAGTATGCCCCGTCATCGTCGGTGCGGCCATTTAGCGTTTCCTTTACACCGGTCTCTCCCTCCGACTTAGCCACAGGCATACAGCAGCTAAGAACGGTCTTAGATGAAGATTCGAACAAAATGAAACAAAAGTAAGTCATTAATATGCCCGGGCCAGAAGTGTACTGCAATATTTCGACGATCTCGACTAAATAGACATATGTCAATCAGGAATGAAAGATCTTGGTTTTTGGTTTCATTTAGGTTGTCTCCACCTATTGAAGTAAATTCGCAAATAAGTGCAAAAGGATCAAATGTTAGTTGACAAGAAATGTGGTTACATATATGTACACACTGGGCATTAAAGGGTTAAAACGAATTGAGGTGACGTTTTGATTTTTTTCTTTATGTTTTTTGGTGTGCTGATTACGAAAATGAAGTTAGCCAAACATATTCGCTGGAATTTGAATTATAAAGAAAAAATGAAAACAAAATGATTTTTATCTGTTTTTAAAGATGTTGAATTTCGTTAAAACATTCTCCTATACCTACATGATCTACTTTTCTCGTTACGCGCACTGTTCAGGTGTAACATGTAATTGAAATTTTACAGATGTTAGCACGACTTTCATTTAGCTCGGGTAAATGTTAAAAGCCTAAACAGAAATATTATCTGCGTTTAGTTTAACTATCTGTCTTACTTAACACTTAAACTTTTTCTCGGTAAATGAGTTTTTCTTACAAAACGAATCGTGTTATATTGAATATTAATTCCAAGTAAATAAGTTATTTTTCATTCATCAAAAATTTAATTAATCATTGTACCCTATACACATGAGTGTAAAAACAACTCAGAAGTACATATAAAACAATAATTATTTCTCAAAAACAAGGCACTTTTTTTCAATAAGGAAATTTCATGAAATGTTTGAAATATGAATATGAAAGAAATTATAAACCCAAATGTGAATGGTCATTTTGTGTAAGAAGTCGCAAATTGCTGGCAAATGAAATTTTATACCACAAAATGTAATGCAACTAGTTCCATAGGATGACCAAATCTTATTAAGTATCTCGCGAAGTGAAAACAAAATTAAAAACGTTATACAACAAAACATCTGAGATATTTTCCGCTTCGCATTTTATGCATGCTCCCACTGGCTTGTTTATTCAACTTTCAAAACAAAATACGATCTCTTCCTGCAGCCTTTGCTAAAGCTGCCCTCGTTTTTTCCTAATTGCATCGCGCAGTCTCCAGAATTGCTTGTTTGGCGCAGCTCCATACATTTATATCCAACTCACTGAATATTATAATCGAATAAAACGAAAAAAGATGAAATAAAGTTATCCGTCCCTCTGAGAGCTTTTCGTTTTTAAATTCACGCGCTCGCAGATTTGTAACGAGTGTCAGCGTGTGCGGCTCGACGACCAGATGAATTCAGTTATTATATTAAATATTAAAATACGAAACGAAAAACAGGACTTTCAGTAGAGAATTCCCTCGGATTTCTTGGTGCCTAATTTACCTACGTTGGACGTTTTGGACTCGCTTTTTCGATACGTCTGCGCAAAATATTTGGGAAGAATGATGACAACTTGTAATGTTTACATTTCGTGAATTTCGTTTGTTCTTTTCGTATTTCGTCCCTTTTTTTCCTTTACCATATTCTTTTTTACTCATTTCTTGCATGTAATGCTTCTAATACACGATTTTCTCGTTGGTATTTTTTCCATTCCCTCCTAACTTCTTCTTTTTGACTAATGTTTTTGCATGTTATCAGCCTTATCCCCCATTTTCTTGTTCGTATTTTGTTGTTGGTTCCTATACGTTTTTGAATATTTCTGAACATTTTATTTACGTGGTCTATCTCCTCTTCTTCTCTCACACTGTCTTCTTTTCCTCATTTGAGGAGCAACTAATCAAAATGCATATTTCCCCCCGAGGAAAAAATGAGTTTGATATGAATTCGTGTAGTTCTACGCGCTCCTGCTTTCAAATTTCGTCAAAACATTTAATTTAGAGTATTAAAATTATTTTTGAAGAAATCTAAAAGCAGGAGCGTTTAAAACGTATCCCCGCTCTACTCAATTACCTCAAACTACGCGATTTCGTACCTTTCATGCTTTTACAATTTCAATATAAGTTGCTTCTCATATCACTTTCGTCGCTCATTTTCTGGAAATCTTACACAACCTGCGTCCATATTTTACTTATTTTATGTAATGTTTTCTTCATATATATTAGTATATTTTCTATGTTTATCCCATTTTCATCGACCATTTCACTCTTCTTTATTTCAGTATTCAATTTCCTGATTTACAAACTCATTTACCTTCATTTCTTCTTCTATTCAATTTATTTTGTTCATTTCCTACTGGATAGTTCTGAACCAACATCTACCACTTCCATTCGCTCTGTGCCACTTCTATCTTCGTCGCCTGTTTTTCGTCGGTCTCCCCTCGGCGTGCTTTGATTTCGCCGCACTTTGAGGCAACGTAATACACTAAATGTAATATTGGAATAATAAGCAGCCGGCTGCCGGAGAAGTTTATCTTATCCCTGCCCCTTTTCTTTCGACTTCCCCATCTGCGTGGCTGCCCTCTCCACCCCCCTCCCCCGCTCCCGCCCTCCCGGCAAGGGGCTGGGCGCCGACGGCTGAAGCGAGGACGAGCCCATTCCTAAGGGCAGGGGTGACCCTCGCGCCTGGCGACTCTCTATTTTTACGACGTCCATTACGAATTTCTTTATCGGTTGCTGCTTCCACTTTCTCATCTCGAGTTCATGCTCATTTTTGATTGAGCAATAGGCAATAACGTTTGCCTATTGCCTATTTCGTCATCAGCATCACCTTATTCTTGTTTTTGTTTGTTATTTAGGATCACATCAACATCTAGGTCATTAGCGGCTACTATTGCATTTGACGGTATGGAAACTGTGAATATATGACATGACATGGTATCCTTATGGGGTGAAAGGACGAACACAAACACAACCGTCCCGAGGTGGGACTCGAACCCGTGATCCTTCGGTCCGAGTTCGCTACGGTACTACTGCCTTAATTATTGTAATTATTATAAGTAATATAACGGCAAGTGCTGTGATTGTCGGTAGATTCACGACTCGCGTAGTGAGTTAATCTGACACACACACACACACATATATACATACACACACACACACATATATATATATATATATATATATATTATTATCTATATATTTATTATATATATATATTAACCAGGATAATAGCAAATGATACAAATATCTTAGAACATTTATTGAAACACAAAATTATAATTTTGGCGGTAACGTACCAAAGATTTGATGGTACATTCTTTTTACTCTTGACCATCTATTATTTGATTATATATTGCCCAATCTTTCAAAAGTGTGTAAGTTTTTCATTTGTAGTTTCTGCTTTCAATTTGTATTCTCTTTCTTCCCGAAATTATTGAAATTGCTTCTACACGCTATCTCTGTTTCTTTTCGGTTTTCGGCCCTGAATCTTTAATTGAATCTGGATCTTAGATTGAATTTCAACGTTTGAAGCATTACCAAAACGACTCGACTTAATATTATGTTGATACAATCTATTACGTAAAAAACAATAATGATAACAATGAAAAGGTAAACAAAGTGAGTGCAGCAAAGTGGAAACTTGATAATAATATGGCGATAGACTTATGGCAATTGCTTGCACTTCCAGAAATAATATAGGCATAGTTCGATGGGAATGCCTTCGCACAGAGACGCGTTTTGATGATGAGTTTGTGCTGACTCAAGGCACTCTACGTAATGGCGCTTGACGCAACCCGTTGCACACTAAAAATATGATATTGAGACGTCATCATTGCGTATTCTACCCCAGCCGATTATGAAATTTTCCCCCCAGACAGATACAAGAGAGACAAAGAAGACCCAGAGTGTGTCGTGTGTGTGTGTGTGTGTGTTGAGGAGAGAGAGAGAGAGAGAGAGGACGAGAGGAGACTGAGATACACAGAGAGGTCAGAGACAGAGAGTCGGAGAGAAGAACGGAAGTACAGAGAGAGAGAGAGACGGAAGCACACTGGCGAAAAAGTCTTTCGTCTTTTGATATGATTGCAGAGCGTAGCGTAAATTATGATTAACAATCACGTGATCAATAGCATGTAAAGAGCGACATTGCAATAGCCAAGCATTACCGGGTACACTAATTGCTTATAAATATGGAGCGGTTTTGAATGAAATGTCATTATTTTCTCTTCACTTTAGAACAATGCCTATTAGTGAAGACAATTTTATGTTCTGACAAAAGTAAATGACCCATTTTTATATGATTTTTGTGCATTGTTTTCTAGTTCTACATACAAGTCATTTTTTAACATTTCCATTATTTTTAAAGCATTTGCTACAGATTTCATCGATTTTAATATAACTTTAATGGTATGTGCTTCACATAATATTTACGAGATGCAACAAAATACTTGAATAACGATTCGATTTCATCGCTTAGAAATTGTAATGATAGCCGTAATGAGTATGTAATTTAAGGTTCCTGTGACGCTTATCAGAGCCATTGTTAGTTCGGCCGATTTCGGAATAACTAAAGACAGATTTCCTGGTAAAGAACAGTCGAAACTTAAAGTTTGGAAAGTTTACTTCAAGGAAAGGAAGAAGCCGCGATAGCATAATGTGAACTGGTTTTAATGACATTTTGTACATATTTTTTCTTTCCTTTTAAGGCATTTTATTTATCATTTTTGGCGATATTTTAGGTCATCAAAATCCACCGCTGCTTATGAACGAGGGCCTGACCGCGGTGGACGCCCACATCATACATACTAAGCTTCGTAGGGGTGTTCAAGTACAGCTAGATAAAGAGTTCAGTATCATAGGCCATATAACAATAAAAAATCTCAACGAAAGGTAGCGAAATGGTTTGTGTCAAATGTATATCATGCAAAATCTGTACGTCAAGCAGCAGAATCGTCTTCTATATTATTTCAGTATTATTCATATCTTCTGCGACTCTCACAGGCGAGCAACCGTTTTAAATGAGGTCTCTAAAGAAAGAGAATTTCACAGAGACATTACAAATTGCATTGTGACTTTGAAAATGTGAAGGATTCGTTAAAAAATGTATACGGTAGCATTGTCAAAATTTATGTAGTTAAATAACTCCTAAACAAAGCGTTGTGGTGCCTTAAAAACATAACTTTTTAAGCCAATGGCCCCAAAGAAACGTTGTTTACACCATAATTCACAGGATAAAGTACTTTTGGACATCCAATTGAATTTTTGCCGTTTTGACGCTTATTGATATTATCCAATACCAACTACATTAATCAGCATTGGAGGCGATCTTTGTGACGTCACGCTTAGAAGTTTAAGTTTTCTCCAACATATTTATGCTTTCTGTGTATATAGTGGTTTCCCCCAACTGATGAGGTTTATTTTAATAATAATTAATTCAAGAATATGAAACTATACCAAAAAGCTCTAACAGCAACAGTATTAATAGTTGCTTGAAGATTGCTTTTTATGTGTATAGTGCAACCGTTCATTTATCGAATGTAATTATTGACATTCTTGTTTCTGTGAAACGTTTGTAGTATAACCTACAGTTTCTGCAGAATCAGTAACCTTCAGAATTGGCAACTGTATGTGAAATGAAACTAATTATTTGATATTCTAAGCGATTAACTTAACGGGTGTATCTCTCAGTTCAGTAATAAAATTAAATAATATTCCAAAAAGTAGGGTTATTTTTGCCCGATCCTGTATTTTTGCAAGGACAACATTGAGATGCTTTCTCGAAAATAAAAAGCTTTTGGAATATTTTTGTGTATATCAAGGAACGCGAAAAGCTAACTGTTAAGGAAGATTTTATATTTACTTCAAATGTTGTTTTTAAGGAAGCATTGTGAATTGTTCCAAGGACATGACTATAATACTGAAGAAATGTTTATTCAAAATGTGTTTTAAACGTCAATTTCAACGCTCTTCATTTTAATATTAAATTCTATATGTAATTGGGAAGACACATTTTTAATTGTTTTTAAACAAATTAACATGTTTCGTCTACAACTTTTCTTCTTAATATGGAGAAGGAAAGGTAGAGAAGAGCATGGAATTTATCATGCGAGAGTTCTCGCACGGGTGCGCTAGTAAGTAGAATTTTCGAAATCAGGAGACTCGATATAATATAAAGAACATAAAATATTCTGCTCACAAAACTTTCGCAGACCTGAATATTCGATGTTGGGGTGAATTGGATAAGCTGACACGCTGTGACCAATTGTTTCTACTCGTTCCTGACAAATAGGGCATTCATCATCCTGGGAAATTATGAGATCCGCCTTATCATAAAAATGTGTTTTCAGGCCTGATCTTGGACAGCTTTTACAACTGCTTCCAATTCTGGGTTCATTTTTCCCCTTTTAGTCCGTATAAAAGATTGTTTTATCTGAACATTGACGATTGTTTTTATTTGATGACCACTGAGTGAATTCCTTATCATTTTTTGTCTCTTACATTTCATGCATAGCAGCATAAACAATTCGTTGTCTGTGTCATTCTGAGTGTCTTACATAAATTTCTTTCAATGCTTCTTGCTGCACATACAATGCCTCTATTTCTATTCCGTCGGTCAGTTTAAGGGCCAACCTCATAAGCGGGTCGTCTTGAACACAGACAATATTCTTTCTCACAGTACATTGAAAGATCTGTTTTTTTAGTCCTTTCCTTTTTCGCAGGAAAGTATGAATAATATCAGCTAGAAGGTGGTGTAAGCAGAATTACAAACACAATGTTTTGTAAGCAGAATTTCTTGCTTTGTCTAGTTCATCATTCCAAATCTGAAACCACTTACAGGCACAACCAAACTACTTATCGCAGAGATCAACCTCCGATTGTAGCCCAAATGTCATTGTTGTGGTATCTATCTTCTTCCCAGATTCTTGCTCAACAAGTCCTATCCTCACTCGTATTCACATACTTACAGGTGCATACACTACAGCACATGCCGGGGACCAATCGGGAGTAGAGAGATTTCTCCGACTGAGGTCGTGTCCAGCTGGTGGGAGATACCTGGATGTGGAAAACCACGCAGGCAGTTATGTAGGAGGTAGGAACACCACTATTCATGGGATAAACCACTTACTATTCTAACAGGACTCATGACCATAGTTGTTGAGTAAAGTCAATCAAACAAGATTCGAAAGGAACAAGAACTGGCTTAATCTTGCATCGAGGGAGATTTCATATCACCTTTAATTAGTCAGTGAACTTTCCACATTTTACAGAATTTGCATTGGAAAGGAATGAGACTTCATAGTTTTTAGGGGTATCAGTTGGTTTTAAAAATTTTAATGTCATAATTCGATTGAACAGCATACTTTGAATTTCCTGAATGTCAAAAGTTATAATAATAATAATAATAATAATAATAATAATAATAATAATAATAATAATAATAATAGTACTGATGAATGCAAAATGATAATCCTTTGAATTCTGAAAGAAACTAGAGACTCAAAAATTCGAAACGGCACGAATTGTAAAATTAACAATCCACAAATTTTCGTCCCAGTGCAAGAGCATTGTTTGCCAGTACTTTCAAGTGCTCTTAAACCACAGGATATCGAGAAAGTAATCTAAATTTGCCAGGTAGCTGAAATAAATACATTCGAAAAGTAAACGGAAACAAACTGAATACAGAGTGAATATTTTCAAAATTTCTTGGCACAGAACTAATTACTAGGCTCAACTCAATATGTTTGGAATACGAATTTCAATAAGCGCGAGTCTTCCTCCATTACTCTTCCGTTCGAAATTAATTTTTGGTAATCTAGAAAACAGGCATTCTGCTGTATAATTGCACACCACCATGTTCATCAATATTTCGAGAGCGATTTCCACAACAGAAAACAATTTTAAAACATTTTCTTATATTCTAAAAAATCATTGTTGAATTCCAAATCTCCTAGTACTTCTAGCGAGCACCACCCATGATGTTCACACCGCAAGATGACACTATTTATCGATTCATTGATTAGTGATTTTCGGTATGTCAACGTCTAAGGACCTTAGTCCCGTGAGTATAATGCATTTGTTTTCCTCGGAGGTATCAATGATCTTTCCTTGCTGGAGGGTGAAATCTCGCACAGACCTAACGGGATTTCCCTCAACCAGGTATCTCCCACCAGTTGAGCACCGCCTCAGCCGCGACAAGCTCTGAACTTTCGATTGGTCTCTCGGCATGTGTGGAAGTGTAGTGTATGTTAGCTAAAGTGTGCGTATAGGGTGAGGATAGGAAAAAGAGAAGGTGGGGAAGATTGCGTGCGGGTGGTGGCTCGTTTGTTAGGATAGTGCTCCGGCATTCGCGTGGTGTTGATAAGAGAAACCAAGAAAAAGTACCGATCAGAGCAACCAACCACTACAGTTCTCCTCCAGCCGGCATCTGAATTCGACCTACCTATCTATCTACTGATCTATCTAAATCCTTCCACGGTTGGGACTCGAACCTACGACTTCCCGGTCAGAGGCCCTGCAGTGACATCAGTTGATACACTGAACCATTTCTCTCTCTACGATTTTCGCGAATGGTTCCTTCCTCACACGTTCAAACGTCATCTCTCCCCGAAATTCCCTCTCCGACTCATTAAAAATCTTGAAAATGGGTCTCATTTGATCCCTGTCAGTGTGTGTTGTTTAGTTTATTAAATTGTTTATTTAATTTTTATATGCCTTTTTTGCAATTTTCAGCCTAGTATTGTCTCTTATAAAATAGAGACTTTGAGCACTATTACGAAATAAGTAATTTATTACAACTCAGGTAATAATGTGCAGATGTTTCTACAAAACAACTTAATAAATAGCTACACCGAACTGCAATGTAAAGTAATGTAGGCTTTCATGGCTGGATTCACCATTCAGTTATTCAACTTGCGTGCTGCCAGGAAGGACGCTTCGTGTAAGACTTTTCGCCACTGAGGCAGTCTGCTGCAAATGCCGACGAAAGGTCTAGAAACAAAATTTCTTATAGCCCACGACCAACCAGCCTGGAAGGTAATTTGAATAATATCCAAAATGTGTCTTCTTTGATTTCCAGTAAATATTTAAATTACGAAAATGTTCTGCTTCTGGGTGTCTCCAATGCTTTCAGAGAAATTTGCCCACCCCTGAGTTTGCGACTATATTATATATTATAATATGATAAAAAGCGGGAGCTCCGAATGGAGGTTTTGGCTTCTTGGCCGCGAGGGCTGGCGGAGGGGGGGGCAAGAGTAGTGCTGACGACAGCACCTAAGCAGCCGAATATATAAATGAACGGGCTTAACCCGATTTCCCACAATTCGCGGGGGGTAAAATAATTATGGCTTCCAGAAGAGCGCCCGCGCGAGAGAGCGGGGGGGTGGGTTGAAAAGGGGGTTGGAGGGGGGACTCGATTATGCGGCGCCGCGAATCGCTGGCGAGACCTCAACCCCCTCCCCGCCACCCCTACTCAGCCCCGCGACCCCGCGCTCGCGTCTTGGAAGGAGCTGGCGAGAGCAGCACAGGATGCCCACGAATTCGGCGAGAGGCGGAGAGTAAGAGCGAAATTATGATTTATTGAAGATTCTATTGAATGGAACGTAAACTACTTCACTACCTAGATTTTGGCAATGTCTCATACATAAGTGACGCATAGAAACCAACACAGCGTTCTTTATACAACATTAAATGGGCAGGGATTGTGCCAATCCGTAGGTGGGTCAGAGGTTTAGAATGAAGCCGGCAGATAGCACTACGCTCTGCGTGTTTTAAGAGAGAATTGATAGAGCATCGAAGGACTGAAGGATATTCAAATGAACTATTGTAATGAAATATTTTGAAAAAACGAGGTTTATGCACAAATTTGTAGTGATAATGTTTTATTTTTTGTTGTTGGTGCCGTGGTACATTAAAACTACCCTACAAGCCGTCACTAACTGTGGAAGAGGAGAAAAGAGGAGACAGAAACATAGAGTTAGACCGAACGTAGACGTCGGATATCTGCTCAAAACTTTCAGATTGCATTTCCGTCCGGCACACAATTCTATGGGCGAAAGGTACAAGGATGTTAAAATATCCATACATATATATTTTTATGTAGCACACGTCAAGGTTCATTCTCTGCTCCATGGCAACACTGTTTACGCCATCCACTTCACGGACACTGTGAATCGTTCTTGCCCCATTTTTAATTTTGCTTTTCATCATAATTGGCAATATTCTTTACAATTTCTCATTTATGAGTTGATTTGCCATCTTTACAAGCCAAAAAGGGGAATTTTCAGGATTCATATTTCAATTCTTTGAGATTGTTTATCAAAAGTAAGTTTTTCCAGATTATTCCAACCTCTAAAGGTGTTTTATGTACAATTCTACGATTTTAACACAGTGATACTTCGAGGTCACGAGCCGGACGTAGAGGACGACTGTCATCCAATCGGGTGCTTCGTTACGAATTGTTGATATTGGAGCTCCCGATGGGATTACGTTACGCAAAAACATGCTCTTCTGAAATGACACGCGTGAATAATAAAGCTTATCTCTCCCTCAACAGATGTGTCGTAAGTAGTGACGCTTTCGATATCGTCAGATATGGAAACTTGTTTATTAACATTATAAAATATTTCCACTTTTCAGTCAAAATCGAAACTGTTTTATTGTTCCTCTATTTTTGCAGACTCCCTGAGTATCAAACGCAACCAGTGAAACTTTTTACTAGGCCAGAGACTGGTCGATATTTACTGATGACATTCGAAAGGACTACAAAAACTCTTCACAGATACGTCAAGAAAGGTAAATTAACTTGTTTAAATATAAATGTTAAAATATAACAAATATGTGGAAGGAAGTCTGCGTCATGAAAATTTAACGTAATGTAATGAAAGTAGAGAACACGTGCATTATACCTATGAGTATAACTTACAGGTACTTGTTATTCCTTTTAGTTTATTTTCTTTCTATGGTTAATATTTAAGAAGAGTTTTTCTTCTTTCTATGGTTATAACAAAGACGGGTTTCTTTGTATGGTTAGTGGACTAGACACTCCATTACGTTAATTTGGGGCGGATTCATTTCCCCTTTGCACATCACGTGACTGGGAAAGGAAATTCTTGGATATGCGGGACAGCGTGGAGCAGTGAGCGACCGGCTGCGTACGTCAAGGATCTGGGGCACCGATGACTGGGTGCGAGGTCTGAGGGTCACAGGGTGACGCAAGACCGGCGACAAAACCCTGGTGGAACCGACGACTCGTTAACCTGCAGGCGAATTCAACTAAGAGAGATCCAGTGAGGATTCTATTATTATTTGAAACTCAAGTAAGATCATATTAGGAAGGACTTCTAACAATTCAAAAGCTAATTCATAACTGTTCATCAATCAATCCTTCTCTCGTAATGTAAAATTGACATTCAAGTAATGTACTAATTTTATGCTATACTTGAAAAGGTCAGCAGAAAGCTTAGTCAGAGAAAACATGTACAGTGAATGTTAGCTTATAATTGGTGTTTCTTCCAGGAAGAGTTCATTGAAATGTTATGGGTGTATATTATGTATTTGTAAATGATCAAAAAAGGTTAAAAAGATATTATAATATATTTTGATTGAATGGCTTAATCGTTTGATTTGAATGAGAATGAGAGTCCTGATACTACAGAAAATCTTCATCGCTGAGATTCCAGAAAGACTAATTTAATTTATTTTATACGTGTTTAAACGCAATGGTGATATATCTATATCTATATCTATATATATAATGAATTTTAGATCAATGTACCAAAACAACTGGAAATAAATTATTCCGCAAAACTATGCCTAAAAACTATGCAGGCTTTCACTTGTAAAACCAACGTGGCCTCTCACAGGACCAATATTTTCATCAGACAATTGTTGACACATTTTTACGAAAGAGTTGTCACGTTACAAGTTTTTTCTTAAAAATGAGGAGGTAAAACTATTAAATTTTGCTTGTCGTCACAATAATATGGCAGGTGCTGCATATTCTATGTTGATAATGTAAATTGTTACCATAATATTACAATGTGATTTAGAAACAATATTGAAATGAAATGAGAAGTTATTGATTGAAACAATTATGCGTTAAACAATTGGAGATTACTGAAGTTACTAATCAAGACTTGTGTATTGTTAATAGCTATTGTTAATAAAAAAATCTTGAGACCTAAGACTTCAGAGTTAAAATTTAAGAAATATGCAAAAAATGTTTGTAAATGTGCTACAACAACACATACAATCTCGAATTATTTTTAACTGTTGCAATTTTCAAAAATTCAGAGAGTTCGACCTAAATGTGATTTACGCTATTTGTTTAAGTGCCCTGTGGTGAGCGTCTGCAGAAAAAGTGTAAAGAAAAATTTGATAGTGTTTTTGGGTATATTTTAACAATAATTAATCAAAAAGTACTGTAGTTTTCATAAAACTATACCTGGTCATTTTTAAAGACCTCAATTTTTAGAACATTTATTTAAGAGAAAACATTTCCATGTTGAATATTGTTTTTTTGAAATATATTTTTTTTTAATTTTAGAAAATATAGTTTTCACTGTCAACTCTGAATTTTTGAAATTTTAAAAGTTAGAATTATTTTAGCGACTTACTACAATTACAATATTGAAGATAGCAGTTTTTCTTTGTTTCTTGTCTTACGTTTGTTTTCCATACGAGTAATTAGTTTTTTCATTAATGTCAAGAACATTTTTTAACATTTTAGTACTGTTTGAGTAATTTCGATTGAAATGTGGGTAAAATAAAAAAATGAAACACTATTTTCTCAAAAGCAACTTCAAATTTTTTGTGCAAATAATGCGAAATGGAATATCTTAAAATCCATTTTATGTGTTCTTTTGATTTTAAAAAAATCAATATTGTTTAAAATATCTCATATCGTTAAAGTTTACATTGTAGATGTATTTCGTTGTTTAATGCGTTTGTTACCACATAAGCTTTAAAGTATCTCTAACGATGATTTTTGGCAAGTCCATACTTTTTTGACTATATGCGAACTAAAAATTGCGAATTTTCGAAAATGTTCGAGCACTATTTTCTCCAAAACTAAAATCTTCTCCAAAAAGGGCGCCCAAATCAAATCTATAATCGCAATACTCATATGAAAAAACAAAATACAGCCGTTGAAATTTAAAAAATCAGCGTCCTAGGGCAATCTCTTGCAGAGATACAACAAGAAACATGATTTTAATGTTCAATTTTGTCTCAGTTTCTATTGTTTATATCAGGCTCAAAAAATTGCAAAGATGGAGAAATTTGTAGTTTAATTTGAAGATATCTTTGTCAACTAATTTGTGCCAAAGTAAAATAGAAAAAATGAAATTGAGTTTTTACGTGATAACTTTTAAAGTAGTCTCTGTTCTTTTTGCTAGGATATGTCTCATAACATTCTATTACATACATTTCTTTCTGATTTTTAAACAATGTGGACTATAGTGAAATAATTAAAATAAATGTTGTCGGGTTAAAAATTTGAAATTCAAAATTGCTCATCAGACGCCTCATAGAATAACTCGTGATGCCCATGAATGCGGAACGTTTGCTTGAAACGAGAGAAGTAATAAAGAGTAAATTGCTTTGAACTTAATCATACGGAACAATACAAAGTCAATATATGATTGGGTCAAAACCAAAACGGTGTAAGTGACATTTATCAATTCAGGAAAAATATGTTTAAGTAAATATTACTGTAAAGTCGTGGTGCTTGTTTCATCATTAAAACCACAGAATTTCAATTGTTCACTAAAACCACGAAAATGCATTGCCACTGGAATATAAACTAAAATAAGCACGTTCTTCTCAGAATTTATAAACTTTCACTTATACCATTCTGGTTTTTACCCATTCATATATTAAATATTCAAACCCAAACCCAAGTAAATCAAATCGAAACAGGTTAGCCAAAATATATCGGAGACCAACCCTCAATTGCGAAGACCCTGTAGCTCCTCCCAAGACGACGAGCGGCCGACGGCAAAGGGGAGCACGGGGCGGGGCGTGGAGGGGCGGGGCGGGGCGACGAGACGCCGGCGGAGGCAGCGCTTATAAGCAAGCAATAAATTATTTCATTTCCGCAACTCAGCTCCGCATTCAAGCAATATGCGCCGAGCCGCCTCGGGGCTTAACCCCGCAACGAAGTTTGCGGATTCGCGCTGTAGACTGCGCCACAGACGCCTCGATGAAGCGCCGACGGGAGCGCGAGGGTGCGGGGCGGAGGTTAACTCGCGGATTTTCGGAGATAAATGCGCGGAAAGAACATGGAAAAACGCTTTGCATAAACCGGGCAGGGATTTACGTAGAAGTCTGTGAAACGGGGAACTGGCGCAAAAATTTGGGCCTGATGAGCGCAAAGAGTCAAAAAAAGAGTGTGGTTCAAATCAACTGAGAGTTCAGACCAAAAGGAAATAATATTACTATTCGATGCACCAAATATTGCAATAAAATCTACTTATTCACAAGGATCATTTTACGTCATTGTAATTATGTTACTGATATTTGTGCAACCTCGTACATAATTAGTATCTCAAATATGACATTTACTTCAATTAATTACAATATCAAAATTATGAATTTGACAAAATTACGATGAGGAAACGTTTCGATACATTTCGTCGTCTTCAATTATTTCATTCTGTTTCGATTGTTTAGGTTCCTAAAAGCAGACCGGAAAGTGAGACTTTACCCAACATTGTACTTTAATGATATCTCATATCAACTTACGAACTTGAAAATTTTATACCAATGTTTCTGATTTGTTTTACAATTACATGGCCAACGATGTAGTTGATTACAATAATGAGAAGGATCCTTGCAATCATTCATGTAGATAACAGTACCATATGATGACGAAGTTAGAGAACAAAGTCTGATACGTAAGCCAACATTACATCCTCATTACCATGTTTATATTATTTGTATTTTTCAAGAAATAAATTGTATATTATTATTTTTATATATTTCTTCCGATTTCTGTTGTTTGTTCAATTGCTTCATTTATCTACTATCAATTTCTGAAGCATCTCTTTAATTTTCAATTTCATTTTTGAAGTTCAGAGCACTGCAGTTGTTTCACACACATCAATATTCCCGGGGTTCTGGCACCGTGCGCAAATCTTAATTGGCTCTCGTACATTGTTAAGACTAGTGTTGCATTATGAAATTAAAATAAAAGTAAAGAAATGCGACACATGAAATAAATTGTGTTACAACAACAGACGTAAATGTTACATTATATGTTAGAATTTTCAGCTCCTAACGTCACCCTAGCTGGAAATATCTGATTTTTAATGTTACATTTTATGTCATTATGACGTAATAGTACATTATAAAACGATGATGTTATTACGTTTATTATTCCAGAGTGTGACATTACGTTACGAACGTGGAACGAGCGATTATCGTAAATTTCACACGAGTGTATTAATATTCATTACATCAAGTTTCATACGGTACATTTTCTACGCCTTATGATAACTTGTATAAGTTATACTTTTTCATTGAATCGTTTAATGGCAGTTCTTCAAGGTTCAGCCAAGGCCACATAGCAGACAGCTACCCTACCATGACGCAGGTGCCTTTGGTTTACCTGTTCTCCTGCGACAGAGTTCAAACGTTGTGGTAATTCCGAGATCACCATTTTCGGTTTTTCTCTTATTTCTGGAGACGCCAACTCAACCTTAGATTCACTAGATATTTTTATTGAATTGACCGGTTTTAAGGACAACCACACGACAGCAATATATAACTCAAATGATTTGCGTTCTGATCATTACGTCAGTCAAATATTCCCTCTACCAACACCACTAAGGTAAGTGGTGTCGGTGCAGGACCAATGAAATAGTATAAAAGAACCAAAGACAGTGAAATAGTATAAAAGTGAAATTACAATCGAAAATATTTTAAATGATATTTCACGCAAAAATTACTACTAATAAAAGAAATTAAAACTGACAATCATAATATAGTATTAGATGCTTATCTACCTCAGTATCAGTATTTCTTTGGAGGTGGTGAGTTTTTGAGGGAATTTGTAGTTTTGAGGCTGAAGAATTTGTCCCAGTTTGCACCTCTTCGAATTATGCCAGAATCTTTGGACATCTGTGATGAGATTTCATCACTGGACTGTGATTGGAGTCTAGTTCTGGTAAAGCACTGTAACGGGGCGGGAAATTTATGTTCTTTGTCAGAGTGATATCAAGAATATCTGGAATGATATTTGAGTTTGAAGTGTGTCTTGTTGGTTCATTGGGATCCGTTATTGCTATATTATTGGAAACTGCAAAATCATGGAGTTTGTTGCCTTGATAAATCGAAACATTACATCCCCAAATGCTGTTTTTTACCGTTTAAACCAACAGTTAAGATTGTAGGACAGTTACTTATGAAAAATTCGTAGTGTTTTTGAGGAAACGCCTTGATCAGATGTTTATAGGCAGTTATGTTTTGAAATGGATGTTTATTTAATTTAAACTCAAACAGATTCTACGTTGATTGAGAAGGGAGTGGAGATTTGGTCTTGTTTCACTTACTTTTTAACTAAAATAACTACGCCACTTGAAGCAACATGTGATGATAATTTATCCTAGCGATAACAGTGGAGTTTTAGAACGTTGAATCTTTCACCTGGGATTAAATGTGATTCCGTGACGCAAACAATCTTGACATAGTGATGACGTAAGAAAATTTTGAATGTGTGTTCTTGGCGTATGAGGCCGTTTGCATTCCAATTGAGGATATTCCATTTTTTATTCATTATATGTTATTGTTATAAGCATTCTAAGTACCATTTTTAGTATTTGGGGTACTATAGCTCTTACAACTTGTGAAAGTTGTAAGTTCGTTCGTTCGTGTAAGTCGAAAGTTGTTCGAAATTATATTTTTCCACCCTAATGGCGGCATGTGAAGGCAGGGTTGCTTCCTGATAAGAGCGACGCGGGAGTTATGATAAATGTCAGTTTATGAGTTTCGGGTTCATTCGTGCCAGGGGTATCTTTAGGGGTGGCATAACTATTTGAATTGTTGGCACTTACTCTTTGCGGCATCGTCTTCTCTTTAACGTAAGTTTTATAGCATTTACAAACCCGGTATTTAACAGCATGGTGCTCTTTACAGTTAACACATTGGGGAGGGAATCTAGTTTTCCCACAATCATTGTAGTGTTAATTCCCTTCGTACTTTACGCATCTGAGTGGGAAAATGCAGTTGGCCTGAGAATTACCATTACATTACTTTTGACTTTGCTTGTTTGCCCAAACTATTGTAGCATTGAATCTTTGCTGTACTCTAATTCCACTATACATAAAATTGTTAAGAACAAAAAGGTATCTAGCTTCACCAATGGTAGTTGTATCACACAGATGTGGTTGGGCTTCCTGTCTTTGTTGTACAATCAACTGACTTTACTAACTGGGTATTTAAGATGAAAACGTTTAGCCACAATGGCTTCTAAGCTGTATCAAGTGGGAATATCTTTCGCGACAACTAACAAAGGTTTAACCTTAGGGTCCCTAAACAAGTAATAAGCCATGTTTTTTTCATCACAAATATGTATATAATTTCTAAAGTCCTCAATGTCACTAATCATCACTTTCACAGTGCTTTTAATACTTTTGGTACATAAATATTCTTGAGCGATAAATGTCTTTGATAATTTTTTCATACTTGTCAACTTCGGGCACAACAATTCAGGGAAATTTTGATTATATTTCGTTCTAGTTCACTCAACGTGTCTGCTTCGCGCACAGGCAACCGGCTCGTGAGCTAAGTTTTCTACGGTTCTATACTGGGAAGACGCTGGCATGTTGTACTGGACTACACCTTCCTCTGAATGGAATGCTTTGCGTTTTTTGCTGCACAATCCAAATTTGAATGCACTTTACTTACCTGATTTAATGGCTGTAACTGTTGGTTATCAGTGAAGCTACCTTGACCCTCTGGTAATGGTGTCTATGAAGGCGACGTCACCGCTCTACTGAAAGTTGGGGAGACCGAATGCTATTAGTCAATGGCGGCAGATTTTGCGTCAGTTGACCATGTTTCTATTCCTGAAGTTGAAGCTCGAACGATTGTTGTTGAATGAAGTGATGCTGTTGAATTAACTGCTCTATTTGCATATTATGCGCTATTTGCTCGTTTGTAGCGTCTGACTTGTTTTCGGTTGCCATATTACGTAGTTGCGATGGCACACGTTATCGCGAACTACGAAACCGTTCAAACTGTTCATTCTGGTCTCTAGTGACTCTACGAACACAGTTTAAATCAAACACTTTAGAACAATTTGTATACACAGTTCGTGAGGCACAGAGAGAATATTACGCAGGTAGTCTAGACTATTATCACAGCGAAACGAAACTTCAGCTGATAAGGCAGTGTTCGCGAAGCGATGTTGACCGTGCCGTGATCGGCGAAGTAATGATGATTCCCTGAAGTCTAGTAAGTTTTCTTTCATTGTACATTTAAATCGTTTTTTTAAATTAAACCGAATTGGATCAATTTTAATCAAACTTTTGCAGATAGATTGAAAGAAAATACATAATTTCATTGAAAATTCAAATACACAACTCACAGCATGGACAAAAACTATGGAATATCAGATAGGTTTTAAATACTTTCTAAAAGATTAATCTGGAAACCTATAACAAAAGCTCGAATGTAAGGAACGAACAAATAAATACGAAATAATATACAAATTCTAACTTACGTAGCATCCAAGTGACTGAAATTGTCTCTCACATTGCGTTCATGGTGCGCAAGAAATTCGAAGCGGGCGACGTATGTTCAACACGAAATTACGCTAAATAAAAACTTATATTTTTAAAAAATTCAAGAAGACCTTATTTGAAAAACTGTTTTTATAGAACACATTTCATTAAGAAAAAGTGTATCTTCACAATTATAGTGGTAGGAAGACGCCAAAATTTTTTTAAATTTATTTAAATGTTCATAAAATCTGTGGTTTCAACGAACATGACACCTGCACCACTCTCTCTAGGGTCCTATGTGCCATCTAAAGCCCAAATTAAATAAAAAGAATTGTGGCGTTTTTAAAAAAATATGGTTTTAAAAAAATACAAATTGCCTACTTTTGACTCAAAATTTGGACAATACTCATATTTTCTAAAAATTGGACGTGACATTGTTTAAAGATGTGTTTTTGATGAACACATTTAATTAAGAAAAAATGTTATCTTCATTATTGAAGCAGTAAAAAGACGCCGAATAGAATTTTAAATTTTTGCATTTTTCAAAAATGACTTTTGATATAAACATAACCCCTGCACTATTCTCTAAAACGTGCCATACGCTATCCAAGACCAAAATGTAATCAACATTGATGATGCCGTTTATAAGGAAAAAACTGATTAAGCAAAATTAAAGATTACTTGTATTTCATGCAAAATTACGCGGAAGTTTCGAAAAATTGTACATGACCTTATTTCAAAATCTATCTTTATCTAATATTTCGTTATGTGAAATACCTCAATCATAATTATAGTTGTAGGGAAGACGCTGAAAAAAATGGAATATTTGCAGTTTTCGAAAATATATATATATATATATATATATATATATATATATATATATAAACTGCTACGTTATATGCTCAAATTCAAGAGGCCTTAATAAAATGTGTTGTTCAAAGACATATGTTTAAATATATAAAATATTTAGAAAATATAAGTAGTTTGCGTACAATTTTGCGTGAAATACCGACAATTTTTAAACAATTATTTTCTGAAAAAATATTCCAATTTTTTTCTTTAAATTTTCTCCTCGTAAGATTCAAAGAATGGTAAATGAAGGTCCCATTTTCTATGTTTTCAAAATCTGCAAATGTTAACATTTCAAAGCTATTAAATTGAAGATAGAGCTTTTTGCCTTAAACAAAATATTCAGCTCTTGTGATGTACATTTTTTTGAAAAAACATTCAAACACATTCGTTTAATATCTGCTTAAAATTAATGCTATTTATCCATGTTTTTTTCAAAAACTGCACCAAATATTTTATTAACTTTTTTCAATAATGACATTTTTCAGGAATGCTTAAAACAATGAGGTAGTCCTAATTTTCGTTGAACTCTTCAAATGTTCTAAAATTTCTAATGTAGAAATAATGCGAGAAAATGTATGATGTTATAACACCATAGTTTGGTATGCAGAACCTACAAAACATGGATTCTGACTACAGAAGGTGTTAAAGGACGTAATTTACTATAAATAGGAACATGATTTATCCGCTATTTGGTTACTAGAACCCAACAATAAGAGTTTTTGAGTCGAAAATTCGTCGTTTTTTCCCGCAACATTACAATACTTTATACTGCGTAACCAGTTCGAGAGAAAGTAGAAATGTATTGACTCAATTATTTTTATTGAAGGACTTGATCAACTTCTATATTTTGGGTAACTGAAAAGAAGTCTTATTAAAATATTATTGTCTGCTCCAACTGCGTCAAAACTGATTTTAACTACTTGTTAAATAATGTTTGTGCTCCTTGCTAAATAAGACCTCTTGTATAACCTACAAATTAGAATAATTCCAATTTTAACTAGTAAATATTCTTTTCAGTGGAAGGGATTTTTAAATCAACTTTCACCAGGTATCATATAATAAGTTATAGTACAATGTCCGTGTTTTGAAGCTACGTAATAATCGTTGTTCAATTAACATGCTACAGGAGCCATTCGATTAGAAAGTAAAAATGGCATTATGCAAGTACGATTGTAAGATGTGCTGAATAAATAATTTTATTTATCCTTCTTTTATCCTTGTTTCGCCAGGTCTACTTCTTTTGTTGAGCAAAAAACTATTAACGCGGCCCAACTATTCAATAATGTGTGCCTAAATCCTTCTAAATATACTAGTAATAAGTAGTACGTGGGGAGATTAATTATTTAATATACCACTTACTGGATGTAATATGCATGATATTTTTTTAACATGAGACAATATATTTTACTTACGAAATGATCGTTTAGTGTAGTAAATACCCGACAACTATTAATGAACTATATTAAATTATGTTATATGCATTACATAATGCATCAGTAATAATGGAAATGAGATAATGAATAACGGAAATGCATTAAAGCAATGTGCGTAGTAGTGGTCGGAGTCTAGATCTGCCGCACGGAACACGTTTCTTCACGTCAACGTCCCCAGGTTATCGCGCACCTGCGACAATCTCTCTCGCCACCGCGCCCCCAAAGGACGCGCCTTCGCTCCGCCGCGAACCTCTCTCGCGCGAAATCCCCTTCGAGGCAACTGGATAAGAAGGAAGAGGCCGATTCACCTCCAAGACTCCGCCCGCGCCGAATAAAAAAGAAAACGAAAAAAAAAAATCGTTCGGAGCAGATCTCCGGAAATTCGTCGGAACGAAGAAATTTGAGAGATTGGTGGGGCAGGGAGGGGAGGGGTGGCGATGTGAGGAAGGGTGGCGAGTTTGAAAAACGGGCTATCTGCCCTCCCCCGTAGATCAATTGAAGATTTTTTTGCTCGCAGGGAAGGCGACTACGGATCGGATTTTTCTTGGGGGGGGTGGGGCGGGAGGCGGGTGGTAAGGCGCTTAACGAAGGGATCGGCGTGAAACGATCTGCCCCAAATCCGGCTTATTGCGAGCGGGAGTCGCGGTTCAACTGACCTACCCCTCCCCCCGCTCCCTTCCCCTCCCCGTGTTTGCACCTTACAGCCTTTTCGTTTTGCGCTCCATCGCGGCATTGATTTCGCCCGCAGGTTGTTAGCCGCGGTGGAGGGGGGGAGGGTAGGTGCGAAATGTTGCATATGCAGTGTGGAATTTTGGCCGGTTTGTTAGTCCTTGCAGGAAGAGGGATGAATCTGACTACTACACACGTACAGCACTCGGGCTGTGCGGAGCTGCATTCGAGACGGCTTGGAGTTTCAATGAGAGATTCGATCTCGCTTAGGCTGATCGCTAATGAGAGAGGTATTCTCAGCTGCAGCCTTGAAAATATTGCGAAATACATCTTTAAATTGATAGGATTTGAATTTTTTTATTCCTTGACGAATAATAACAAATCAAAGAAATGTCTTATGAATATTTCTCTGAGTTTCAAACTAGCGGAGCTACAACAGCACATACTTTCTCGTTTTATCTCTAATATTTGTATTAAAATATATCCAATTCTTCGGCTTTCACGTAAAAAATTGTTTTCAGCAAAATTAGAATTGGCTAATTTTGAATAACGTACATAATTAAGGTAATATGACCACGTTGAGTGCCTCCAATTTTCATATTTATACATTTCAACATTTGGACAAATTAACAGCATTATAATAAAATTTATCACTTTTACTTCAAGTTCAAATATCAATTTCACAAAAAAGTGTTTCATGAACATTTTCTTGTTGTTTTACACACGCATTGTAATGAGAGGGTAATATGTCCACATGCAGTTTTTTTGGTCATTGCCAGATTAACTGGTTTCTTGTTGCATGACCAAGGAATTAGAGCTAGCTATACTAATATTAATTACCGTATTACATTCTAATTTTACAAAAATACGGCCTGACATGATTTCAGTAACATAAGGATTGCTGGATTACTCATAACAATTTCAGTATTGTCTACAATGAGACTTTATTATGCAGAATTGAAAACATCTGTAATTGCTTGAA
This sequence comes from Gryllus bimaculatus, assembly GCA_017312745.1. Classification (NCBI taxonomy): domain Eukaryota; kingdom Metazoa; phylum Arthropoda; class Insecta; order Orthoptera; family Gryllidae; genus Gryllus; species Gryllus bimaculatus. The sequence continues at coordinate 1,082,917 of BOPP01000147.1, forward strand.
AATAAAAAAAAAACATAAAAAACGTATTCCTCATTTTGACATTGAGGACAAATGAAAGTTTATTTGTATTTAATAGTATATACACATTCTTTGTGTACATAATTCCCACCCACACTGCATCGACGGAGGTCCCAAACTGCCTCCTAACAGTAAACATGACATTATCATCTTTCCTCAATTTCTCTGTGGAATATGTTTCCTCCATATTTTATATCCTTTGCTGGGTGCTTTTTTTGCCGACTGATCTACTTTGTATTTTGTTTGATGGATTGTTTTGTACATTGCCTGGTGTATGAATTGAAACTTTTTTAAAACAATATGGCGAGAGTTTATTGCTGTAGAAATTAATAAAGTGTAAGTGATTGTAATATCCCCATCACCCTTGGCCACATTGAGAGCAAAACATAGTATACAATGTCTATCACGTTGGTAAAATATTCAACAAATTTAACGGCATTAATCTGATTAGATTGCTCATTAAATGCGCTAAGCGTTGATGTATATTTTGGAAATACTAAATCCTTCTTTAAGTGTAACTAAAGATAAAATTACCAGGAAAAAAGTTATAAGAACAGAGTGCGTTCATGTCAATGGAGGCCCGAGAGTGCAAATGCGCGAGTCAACAAGCCTGGAAGGGAAGGGGCTTAACACACTTGTACTCTCCCAGACAGCATGCTAGTACTATTTATGGTAACCATTTTCATCTAGCAGCAAAAACATTGTTGGCGATATTACCTGCCCTGGACATATTTGCATCATTTACCTCACTTGCAATTTCCCAAATTTCACAGGTTTTCAATATAATCGGACATATACCAAATTTTCTAAGCTTTTTAAAGCTTTAAGAATTTTATTCGGCTCAATGAAAACATTCTAAAAAACGATTCTTTGCTTTGCTGTCAATCGAACAGTGTTTTGCTCATACGGACATTTCAGATAATTTTCTCCAAAATATAGAATATTACTCATATAAACTCAATGTGAAATGATTTTAAAATCTAATATTGGTGAATACATTGCACTGTAAAATAAATCTGAACATTTAATAGTCGAAGCGTAAGTCGGTCAGTCGGCCGATATCGTTAGGGCAGTGGTGCCGTCGCGGTCACGGATCAGGAGACCACGGGTTAGAGTCTCTCTCGGCCATGGGTGGACTTTGAAAGTGTTTTTAGAAAAGTTGGAACATGTTATGTCATCGTGAAGTGCCCCCAAAAATCAAAATACCCTTTTCAAATTCACAGAGCTTTGCGTTTGGTCAGATCTATTGGTGAAAATCTATTTTGGAGAAAACGTCTAAACGAAGGCGGTAGAGTTGATCACAAATGAACAGAGATCTGTGTTGCCGTAAACAAGTTTTTCGCTATCAAGGACTCTCCAAGCATTGACTCTCACCACACAACGTGTTAGAGGAAGATATTTACTACATATTGGAAAATAATTATCCTCTTTTTAGGAAGTAAAGCAAAATTTTCTGAAAGAAAATCCTCGTTTCTTGTCGTGGGAAAAAGTACTTTCTCTATACCACGTAAGTAGTATGCGAGCAAGTAGAAATTATTCATTAATAAAAACGTGCTTGAAGTCTGTCTTGACTAATTTTGTTTGGTTAAACTAATGTCAACGTTTAATTCCAAATGAGCTCGATTCAAACTTTCAGGAAACAGAAATTTGAAGGATCGTATTGTCTCACATTCGGCAAACAAGAAGTAGGTGTTGCCATAGATACTGCGTTCCCACGAATGTAATTATGTTAAAGCTACTTCCGAAAACAGATCCAACAATTTATAGTAACTTGCAAAAATGAATCTGTACTTAATTTTAAATGATTAATTTATGATATATTAGATATTTAAAAAAATGTTTTTAATTTTTAAATCCAAATATTTTAGTACAGTTTGACTATTTTATTAAAGTTATTGTACACACTGGCCCATATTTGATGACAGAGGCACAGGGTCCCTCATGAAATGGGCTCCATAAGTAACTGCTTATTTTGGTTTTACATAAGTCGACCGTTGAAAATGTACAAATTGTCTTTAATACGTCGTCTGATATTACACTGAAAGTATGTAATTTTGAGAACATCTCTTTTGGTGGCGTTCCCAGAAGAGTTGTTCTCATGATTATATCTTTTTTAAGGTTCCCCGACTCTGTATTATGGGGTTGTAACCCGAAATAAAATCCAACAAGAGTTACGACCACACATTGCTTTGGAGTATTTAATTTTCATTTTTAGTAGTTTAATTTTTTCCACACTCCGCTCGAGCATGAAATCACCAAGCAATAGTTTTACAATTCTTTTTGGTTTTGAACATGTATAGTAGACATTTTAATATATTAAATTATTTTTAAAACAGTTTAAAGCGTCAACGAAGCCATGTTCAGCTAGTTTAATCATATAGATCAGGGGTGTACAACGTGCAACACCTCAAGGGGCACAGCTAAAATCTTTATATGGTTGCGGGCCATATTTTCATTATTATGGCGAACCTCACCTGAGTTTTCCGTATTGTTGATCTCGGCAGTTTGACCAGCTGTTTGGAAATAGGGGAGGGGGAACGGAAGGATACGTGATATCAGGCCGTAGCATGCCTAAAGCAGTGAAAAACATGAGTATAATTTTGAAATTCCGAATTCACTTGAAGAATTTTCTTAAATCTAAACCTAAACCTATTTTTACATTAAGGGGGCGTGGTCCCCGACAGGTCGCGTCCGGTAGGCACTCTATGTTCTCGCTCGATATGGATGCAAGGAACTTTAACTTTTGACTAAAAACCTTTCGCGAGTCACAATAAATGGCACCGCTGGCCACCAGTTGGACAACCCTGATATAGATCAAGTTATTCTAAGAGCTAAATTAATTGTAGACTCTGTGAGGGAGGACTCCTTAAGTGACCGATTCTTCACTAATGGACCTTCTTCCCAAATAAGTGGGCCAATAGGTGTTCGTCAATTGGTCTCCACGAGAAGCTTTACGTCAGATTACTACGTTGAAACGTTTTCCACTTGGAAAACGATGAGAATGATTACGCAGAATATTCATACTTTGACATCTATTCCCAACACGTGCTTTGTACCGTTGAACTGATAACAGGTAATGAACTGATAGTGTATTACCTGCTTGTCATCGTACACATCAAACATAACGCTCTTTGTAACAAAACATTGAGAGCGAAGTCATTGGAAACAGCTGTTCCAAATGTCCAAATGCCGTATTCCCGATCACTTAAGGAAGTAGATATCGCTCATTTGGCATTGATAACGAGCGACCATGAAAACTCTGCTAAGGATATGGAAGATTAAGATCGTTGTTTTGGAGTTAAAAAATTGTATATAACATTAATAAAGGAAATAAATAACAATAGGAGTATATAATTTATAGTATACTCTTTTAAAACCTGTTTATCACTAGTTATGCCAATTCAGGGGAAATAATTTAAAAAAATTAAAATGTGGAAGGAATTATAAATAATGACATTGTAATATGTGAAAAGATTTTGAATCTACATAACACGTGTAATTGAATGGTTAATATACAAGTAAATAAATGTATCGTATTCTCACATACCACGAGAAAAACATCGAAATTCTAGCATAATCAATAATTGGCAAAATAAAAATATTATTGTTAATATTATTATAGTATATTATAATATTACTATTGTTAATAATAATTATTGTTATTTCACTACTTCACGACTACAAGTGTTATGAGTCGGTTAAATATAAAATCTACTCCAAGTTGCAACCAACTTTCTAAGGAGCAGATCCAGGGGCTGGATATTGGTGCCTCTACTATACTTTGGGCAAAATGTAGGCTGTTTCCAATAAAGAATGACTTACTCTTGCCTGTCTTTAAAATCACCTGGAAGTTTAGCAAGGTTCTTACATAAATTTTGCGGAACAAATCCCAGATCTCGGATGACTATCGGTACGACCTCTGCTTTTACGCCCCGCATTCCACTGATCTCAATTTAGAAACTCTTTTTTCTTTTTTATATAAGTTTCTCTGTCTCCTTTCCCTACTTCGTTACAACGTTTTAATCGCAGGGCACAGCATCTTCGTTTGTTTCTCTAACTCTCAGTTAACAATAGTCGGGGGGGAGCTAGTGTTGGGGTACTCGAACACGCGGTCCTTCCGTCCGAGATCGCCGCGGTACTGCTGCCTTATTATTATTATTATTATTATTATTATTATTATTATTAAAAGTGTGCTATGTAAATGTTGGACACTGAAGGCCTAAGAATGACAAACCTCCTGGAGAAGCATGTCCATTGGTCTCCTCCCGCGCTCGCAGCGCCATCGGCCAAAATCCCTGAGAACGGGCTGAGAGAGAACTTTTTTTTTCATCTAACACTTTCTGTCGTTCCTGCAAACATCTCCTTCCGCCCCCAGCGCACCCTCGCAAACACACGTTCCCTCCCCTCCCCCCCCTCCCCCTGCGCTTAGTTTGCTTCAAAGGTGAAACACACCGGCGCACTTGCGGCGGTAGCAATTGCAGGAGACGGGGGGGGGGGGCTCGCTTCGCGCAACTCTTCCGTTAGCCCCCCTCTCTAGGAATGCCAAGCCCCCCCGCCGGGCCCCACCGGCGCAGGTGGCAACGCTTCGCGAGCCTTCGCTGTCACGCCAGTCCACGTGATAAGTTTCCATAAAATTGCCGATATAAGAAGTCGTAGGCTTCCGGCGGCAGTCATGTGCGTGATCTTTGGCTGTTCCCGGTGACGCCGCGTCGAAGGCTGTGTTGCTGACGTTTGGACCACGATGTCGTGGTCTTCCTCAGGGCTGGCGTCACCCGGCCGGCCAAGATCACTCAATTGTCGATATAACTCAATTATTCCCCACAACGTCCTTCCTTACTTCTCTGTTAGAAGTGTGCGGTGCGGCAGGTGTGAATGAAGTGTGCACTCTTCAACACAAAACATTTTTTGGTGTTGATGGAGTTGGAAATATGCATACTTGGAGTAAATATGTAATCATATTTAAAACAAATGTGGGAATATGATAGCAAGAGCTCAAGAGTATTGCAAATTATATCAATTGGAAGAAAAAACATATAAACAAAAAAATTGTTCCTCCCATCCCCCGAAAAAAAATCAGAAAAGAAATCCTATATGGTTTTGTTCGTCTTGAACTGTTCTTTTGTACCCATTTTCCCCAACAGTGAAATAACTTGATCTCTTTAGGAACCCCAAGCACAGTACACATCTGCTCTACAATCTGGGATAAATGCGTAGTTGAGAGGTTGTTTCAGAAGACGGAGATAAAACCATGAAAAATACATTTTTTAATTGTCCAGTGGGTAATTAACAATCTACAACAAGTGTTCTAAGTGAAAAAATTAAATAATCCAATTTTTAATTTGTGTAGACCCACTAGAAACCGCAAAGGTGAATTTTTCTGAAAACTGTACACAACTATGGACTTCCTTTCATCTAATATGATTTATCGGGGAATTTTTCTTGCTCTTACAACTGCTAAATTATCTACTCGTCTACATAGTGTAGACACAATTCACATCCTGTGGGTCCTCGAGATCGAAAATATATATTTCTAGAAACGTCTGTGTTTTTGTCTGTTCCTTCATTTGTCAGCCAGTCATGTCATGAACAATATTAGGGGGTCGGTGTGCCAGGTGTATAAATTCTATATTTTTTTTAATTTTTCTCAAAAATGATTTCAAATTTGTTTTGCTCGGAAAGAGCAACGTATGCTTGTAAAATGTCTCAGGTTTTGTTTTCACAAAAACGTATCAGATTTCGAAGTTAAGAATGTTTTGACACTTTGCAATATTATCTAGATTATTCAAGATACAGATTTTTTCATGAAGTAGTATGTTTGTCAACATACAACATTATATCTTCAAATTTAGATTTTAAAATAACTTCATATACCATTATTTGAAAATATGTGTAGTCTTCACATAATTTTTAGTTATCATTCCAACAAAAAATACATAAACCAGATTTTCTCAAAAAACTGCTCTTGCAAAAACCATTTAAATCGCAATCGCACCAAATTACAAGTTACACATTTTGTCAGATAATGCAGGTTACAACATTGCCAGGTTTCTGTGTATCTATTTCGAAAAACAAAGTAAGGCACTGACTATTCCATGAAGAGAATAGCACGATATCATTATTTGCCACATTCAGAACATTTTCGCTGTGTACATTTCTCTCCATCCAGGTTCGAATCTCAACAGTACGCGTAACCAAAATGGGGGCCCCCAATATTTTAAAATATACTCGCGCTCAGCTAGAACTTTTTTTTAAAAAAAATTGATATTTATATAATAAATATAGTACGCACAAGTATGTATTTTAAAGTTGTTTCGCCCATGTTTTAAAAATACTGTGGTAATTCCGCATGCTGTATATTTTCCAAAGATAATCAAACAATTTGGCAAAATTCGGGAGAATAGGTGACACGAATAACGTTATTGCGTTATCGAAGGCCTGGATTATTCGACACGGCCGAAAACCGACGTGTGAAGAGTAGGGACGTGACATTTCAATTTCACAGATATGTGCAATTTTAACATTCGCCAAGTTCCTGTTTGTAAACAGGTCAAACAAGAAGAGTTATGTAAGAGGACCATAAGGATGAGAAATATTTTAGTAGAAAATGCAATGATGCTGGTGCTGCCAAAGGTCTTAATTGTGACGACGTGACGGGCTGCTTTCCTCCACAAACGGTTAAGTAACAGCGATAAGGTCCGGGAGAGTTCCATTGGAGTAGTAAATTGAAGAATTGTACAGCTAAAAATAAATGAACAAGCAAAAAGACACAATCTACTTGGAGATGTTTATTTGTATTTTTCTTGTCTCCAAAGATTATTTGTTGTTTTTGTGTTTTTATATCAAAAAGTATAAACGAGGTTTTACATTTTACATAGTAAGAGTAGACATAACCTGGATTTCTTGGAGATTAATATTTGAAGGAACCATGTGAGAAATTGTATGAAATCCCTCGTCATTCATTCATAGCAATTTGAAAAATGCAAAATATTATGATTAATAAATATGAACATTTGATAATTGGAAAATAATTTTAGTACTATTCTTTGGAATTCAACTTGACCACGAGATTTTAGCTACACAACACTTTTTATATCAACTTAACTCTTGCATTTATACTTTTAAATCGAATGGTGAACACAGAGATTAAAAAGGAGACCTTACCAGAAACGTAACAATTTCCGAGCAAACGTACACGGTCTCTCATCGACAAAATGGCATCTTGATTTAGCTTCGGGATCGTTGCAAATAATGGCATACGAAACGACGTAAATGAAAATTCATAATTATTATATGAAAATATTCAAAAGGGAAGGGAATTGCTCACTCTACATTTGTCTTTGAATCTGTATTGTTGCATCTCTTCCGATTAACTTTTGATGTCGTACAATTCAATACAATGAATAATCCCAGAACATCATGCCGAGCTGAAAAAGGTTTTTTACCAATCATTTTTGTCTACCATTTGGGTCTATTTATTTCTGCTTGTCAATACATTTAAAATATGGCGGTAGTTTAAAACTTTTATTTGAAACAAATATTCCTTAAGGCGTGAATATTAAACATCGACTCCGATAATATTCAGGAAGGTGCTTTGATTGAAACATGATTTAGTAAGTAGTAACGCTAAAGTAGCTAAAGTAGTAACATGATTCTTCAACGAACAGGTATGACAGCAAACTTATTTTCTTGACTATATTGAAAAAAATATATCAATGATTCAATTAATCAGTTGGTGGTTTGACAGCAATGAGTTTCGGGTGTTTATATTTACTAGTACTTTAGCCTATTTTAGGAACAATGTTGAGGAGTGCAGTTACTTCACAACAGTTAAGTATGAGAATTAGAAAAGCCGAGAAGAAAATTTTTGCATTCTAGAATTCACGACCATGATGTAGAATTTGGAAATGTCGTTCACGGGATAAATCCGGAGTGAGTAGAAAAATTAAAATGCCGCCGTTTCGAAAAATGTTTATTCCATCCTGAGGGCTAGAGTAAAAAACCTGAAGACAACATCACTATACGAGAAATATACACTTACACAACGTAATAACATGATATACACAAGTTAAATATACACGTTGTCAGAAGATATAAGAGATACACAAGTGCTAAGAGACTTTTATGAGGTACACGACGTTCTCGTTAACGTACACCGCCCGTTGGAGAATACGGTGTTCCATTCCGCAAGAATGACCTAACACATGGGCGTAAAAATTATACAGAAATCTGAAAATGCTTTGTGCTCGAGAGAAATGTGGTGTGATGCAGATCTCACTTCATCCCCTGCGAGCGTTGGGCAACCCTGTGCTAAGAGATGTCTTTACTCCGCGTTAATAATGATTATGCATATTCTCGCAGCTTCAGGTCCAAATCAACCCCTTCATGCGCGCCTCTGCATACAAAATGCGCCCCGCCCCTTCGGCGGCGGAGGGAAAGACAAAAGAAAACTGAAAAGAGAGGAGAGAAAAAGAGAAACCCGGGCTGCGTCTCGCTGAATAACAAAGCGCCCCGCGAAGTGGACCGAATGCCGCCGAGGGAGGCCGAAGGAATCGCGCGCGCGCCGGCCAATCGCAGGCCTCGCCCCTCGCCAGAGGCGGAGCGGCGCCCGCACCCACCTCCGCTGAAGGTACGGCTCTTTGCGGATAGATGGCGCGCGTGCTGCGCTTGCACTCTCCAACGCATAGACGAGCTTCTCCTCGTCTTGCGAGAGGAGACTGATTAAATACTGCTACATCTAAGAAAATGTACTTTTTAAACGAAAGTTTGGGGTTAAACTTAAATTATTGTCACGATAAACTCCGAAATAATTAATTTTTGTATGTTTAAACATTTGTATTAATGCATCCACTCATGCATTAATGATAATATAGTTTGCAACATTTTATTTTTAATTAAATAATCGTTTTATATGAAATCAAAACTTATGAAGATAATTAGTTCTTTTAAGCCATGATAAACACATAAATATTGTAGGTAAAAGTGTACAAGAAGAACCGTTAACATAATCTGCTTCGTCGCGTAATTTCTCCTGTAATTCGTTCTTGGAACCTGTGCACATTCAGTGTGTCACATTCTGAGATTATCAGGAATGGAATACCTATATGTAAAACATAAAACCTGTCTTCCTATATTTTTTTCGAAATCAGACATGACAAAAGCTTCTTTCCAACTAGAAGGTATTGTTTTTGTAACCACGGCATTGATTGAGAAGTTACCTGTAGAAGGGAAGTATTTAATCAGCTCAGCATTTACACGATCAAGAACTCGTTCTGGTCTTGCTTAGGTCGTTCAAGTCAAGTTCAAGTACGTTTTATATACATCCGAAAGAGAAATAGTATCAACTTTTTCCGCTCATAACCCGTCTAGCTTTTCTGTGCGTATGTTGCGCGTCGGACCATCGATCGTTAATTTATTTTTCTCCAGAAATAGTCACTGAAACAACATCATCACTGGGGATCAATTTAAATATTTTAGTCCTTCATGCGCCATGAACGTCATTCCCCATACGTGTACAAGCCTTAGCATGTCTGTGCGAATATGACTGAGCTTTTTCCTAAGAGCTTTTTGCACGAATCTTGTCCCTTCTGCACCAAAGTTTAGTAGTTTGGTAACGTTTTCTCTTTTTGAATATGCAGCCATTTAAAACGTGACTCCCTTTTACTTTCTCCTTGTACTATGTAATTAAGAGAAAAAGAGATAGTATTGTAATGCCGTAATGCAAATCTGCGATTTTTCTACCGAAAAACGCATATTACAGAGACCTGGTAAAGGAACAGTGGACAAATAGTCCTACATGTGGTAAATTATTTCGTGTAACACGTTGTATACTAAGATTTTGGGGGTTCTTCATATTGATAACTCGATTGCCGTGTCGGCAGAACATCTATCAGACGGTCTGTTCGCCTGGTCAACGTTAGCGCCTCAACGAACATTGTCTAAGTCCCCTAGCATATTTGAAACTATGTGAAATTAATATGCTTGTCGTGAAACAGTCTGTCGTCATCGATGTTATTGCCAAACCTCTAACTTCCACACATTCCTCTAGTATTTTTCCTTTAAGAACAATAACGCAACACGTTTTCACAACTGGTGTATTAGTAAATTACAAAAGCCAAAATGTCAAATTTTATTTTCATGATGAATAACATTTGATTCTATTATTTTTTTAAAACGAAAATCATTGTGTGTGGTTTTGTTTCACATCATTTTTGCTGCGGCTGGAAACTAGTTAGTTTGCTATTAGTGGTTTGTTATATCCAACCTTCTGATGCGTGATGGGAAGAGCTTGGTAGGCATGTGAGGTGAATAACGGTGAGCGATGAATTACAAATAGTGATGGTAAAATTTAGCATTTCAAATTTGAATAAAATCGCATTTTGAAAGCAAGGCTGTAGCATTTTATAGCATTGTAAATCTTATGATTTAGCATTTTGTAGCATTTATTAAAAAAATTATTGCATTGAAATTTAAAAAAAATGAATATTTTTATATGTTACCATTAAAATCAGAAAGTAAAGAAAGTAATTTAATATTTCGCCATTTGTGCGCCTCAATAAATACGAAAGTGAACAAAATGTAACGCGTGGGCCGCACGCGTTGGGCCGCCCTCGTCTTCCCGTAACCTTCTCCGTGCAAGCCCGTTGAGATGACCCTGAGAGCTCAGACTTGCAGGATTTGATTTTTTATTTGTTCTTATTTGTTTTACTTTGTTTACTCAGCTCAATATTAACTATTAGTTAATAATCATGGCCACTCATACGAAATATCTTCAAACATGTATGTGTTGTTGGCACATCCCTTAGAGCGCAAACACAAAGCAATGAAATGCAATTTCACAATTATATCGCATACTCACTACCATTTCGCACTTTCTATGTGATTTCGCATTTTGCGATCGATTTCACATTTTATCGCAGATTGAAAACCATGACAAATGTACTGCACTGACCGGCAAACATAGACTTACTATTTTTTAGTATTTGGTAATATTTTGCATTTTTAGCAATTACTAAAATCTACCATCAATAATCATAATGAAGGGTATACTGCTTTATATGTGACACTTTTGCTTGACACAGCATTGAAACTGAAGGCTTCGGTTGGAAATGCTTTCATTCCCTGAGCAACCAAGGCAGTATTTTCCGCTGTGAATTTTGAGATTTAAGAGTTCAAATGCTTATTTTTTACTTTCTCGTCATTGAGTAGAGAGAAAATTATGTAATAATGCGCGGAAAAAACGGCGCGGGGCATCTCTTCACACATGGCCCTGATAACGAAAACGTTGATAAATCCAGTTGCTAAATTGAGACCATATGATCCAATAACACGTGATGTAGCCAGAATTCATGTTTTGTGGCTCTTTGATACGGAAGAATCCAAAAAAGGAAATCATCCGTCTGTCCGTCTCTCCGTTCGTCGGTCTGTCAACAACGCTAGCGGCTAAACCGTTCGGCCGATTTTCTCCAAAACTGATATTCCCCACTTAATCTGACTGATGTCGCGGCCCCTTGAATCTGAAATTGATATTTGAATTTTGTAGGGTCATTTACATGAAACCTGTAGGACAATTTCCATTTTTTTAAAACAAAGGCTCCATAGTTTTTTATTAAATTTTGTTGTTGATGCTGGTCTCATGCTCGTTGAAAACCCGGATTTTTAAAAAATTTGCCAAAGTGCAAACTTTTTACGGAGTCTTTCTACACTTAAAATATTAATGATATAGATTGTTCTCATTTTCCTCTAAATGAAATCTATTCCTTAAAGGTGGATTTTGAAATAAGGTATGTACTGTACGTGTATTCTTGAAAAATTTGAGTACTTTTTGCGCGAAAATACGAGCGAGATTGTGCGTTGTGTTTCAGCTCCACTAGTTCTTACTGGATTACGTATGCGTATTATGACTAATAAAGTTTTATATAATTTTTCTCGAAATAAAATATTTTCGAGTATTAGAAAATAAAGCATTGCATTATTTTTTCTATATGCTTAAATGAAGTTTCCTGAAAAGACACTCCAATAGTTAAAGGAAAAAATCGTGATGCACTTCGTGCTAGTTCCGATGGCGTTATTTCGTTATTAATATTAGAGATTGACAAATTTGTTACGTATTTAGTGAACTTATGTCGCGTGACAGTGTATGCACCTGTAAATGTTATCTCCAATAAATTCAGCTGTCGCAATTTTTTTCACTTACTCAACCCCGCTGTCTGTTCTTCTTCTTCTTCTTCTTCTTCTTCTTCTTCTTCTTCTTCTTCTTCTTCTTCTTCAGGTAATTTTAAATAAAACCCCTCAAGTTTAAACACAAAGACCTACTCCGCTTCCACAGATATCTTATTCCAGATTCTAGAATCCCCTTTTAATGTTCTAAAGTATCTTCCCTAATGTGTCGCCAATATTCCAATCTCTTGAAGACGCTACTACAAATATTTTGGTATTCAAACCAAAATATCACTTAAAATATCTCGACCTTCATTCCGGCATCCAACCCGAGTCAGTCTCTCTCGAACAATCTTGAGCCCATAGCAACCGACGCTGCACACCTCAATTGTCTCTTTTTTACGGGTTAATATACTGGCACCGGTTTGATATTTACATTTCGTGAAAAATACTAAAAAAGGCGTTATTTGATAAGACAATCTCCCTTAGCTTGATACCTAAGGAACGAAGACGGCTTTGCACCATTTACAAGACGCTCTTACCAAAGCCTCATAAGCAATAGATATTTGTGCTGCTGAATGGAGAGCAAAAAAAGTAGAAGATCACAAGTGTAGACAGCACCATGTACGTCAGCCAGGTGACCAGACAGTGTGCAACACACGTTACGCTTCAACGCATGTTGCCATTGACCACAAGTCGGAACACGTACATCCTGGGGCCTTAACATCTCATTTTCTGCTCTCAAGAGCACTGAGCTGTGTTGCGTATACCATAAACTAGAAGAAAGGCTTTTTGGATGTTCTGATTATTTTTTGGAGGATTATCTCCCTTGAGAACCCTATTCCGAAGCATTAAAGGTCAGAAACATGAAGAATCTTGAAATCTATCGCAATTACATTGACCATTTCATACTGTGCAATTAAATTACATTAGTATAAGTATTCTTGTTTGTTAAGAAACAATTGGTTTAGGAATGTAACAGTATAAGAACACTTCTTAGCCTCACGATTTAACACACAGTTCAGAACCTAGGCGTTTAATGTTTGGTTTCGGTACACACGATTTTCACATAATTTAATCACATATTATTTCCATGCGTTTAAGTCTCATTAACAAACAGCAATAAAAATTAACTAGCCCATGAAATGAAATGTTCTCTAACATTTTTTTCTAGAATATTTTATATAAAGTTGGTGTATTTATAGAGAAAAAAATCGGAGATGAAGTTTTCAAGGCTTGCCAGCATCTGTCCGCATGAATAATGTTGCTGGTTAATAGGATGTATATATTTAGCATTATGAAAGGAATAATTCGTTGTTTATGCAGAGACATATTCTTAGAGTTTTGTCAGAAATAGTACCATACTTACAGAGTTCAAAGCAGATTGATGAGATTTTTGGCAGAAAAGGTTAAAATTTTAGTAGTATAGGGCTGAATATTATGATTATTATTACAATAAACCGGCACTAACTATGAATTCCAAGGGAAGAATCGTAGTTCGTGGTATTAAAATTCGTGATACCCGATTGATGGGACCAAATTTTTGTTCGTGTTACGGCGAAATTTGTATTAAGCACGTTCGTACTAACGAGGGTTTACTATAGTAGCTTCTTTGCGATACTCATGAATATAATTTTAGCAAATATCTCTCGCGGGATGTAATACATTGGGAGCCTTCTGTCAGTGACACTGCTTTCGCACATTGCATAACCTAACTCGTGAAAATATTTCTTCCGAGAGCAGTCCACAGCAGCATCTTTTACAATCGTGAAGACATCTCTCTGCCCTGGACTTTTGGAGCAGCCAAAAGAGGAGAAACAGATTTTTATCACGACATTTTTATGCTTTTAAATCAAACAATTAAACTGCCCTAATCACTTAACATTCTAGATTTCCATTCCTTAGTAGGACTAAACATTAATAATAAATGACATAATAGCGTACATGATAATAACTTTTATCAAACCTTTTGGGTTCAAAGTTGTAAAGGGATTGAAGCTATCTAGCAACAAAAATTAAATAAAACGTTTCAAATCCGTATGGCCGAGAATTCGGCTACATAGATTACAAACGTTAAAGAAAATCGTGTGTATTGATTAGGTGATGTGGTGTTGTTCAGAATTACAAAAGACGGGTAGATATACGTTTGCAAAAATAAAAAAAAAACGTTTTCGTTATCAAGGATCCTGATGTCTTTCAAAGTCTCGACGTCACTTACTTATTTAATTTTTTATTTGCATTTCCCAATCGAAATAACGGCCAAGAAATGTCTTATATGTCTTCAAGTACCACCACCATTGATACCACATGATGGATTTTACCACTTTTTCACATTTATTATGTTTACCCCAAAATTTCTCTTAGATGAAATTAAATATTAGGAAATAAGGGTAGTAACACATTCGAAAAACTATAGTAATTGATTCATGATTCATCATTTGAAAGACATAATGAATCGGTTTTTCATTTTATTGTTCTATGAAAGCATACCTTGGGTAAGAAAAAAAGGAATATTAGTAAATAGTTATTTATTAAGTGTGCTAAAAATATTCAATCAATTATGATTTAGCTAGAAGGTAAAAGTGTTAAAAACAATTGATAAAACAATTAACAATAATAGATGTAACGAACATGCAAACGGCACTGTCATATAAATAGGGCAGTGATAAAAAATGGGTTGTTCGCTTCTTTGTCAATTATTAGCTTCAAATGCTGACGTTTTTGGGTAATTCACTGATTTCGATGTTATCTGTCTTTGCTGTGCCGTAAAGCTAATATATGTAAACTTGTTGCACCTTGAATTATGAATCATGAAGTGATAGGATGAAAATAAGGGAGGAAAGGACAATAACAAAAGCGCCCATGCCTACGCATTATTATTATTATTATTATTATTATTATTATTATTATTATTAAAAATATCAATAATATGTTAAGACTCGCGATTTTCAACTACAAAATATCATTTCATCATTCAACCAAAGAGATAAACCAAATGGAAGCCATTGGCAGAGACCATTGTGAGGTAGTTGGGGGGGGCTTCATTTTTCTGGTTTTATGCATTTATTGTCATTGAATCAGAGTTAGCTTAGTAAAGTGTCTGTGAAAAGAGGGAACGCGTCCAATGTCATGGTCATGCTCGTAGCTCACTCTAGGCCCGCCCGCTCGCGACAGCGCTTCAGTCAGACACGCAAAAGACCGCCATTATCAAGGCTCCGCCTCGCGCCTGCGGCTCCCTGCCCCAGAAACCCCTATCGCACTTTCCCTTTCCGGCCCACACGATAGGGCACGGCGCGCCTCCGACAGAAGCGGCAGGGCTGACCTGGGGTAACACGCTCCCGGCAGACACACACAAAATTACTTGCGATAGAAAAATGCCCGACGGTCGGTAATTGCGATAGTGACAATTCAGTCTCGCCGCGATGACGAAACTTCTGCATTTCAGAACAGAAAAAATGTATTTGGTTCGCGCGGTCGTTCACCTGTTCAATACACGACTTGCAGTTTTTCTACAAGGTGATAGAGAGTTTGCTTCAGTTAAATGGCAGTAATGCCAATAAAATTATATTTATATATTAATAACTTTGTTTAATATTTATGTGGGATACGTCGAAAACGGTTAGGGACCTCCACAAAATATGCTGTTTCTACTTGCTAGATTTTTCTTGGTACAAATGGATGTATGTTGTAAACAGCATGTAGAAAAAATAAGAAATTACAAAATAAATTCATACTTTAAATTGATGAGAAGAAATTTCAAACATAATTCCAGAGTCTCATTGCCAGAGTTTGTTTTTCACAAGAAAATAATAAGAATGTCATAATATTCTCACATGTTTTCGTGATTGTTCATTTCATTTTTCTTATTCTTAGATTTAACAAACTTCTATTCACAGACTGTCAAATTAGATGAAGTGTCTAAACTAGTTATTATACTCTAGGATGGCTCGAGGGCAGCGTACTAGCTTCATGTTGTGTGATCATAGATTGCACTCCTGGTCGAGGCAAACATAGAGATGTTGTTTTCCTTTCTGCAAACATATAGAGTCGTCTCTGTTTCTGTAGCTGTGTGACGAAGAAAAGCTCGGACAGACGGACTTTGCTAGTTACAGTAAAAGGAATACATGTTCGCCACACACGTCTTTCTTACCCCACAAACATGGGAATTAAACTTGGCCAAGGCGTGGGGGACACTCGACCTAAAATGCCTAATACGTACAGATACGAGTTATTAATTACACTTCATGAGTTGATAAGTTTTGAACCGAAGTGACGAAGTATGGTCAACTTATTCGTTAAATGAAACTGAACCGTTCCATACACTAAATGTTGGCTAGTCAAAAATGGAACACGAACGTGTAGATATCTGCACGTTTAGCGAATAGTTTCATTGAAATAACAATTTTTAAAAAAATTGTTGACATAGTTTTTCACCTCATCTTTTTAGAAACGAATAATGCTTCAACAGCACATACTTTCCCACATTATTTAAAAAGGTCACTCAAAATTATACAAAAAATACACAAATTTTCAAAAAAGTTTGACATTACTTTATGATAATGACATTACTTACAGGTCTAATGTTTAAGAATGGATTTCATTTCTTAAAAACGCAATCTTTATAATACAGTGGTAGGAAGACGCCTCCAAAACATTAACTTTTGCATTTTTGTAAAATTGGGTGAGTTAAACGAAAATAGGTTCTGACCCATTTTTAAAGGCGTATTTTACTCTATTCGTGAAAAAATAAAGAAATCAATTGGAGCCTTTCGTCAGAGAATTTTGAAAATGACGTTGAGGCACCATGTAAATTATTCCCCCAAATACAAATTATCCGTTTCAAAATCGCAACCTCGTCAAGGTTGTCGCGGAATGAAAATTTTGGAAAGAATCGTGTGAACGGTTTATGCGTCAGAGTGGTTCATAGACCGTGACAGCAGGCCGTAAACCAAATTTTCGGTACCAATAACCAACAGAGAGAAGAATTCTTCTCTTTACTACGCATGTATGTAGGAAATAAGAATGTAAAAATCTTGATCAGGTATCAAGAAATTGATATCATATGCAAACAAAACCTATATAAAATATTTTATTTCATCTCCCTATATTATTATATCAAGCAGACTTCATTTTCAAACAGATCTAGTGTTGGAATCATCACAAAGTTTATCAATGATTGTTTTAGGCTAGTTTTCATCTCTAGTGCTTCAATCTCTGCCGAATACGTGGTTTTTTAATTCACTTATTCATGTCCTCAGTTTCCTAATTATTTGATGAAAATCTTCAAATTTACCAAAAACACCTCGTCTATGCCTAACAGCCGTTTAGAGCAACTTCTGCAAGTTCAATAGTCCATCATATCTATTGCAATAAGTTTTCCCAGTTATTCTATACCACATTCAAATCTAAAAATTTCAACATACCAACTCATGATTCGGCTTGAAAATCAATCATTTTGAATTTTGTATTAATTTAAGTACAATTTAATTATTTCATATATCTTCCAAATGTCTTGCAATTTAAGACAGTTCGTGCCCGTATAAAGTATTTCTTGATTTTTACTTTCTCGCAATTACTTCATAAGGAGAGAAAGTATTGTAATCGTATGTCGGAAAGCGGTCAATTTCCTACAGAAAAACTCCTATTGCCAAGCCACGGTAACGAAAAAGTAGATAAATCTTATTCTTATTTAACGTGCAGTACTTTCTCTAACACATTTTGCAGTTATAATTGTTTTGTGAGTCCTTGATACCGAAAAATCGACTGACTGCAAAAGATGTCTGTTCACCCGTCTGTCGTCAACGCTATTGCCGAAACCGTTCAACTAATTTTCTTCAAAATTGATGTTCCTCGATCGATTTAAAGAAACTCGAGACCTTGGGAGTTTGAAATGGATATGTACTTTTTGGGAAACTTTAGGAGGCGCCAACGTTTTGTAAAATGTCTCCAAGTTTTTGGCTTCAACTTTGCCTTGGGATAGCGTCGTGAACTCTAGTAGTATATATAATAGTCATATAAAAGTAAGAATTTACATTAAGCCAGACGGCAACTGAAATGTGTGTGTGTGTGTGTGTATACACACACACACACACACATAAGCTGGCGTTTCATTTTCGTTGAAAGCTAATATTTCCAGAATTGCCAAAGTATTTTTCTGTGTCTTTCTATAACTCCCTACAATAACCTTAAAATAAGTTAATCTTTAATTTTTCGAAAATAAGAGTAGTATTCGCATAATTCAGCGTGGAATATAGGCATTTGTCTTAGATAAAAGCTGTTCTAAAAACTCGGATATTTAAATATATCAAGTTTTTTTATGAGAACGTTTTGCATTGTTTCTTCTTGAATTTGATGTTGGTAAAATAATCATTTTCTCAAACCGCAGTTTTTTCTCTCACAACGCAAATTTTTCTTCAATTTGTTTCCACGAATAAAAGAAGGGATTAAAAGAATAGTGCAGGTCTCATTTTTGTTGAATTCTCTTAGGGTTACCACACGTCCACTTTTCCCCGGACATATCCTCTTTTCGAAGTAAGAAAAACTCTCTGAGTGTATTCTACAAGAAAGGACGAAATGCTCTCTTTTTTATTGGAAAAAGGCTATTACTTTTAAATGCAAGCAAGATTAACTGGTTTCCTTTAGCATGACCATGGAACAAGCGCTATCTATACTAATATATAATATGAATTACCCCCTTACAGACTAATTTTACACATAAAATCTCTGAAGTATATTCTTTTTAAAACAATATTGCAAGAGTATATTACTGGCTTCATTTTCCATATTGTTGTGGCTCCAAACACTCATTTACTTTGCAGAATTAATTTTATATAAAATAAAACACATTAACACTAGTGTACCAAACACGTGAAGTTAATATAGTCGTAAGTGCTGGTTATATACTAGCCCAGCACTCTTGGCCATACATGTTATAAAATTTCTCCAATGTTAGTAAAATGTTGAGCAAATTAAACAGCATTAATCTGATTAGATTGCTCATTAAATGCGCAAAGAGGTTTTGTATATTGTCAATATACTAAATTTTCTTTAAGTGTAACTTATGATAAACTTATCTGGAAAGAAGTTACGTGGTCAGAGCGTCTTCAGGACAATCTTGGCAATGCAGGCTCCAGAGTGCGAATGCACGAATGAACAATCATGGTAGGGTGTTAACGCACTTCTTGCACTCTTCGAGGCTGCATTCTAACAATATCAATTGGAAATAGTTTCAACGAACAATATAGTCGCTACTTGGCCGTATAACCTGCACTGGCCATATTTGCATCACTTACCTTACGTGATCTTCGTGTTCTAACACAATTACGTTTATTACCATTGTTTTCATTTAATACAGAGATTAATAGTACACATAACACGTAATATTAAAATGGGAAGGTGTAGCAAGATTATTTATTTTTATTTTTAGTTATGTTGCAGCTACAATGGACGAAAAGAAGCGTTTATAAAAGGTCTAAATTGTATAGGAAAAGACAATAAAAATAAAACAATAATAATAAAAGCAATTAGGTTATTCATGTTTATTGTAAATGATAAGAAAATTCAATCACAGAAATTTTATCTTCAAAATAGTGCACTGGAGAACACTTGGATCTCATAGACCCAGAATAGCATAGGTGAAACATCTGAAAAGGGGTGATTGAAGAAAGTGTCCTCAAATAACATGTAAATTCCCGACGGTCTGTCCAGCCTATTTTCCGATTAAAACATAAGTGGAATTTCATCAGCTCGGACGCGGGAATCTGATCAGGAGTTTCAATTTCGAAAGTTAATTCGTAAAGAATATCCCGATTGGATAGCCGTGTTCCAGCTGATCAAATGTCAGTATCACTTAAATTTTAATCGGACAGTAGAGCTAACAGTGGGGGGCTTTCCGCAAATTACAGAATGCAAATTTGGATTATTTTCAATAATCCCTTTTCCCTATAATGCACCCGGAACGCTCACTTTAATTTCCTTAAATAATTAAGAAACAAATGCAACAAAGCAACATTTTTATCAGAATCTTTTACAATAAGTAAACAACATAAACAGTGCAATCAAAGTGTTAATGTTTGTTTCACACATTTGTTTTAGAAATTCAAGTCAAAAGTAATTGGCAGTGCTGACTGCACTTAATAATATTGGAAACAATTTTTAATTTTGGAATATCCCGTGGGTGAGAAAATTTCTGACAACAATCAGAGCACAAGTCATCATGAATTACTACTGCACTAAAGTAAAAAATACTTGAATGTGCTATAAATCACTTTTGAATATGGTATTTTGTAATTTAGCAGTTAATAAAAATTTGCAGTTTAGCAGTTTATGATAATTCAGTTAATGAAAAAATATTTTTATTTACGTAAAAATAATAAATTATTACTTTTCAGTTTATTTTTTAAAATTTAATTGTTAATAGTTTAGTGATAAAATAAATTATTTTGGCAAGTGTTGAAAAATGTTAAAAAATATCAGCATTACTTAATACTAAACTAACATCCTCCTACACTAACATGTAACGCGACATATGAGTAGTTTTAAATCCCCTGTCCCTCTTCAGTTTCGTAATTTAACAAAAAGACACCTAGAGAGTTCGAGAATCGAGAAAGCCTTTTTCGCACAACGCGTAAGTCGGAATGGAAGAAATTCCCAACTGACGCTACAGAGTGGGCGGTAAATTCCCGAAATGCCGGGTCCTCTTGATTGGCATTACTTCTAATAGAGATGGCCATGAATCACTGATGTCAAAAAGTATCCGAAATTTTAATCACAAAAAACCAACCTTTATTAAGATGCAATTTGTTAACATTATTCCCCTTCCAAGTCCTCCCTTCGTATTGTACTTTGGCCAAGGGCTCTGCCCCGGCCGAAAGCATCGCTGGGATTTTTGGCGCGCTGCACAGCTGGTCCGTCGCATTTTGCATTTCGTCTTTCTTGCTCTGAAATCTGGTCTCTTCGGAAGCATTTTGGGGGAAAAGCCAGAAGTTGCGAGATCGATCGATTGATTTATGATGCCGGGTGTGTGTGTGTGTGTGTGAGAGAGAGATTCATTTGTCCCGTAAGTGTAGTGCATTTCCCCTCCGGGAGGTGGCTATGATCTTTCCCTACTGGGTGGTGAGATCCGGCGCCGAGATAAGCTGCCTAAAAACAATGTACGACGCACTTGTTTAAAGCGATTTTATTTTGTTCCAAGAATTGCGTCTCTCTGCGTCATGCGTCGACTATGCCTGTCGGCCTTGTGTCGCTTTTACTACTCATGTCATAAATAACTTCTATACTACTGCATAGTTCGACATTAATATGAGCCTGGAATATTCATGACAACACTGACGAGTTTGAAACTCTACGACATCGAAACTAACGGCTTTCGATGTTCAACTTCTATCAACTTGTTGCGTTTTCCAAGTATAGCCTTGTTCACTGGGGGATCGGGGCCTGTAAAGAGAATAGTCATTTTATTCCTTTGCAGTTTTCTTCATAAATTGGTTGGAAACTACAGTGTCCATCCTTCATGGATGGCGCTTTCTTCTTTAAAGTTCCGTACGATCCGTGAACCATGTACGCTATTATGATTTTTTACTGATCATATTTGTTCAATAGTTTGGCACAAATACCATTCTCAATTTGACTTATTTTCAAATAACATTAATACGTGAGCATGTGTAAGTCTTCCATTCTGCCACTCAATCCTGTACTATAATGAGCACTTGGCCATAAATTTTAGATGTGAAAAGAATGATCAACAGTTTTAGTTTTTGTTTAAAAACTCGTGCTACAATATCATGCTGATCAGTTTATTCTAATCAGTTTACTGTTCTTGTGTAATCTTGCTCCATTTTGGATTTCATGTGGAGGAGCAATACGTCAGTCAGGCCAATCCTTTTCTAACATGACCAAAATCATCTTGTGTCTTTCCGTGGATATTCCCGGGACCACCAATGAAAGAAGGTGATATGACCAGAAGTTCTAAACTGTCAGTGCTTTCTTTCCTATTTAATGCGTATTTAAGGTATATGTACTTTTCGACCCGTCACTTAGACTGATTAGATCTTAAGAACTTAAGTTCTATTAACAATGACATTTAGTGTATTAATGACCATTAGGTGTATTACTGAACATTTAGTGTATTACTGACCAATTCTAAAGAACCAGTACCAAGTATTGTTCTTCAGAATCTGGGTCAATGACTCCCATCTCGATCAGATTTTCGTCCAGTTTCCCGTATTCTTGAGCAAATGCTGAGATAGCACCTTGTTTTGCTTCTGCACATAAATGTACTGACAGTTTTTGACGTAAATAAATAAATAAATAAAAATAAATAAATAAATAAATAAATAAATAAATAAATAAATAAAATAAATAAATAATAAATAAATAAATAAATAAATAAATAAATAAATAAAATAATAAAAAATAAATAAATAAATAAATAAATATATAAAAATAAATAAATAAATAAAATAAATAAATAAATAAATAAATAAATAAATAAATAAATAAATAAATAAATAAATAAATAAATAAAATAAATAAATAAATAAAAATAATAAATAAATTAATAAATAAAAGGAAAATAATCCGGACTCAATTTTCGCGTACATATGAACCACGTACTGTACTGTACTACCAAGTACTGATGAACGACTTATGATAGAGATGAACGTGGTTATATTGATCTTTCCGTGCCATTATCTGTAACTATACTTCTGAAGTGATGTAACTTTTTGACAGAAAATTTTCTCTGAGTTTATTTTTTTACGTACGGAATAAAAAGAAGTCATTCGGTGCCACGTCAGGACTGTACGGCGGATGACGCATCAAATCGATGTTTTGGCTGCTCAAAAATGCAGTTGTTTGAGCCGATGTGTGAGAGCTCGCGATTGTCGTGGCGAAGAGTGATCCGTCTCGGCGGTTTGTTTTCCTGATTTCTTGGAAGACAGCTGGCAAACAAATCGTTGTGTACCACTCAGAATTACGTATTAGAGAATTACGTATTAGAGAATTACGTATTAGAGAATTACGTATACGTAAGAATTACGTATTACGAATTAGAGGTACGGTTGCAACGTGTCCAGTTTTTCCGAAAAAACAGGTGACCATCTGTTCGAAAGTACTTTGTGCTCGAACAACTTTTGTTGGATTTTGCTCATCTTGAAACACCCATACAATCGACTGCTATTTACTTTCGGGCTCATACGCGTAAATCCACGATTAATCACCTGTCACAATGACATAGACGTGTTTCGAAGCACCGCGATCGTATTTTTTGAACATTTCTATCGACCAATCGACGTAAGCCTTTTTTGAGCGATTGACAAATTGTGTGGGATCCAACGCGAACAAATTCTTTTGATAGTCAAATGCCCATGCAATATTGAATTATGCTGGTCCCACTAATGACTAAGGTTGTCTCAGTCTCTCGATAGGTCACATGACGATCTGCAGTATCAGTTCACGCACAGCATCAATGATTTTCGGAACAACAACTGATTTTGGACGACTTGCGGAAATTCGTCTGGAGTGACTACGACCACGATTGATTTCACCATACCATCGATAATACTGGACCTTGATGAAGCTTCATCGCCAAAAATGGAATTAAGTTCATCCATGCACTGTTGCTGAGTTAATCCACGTCGAAAGTTGTAAAAAATAATCGCACGAAAATGTTCATAATTTAATTCCATTTTTGGGCCAAGATGAATCTTTAAGTTACTGTAAACAACACAAATAGCGCTCGTTGTCAAAACGTTCTAAGTACGTATAACCTCAAACATCCAAATTTACGATAGAGCTATCAGTTGCCAGATTGCAACACCAGGGTTGGCAAATCCCGAAACATAAAGGCAACCTTCGTAACCCTTTTTATTCTCCTTTCCATTTAAGTGCATTACAGAAATTACTCTCCATGTTGACTCAACCTATTTGAGCTACTTTTATGCAATCTGTATCCACATAGTAATTAAATCTACCATATAGTTTCTCTTGCCATTTACACATCCTGTATTTCCTACGAAACTTATCATTCATTAAAAGAATCTGCCAATCCTCTTAAGGTTCAATGTTCCTTATTAAAGCTGTGATCTCACCGTCTAACCTTAGACGTTTATTAGACAATGAAGGTGATTCTGCTGCCTTTGGTTTATCATATTGTCACGTTGCTTCTTTAGGTTAATCTTCATTTGTTCTTGAGTATTGACGTAATGCGCCTGTTGATGGACAAAAAGAACTTAATGAAATGAAGTTAATGAATGAACTTAATGCTTCTGTTCACATGAAGGTATGACTTCTTGGAACGTCCTCATACGTTTGTACTCGAGAATAATCTGACGTCTGACTTCCACCAATAGCATGACGTAAATAGCCATATTATAATCTTTGCGATCTAGAATCATCGGACTCATTAACCGGGAAAAGTGGCTCAGGGAACAGCTGACGTCACTGCGGCGCCTCTGACTGGTAGGTTCACGATTCGTGTCTCGGTCGAATGCAGTCGCTGTTTGGATGAGAATTCTATCTGCTCTGATCGGTAGTTTTCCGAGGTTTCTCCGAACAACACCAGCTGAGTACCGGAGCTTTACCCTAACAGACAGGCCACGTGATCTTTCCTACGTGTTCTTTGTCCTATCCTAATCCCTTACACACACACATACACACTAAAACACTTGCTGGGTGACCGGTCGGGAGCTTAGAACTTGTCCCAACTGAGGCGGTGCCCCACTGGTGGGAGATACCTAGTTGAGGAAAATCCCTCTAGCCGATAGGTAGGTGGGTACAAGATCTCACCATGCAGGGAAAGATCACCGCCATCTTCTGAGGAAAAACATGCACTACACTTACAGAACTAATGATCTTAGGCGTTAACACGCCCGGAATCATCAGTCAATCAGGTTACTTGTTTCTACAATTATCATGATAATTGTAGAATCTTAATTTGGAACATTTGTGATCGAGAATCATGGGCCTAATGACTTCTAGAAATAGCACGTTGCTTACAATCGCCCTGCAAGCTATGTTCTGTTGATGAAGCAGACTCATTTCTGCTCGTGGGGGTACGACGGTTTCTTCATATTCTTTTAGTTAGCTTTTTTAGTCGACGTAGTTTCTAGAAGCTGTTCACGACGCTTGTCGTAGCCTTTCGGATTAGAGATGGCTTTCCTTAGTTTGCGTCTCGCAAGATAGTCTTTTTTCCTTTCGGCCAATTTTTGCACACAATCAATTCTAAAACAAATCGAAGTAACGCAATACTATTTAATGAATCTGAATTGAATGAAAAAATTAAGTTTTTACCACACACCTTCTTTCACAAGTTTTAACTTCAACATTTTTACATTTCAAATACTAACATTTTTGCATTACAAACCGACAATTGCATGCTTGATTGAAAATTAACAATACGCTATTAACTGATGTGTAGCGGTTGAATAGTTTGCGAACATTACACTTTTCTATTGACAACAGATGTTTACATAGACTTATAGAACTAGATAACGGAAGTAGCAAATCATAAGGTACAATAAATTTAATTATTCATAAATATTTTTCCTATCTATACTAGTAAATGACTTTCTCTGATACGTTGTTTAGTCAGAATCCAAGTTTTGGGGAGTCCTTGATACCGAAAATTGACGGGACTGTCCGTCCGTCAGTGGTCAACACAATCGCCTAAACCGTTCCGGCAATTTTCTTCAGAATTGACAATCCCCAATCGAATTAAACAAATTCGTGTCCCTGAGAGTCTAAAAATAATTTTATTTTTTGGGTGTACTTTATACGAAGAATGAAATGCATTTTCAAAATTTTCTCTAGAGTGGCTTAATTTTTTGTTTAACTTTCTCCTTAAAATGTGTTAAAACAGTTAAATGAGTGACGGAAGTCTCATTTTGTAAAAAATCTGTAAACACGCCAAGTTTGGAATTTTATCCGGAGTTTTCCTACAATAACAACTATTTTCTAGAAAAAACACTTCAATTTTATTCTTTAAATTTTCTCTCAGTATACAACATAGAATGGTAAACAACTTCGTGATAGTCCCCTTTCTGGCGAATTTTCTGTATTTTCAAAAATTGCAGATAGATAAAATTGCAACACTACACATTTGAAGATACTCATAGAAAGTTTTGTCTTAAATAAAATGTGTTCTCAAAATTTTTTTCTCAAAAAACACTCCAAATCTTTTTGAGAGGTAGATCGCAATCCGTTTAAAAGAATGGCACATGGCTAATTTTCGTTCAACTCTCTGAATTTTCGACAACGGTAAAATTTAGAAATAATGCGTGAAAGTGTGTGTGTTTTAGCACCTCTAGTTTTTTTATAGAATCGTTCTAACAATAAATGCGTCATAGTACTCTTTAATTAAGGATGTTGCATTATTTTTCCCGCGCAGAAGAGAGCTGGCTTTTGCTCAAGAGGTGCTCAAGGTCTCGGTGCTGCGCCATTGTGTATGAACGAATGTTGCGGGTTGCGTCCGCTGTGGGGCACGTTGCTTTCACTGGGTCTTCGAATTGGCTGAAACTGCCTAGGACAGCAACATATGCCATTGCACTAACAAGTCCAATGAGTGTTTGACCTATGGTTTGAGTCTTCATGTTGGCTTATTTAGATAGATACGTCTAATACAGTCGCTTTAGAGGAAAATTCAAGGGGCTGGTCAACCAGAGAAGAGGTAATTTATCGTTGTTTCTCCCATCAATATGAGGAGAATACCGGGGCAGTATCGTAACAAACGGACCATTGCCTTCCCCCACTTCTCTTCGCCTTTTACATCACTTACATGTAATACACTACAACACACTAGACTAGTTAGCAATTTCGAGCTTTCTCGGCCAAGGTGGTGGGAGGGAGATATCTATATCTGCCGGAAGGGAGATATAGTAGTTCTATATGTTTCTGACCTCATTAATTTTTATTTTTGATGCGAGAAAACGTCATGTAACTTTTTAAGTTAATCATCGTTTACAACAACTCACTTTTCACATCTGTATGCTAACAGTATAGGCCTCTGAAAAATAACTCCGCCTTTTTGATAGCAAAATTGTCAGAAAATGCTCCTCTCACCTAATTTTCGTGTGAAACCCTTCTTTTCGAGAGATTTTTCTTCAGTGGTAGACGTTGCAGGGTGCCCAATCGGGGCTGTAATGTGCGTGGTCCAACTCCTTTAAGTCATACACCTTCACAACATTGATTGCAATCTCATTAGTAAGTAAAGGTGAATTTCCTGAAGGAGATAAACACCATGAGATTTCACGCTCCCACCTGGAGTACTCCTCTTTACAAAATTTAGTGAGATTTCGGCTACAAATTTACATCATTACAACAATTAAAGATAATACTTTATAGTGCTTAAAGGTTTTCCCATATATTAGTGTTTTCTTGGTCATGTCAGAAAATTATGGAACGATATGTCTACGAGGGGGTGGATCACACTGACACTGCCACTACCAAGGATAAAACATTCACTATACATACGAGCCTATTGCCTTATGTAATTGACTCCCTCTGAAACAATCAATAAATTAATATGGTTATGGCTTCTCATTCCCCTCTTATAACCGCTCCGCTCCATTCAGAATTGGCCACAATGGAAGGTTCTCGGCTGCCCGGGTGACGCCGCATCGAGGGCAGTGATGCTGTCGTCTCGACCATCATATCGTGGTCTAGAACGTCAGCCCTGAAGAACACAAGGCACGTCAGCCCTAAAGAAGTCACTTCAGCCTTGAAAAAGACCACGAGTCACTTCAGCCCTGAAGAAGACTACGAGTCACTTCAGCTGTGAAGCAGACCACGAGGCACGTTAGCCCTGAAGAAGACCATGAGGCAGATCAGCTGTGAAAAAGACTTGGCACTCCAGCCCTGAAGAAGACCACGGCGCACTCCAGCCCTGAAGAAGACCACGAGGCACTTCAGCTCTGAAAAATACCACGAGGCACCCCGTTACCTGAATTAGA
Organism: Gryllus bimaculatus; assembly: GCA_017312745.1. Classification (NCBI taxonomy): domain Eukaryota; kingdom Metazoa; phylum Arthropoda; class Insecta; order Orthoptera; family Gryllidae; genus Gryllus; species Gryllus bimaculatus. The sequence goes on from BOPP01000147.1 coordinate 1,111,038, forward strand.
CCACGGCGCACTCCAGCCCTGAAGTGGTAAAGTGACTGGCCTCGCCGCGGCTCACCGGCGCAGCCAAGATGCCCGTGACTACGTGCGACCGCGGCGTGTGAGGCGGGGGAGGGGGCGACACCGATCCGCTCCGCCTCAATGCGAGCTGGGCTGCGCGGCCGCGGGGCCTCGCATTGTGCGGCGCCGGGGAAGGGCCGCCGCCCGCCGCGCCTGCCACGCACCGCGACAGCGCGCGTAAACAATCCCCTCCCCTCCCCTCCCCTCCCCCCCCACACGCTCCCTCCCACGGGCTCACGTCAGCCGCACTGCCCGTCCCTCACAGGGAGGTCCACGCGGCCTTTCGACACTCGCTGGACGGGACAGCGAGGACGAGCTCAGGCGCTGTCGGGAAGAGAATCCCAGCGGACGGCCGCTCGCTCGTGTCCGTTGTTTTTCCTGTCAACACCACGCCGGAGCAATACCCTTACAAACGGGCCACAGACGGGATCATTTCTTCATCTTCCTTGTCCTATTCTCACCCCTTAAACACACACACACACACTTACACTTATAAGCAATGCACTGCCACACGCCGCGAGACCGGCCGGAAGCTTAGAGATTTCCTGGCTGGGGTGGTGTCCCGCTGGGGATACCTGGTTGACCAACGCTAGCATCTAACTAGTTCAGCCGATTTTCTTCAAAATTCATATGTCTGGATGAATTTAAAGGAAATCGAGGCCCTGAGAGTTTGAAACGGATATTTTAATTTTTGGGGTACTTCAAATGCAGCCACATTTGCATTTTAAATACTTTCATAAAAATGGCTTTATTGTTTTGATTAAAATTTCCTCCCGAATAGTGTAAAGAACGCGTCTCATTTCCATTAAAAGTTCTAATTTTTCGAAATTTGCAAAAGATCAAATTTTTTCGTCTTTCTACTACAATAGTATAGATAGATATTTTCTCTTCAATAAAATACATTCTTTAAATACAGGTCTTGAAATAAGAACTGGTTCAATTTTCCGAAGAAATAATAGTTTTTGCGTTATTTTGCATGAAATCAAGTCATCAATACAAAAATATGCTACACCACTTTCCGACGTACTCCGAATTTCCGAAAATTGCCAAACGTTAAAACTGAAAACTACAGAACTCTTTTCTATCCGTAAGACGTGTAAATTTAAAAAATTGCATGTTAGAATATTTTTGGAAAAAACGAGTAGTTTTAGAGTAATTTCTGTTTGAAGTTAATGCAAATTATAAAAAATAAATTTATTTCAAAAATTGCTCAAAACATTTTTTTAAATATTTTTCTTCGAAGAGAAAAACGTACGCCAAAAGAATGGCGCATGGCTCACTTTTGTTGAACTCTGAAATTTCAAAAATTGCAAACAATAGAAATTATGCAAGAACGTGCGTGTTGTTTTAGAGCTACTGTTTAACTTGCTGGAAACTAAAAAAGCATTTGCTCTTGCATATGTCAAACTACGTCTTCTAATAGTGTGTTAAAATCCACGTTTTGTGAGTCCTTGAAACCGAAAAATTGATTGAGGGCAAAACGTTTGTCTGTCCGTCTGCCCGACTACCAAGAAATGTCATCAATCTTTAGCGCGTCAAATTCTGAGAAAAAGATTCTGAGAATCAGGCAAGAGAGAGAGAGAGAGAGAGAGAGAGAGAGAGAGAGAGAGATGTTGCCCCCTTTTTTATTGTTAAGTTGAACATTTTAATATCTTCGGAAAATTTGAAGAATAGCAACTAGTTACTATGTATTTTTTGACAACTAGTATTTGTGTATTTTTGTGTAAAACTGATTTACTGACGATTTCTTTTTTTATAACGGCAATAAGAGTAGGTTTTGTGGCTCTTGAGGCATCAGGAGCTGGACATGAGGAGTCGAAGTTGAGGATAGTCTAAATACCTCGAAGTAAAATATACTCTTTTCAGATACAAACGACGTATAATTGATTATTTCTACTGCAATATCACAGAACTTCATGTAAGAATATCTTAATATTTTATTTTTTATTTTAATTGTATTATATAAACGCCTTGTAGACAATAAAGAGAAAGGCGAACACTTTCAACCAAGACTTTGCCATTTGATTTCTTATGAACAAATTGTCGTACTAGTGGCAGACAGCTGTAATGTTGTTGAGCAAAATCATATAAAATAGTTTTCCAAAAGTAGCAAGCACACTGCTCTAAAGCAACCAATAAAATATTATCGTATTACCCTGCCATGATTTAAATATTTTAACAAAAACTGTCTTGACGAACATTGCAATAATCTGTATCAATGAAATAATTAATAGTTCCATCTTGTGATTTCAGCTCTGTCGTAGTCAGTTACGCACTATGATAATTTAGTCGGTACGCGTACTATGAGAATAGTCGAAATAGCACATCCAAATATTTACGTTTTTCCTTTAAAATGGAAACTGTTTCATTGATTTGGACTGTTCCCGATTTTCAATATAAATAACGAAATAATATTGTCGGAAGCAACATAGTTTTCTGTCCAGTTCTGCGCTCATTGGAAATTAGTCCTATAGATTCTGACATAAGTGGCTCTCTCTATTCTTGGCAAGTGAGTGGAGTAGCCTTTGGCGTATCGCGGGCCGATAGCGGCGTGTCGGCAACCTGCCCCAACTGCCGCCTGGTTGATACAGCCCGAGCGCCCGCCGAGCCTTTCTTGTCACGCCGACGCTTTCGCAATTTCCCTCCCAAGAAGACGCTCGCGTTTTTACTGTCTCGCTTCGGAACAGACAGAAAGTTACGTATTGCTGCGCGAAAAAACGACAAATTTTAGGCAGAAAAACTCTTTTTACAGGTCCCTGGTAACGTGAAAGTAGATAAATTATTAATTACTAAATTTGTAGCTAGATTTCATATTTTGTGGGTCCTTCATTAACGAAAAATCGAATGACGGAAAACGTGCGCCCGTCTGTGAACAACGCTAAGGACGAAACTGTTCAACCGGTTTCGTCCAAAATTGATATTACCCAATTGATCTGGCTGATGTCATTGCCCCTTGAATTTGAAACCGATATTTTAATTTTCGGGGGTACTTTAGTTCTTAGAAAATTTTCAAAATTTTCAAAATTTTTGAAAAAATAGATCCATTGTTTTTTATTCAATTTTGACTTTATAGAATGTAAAAGACGTTTAAGAGAATGGTGCAGATCTCATGTTCATTGAAAAACCTTCATTTCTCGAAAACTGCAAAACTTAAAAATGGCGTTGGCGTTTTCCTACAACTAAAATATATAACGATAGGGAACTTTCTTTGAATAAAAATTGTTCTTTAAATATAGATTTCGAAATAAGGTCATATACAATTTTTCGAAAATGTGAATACTATTCGCGTAATTTTGCGAGAAAACCTCTAGTTTTATTTCGCCTTCATTTCTTCTGTGGTGGAAGGAGGGGCTCAGTGCCAGATAGAACAAAATCCTGTTTTCGGATGTTTTAACAGCTCAAGTGGGGTATCCCACCTGCCATCTACAGGCAGCTCCCCATGATCTTGCTTTGGGAGTTGGTAACTCATTGCGAGAAGGAGCTGTCCCACAACAAAATGTAAGGTCCTTGTCGCCAAAAGAATGGTGTTTTAAAGTAATTGTTTCCAATTCTGCGTTACCAAATATTGTATACAATGTCTTATACTTTCTCATTTTACTTATATTAGAATCTTGTTATATGAAACCTATTTAATCCCATCGTGATTAATTATCGTGATCCCATCGTGATCCCTAAAAATCCCATCGTGATTAATATTAATGACAGGTAGATTATTCAAATATTAGTTTTTAATGATTTATTTACAGTTATTTGAATATTGTAATTTGTTTATTATCCATTAGTTACACAGATAAACTTTCAAAAAGCAGGTTTTTGTAAAAAAGTAATTAAATAATAAATCTTTTTGAATTTTTTAAATTTTCTATCTACATTATGTAGAAGACATATTAAACTCAAAAAGTAGTGTAGCAATGAAACATTATTTGAGAAAATCAAGTTCTAGTAAAACCTGATTTTTCTCAGATTGCATCACATGTGGGTTAGCCGCCTCTGCCCCCCAGGCCCTCGATACATCACACACACTGTCTCTTCTTTTATTCCATTTTCGTGTAAAAAGCGTTCAGAAAGTCTGATTTGAATGGGGTGCAAATGTCATATTTTTTTAGGAGTTTGATTGCGTTCTTTGGCACCCACACGTTTCTAAATTGAAAAGACCCTCTGAAGGCAGACCTTTGTCGATGATAAGGGACAGAATAGTTGTTGAGTTGAATGGATTGGGAATACATGTTTCAAATTTTAATTTAATCAATGAGGTGGCGTTAATGTCTAGGTTATTCGTTGTGTATGCAAATTGAAATGTCACTGGGGTTTGAATGACGGAAGATAAAAGTCAAGTCGACTGCGGTTGTAGTGAATTCTGTTATAGTAAACTCTCGGTTACAGGGAATATAAGTCATTTGTTTCATTGCACTTACATTACAAATAAGCACAAGAATAATCGGTTATAGTAAACTATGAACCTCGGCTACATTGAACGTAGAAAATACAACATTCTGGAAATTAATACATTTCTGGAAAAAATATAGCCTCAGCGCCATAAATTCCAAGACTAGGTAGCTTGAAAAAAACACTTCGGCCAAAGGTTACCATCTCAGATATCTCCCCTGAGGAGAAAGTTGCGTGCATGAAATGGGACCTCCCTACGTAAAGGCCGTTCACGGCGTGGGCTACAACTGGCAGCGGTGACGCGCGACTGCTGGTTCAGTTTAAAGCTTCATGTTACTTGAGATTCCGCGCGAAAAAAGCGAGTAGTGTTCTGCGTAGGCGACAGGATGTGCGCGACTTCCACAGCTGTGGCTTGTTGACGTCGGCCGCGCCGCGCGGAAAAGCGATCAGTTTCATTAGTTTGCACCACCCGCTATCAAAAGGATCTCCTGCGTTACTACAGCGAGTAAAAGGGCCTGTGTAGAGTGAGCCAGTCAATGCATACCAGGCGCATCTTGGGAGAAACAAATGTTGGCGGTGAAATTTGAATATTGAAATTTTCAATTCCTGTTGTTAATGTATACGTATTTTGCTGTATCTCTATATTAATAAAATCGGTCATTGAGGGGAAATTCCTTTTAATTTTGACATCGTCGGATATAGAGAACCTCTGATATGGTGGACCAAATTTGCTAGTCCCTAGACGGTCACTATAACCGGAGTGGGCTGCAGGTCGTCAACGACTTGGGAAAAAACGTCGAGTTTTCAGACTCCTTGGGACTCGGAATTGGCGCCTCCCAAGAGCTATTGGTACGAGTACTGCAGGTGGTGTGGTGCAAGCAGAAGGACCCTACTTCTTTGCGGGGGTGAATTTGACTAGTGTACTGCAAGCACATCTAGGTACTCTCAAATCGTATTAACCTGGAGACTTATTTGTTTGAGACCGACAATTGCTATTTTATCGATTTAGTACGGTCAGTTTGTTGTTTCGAGGATAACAACAGTGTTTAAAAAACAGTGTTTATTCAAAGTGATAAAATATAGCGAAGCCTGAGCGTTATTCAAGTTCAATGATGCTTGATTTGGTACATGTGAGAGTGTAACACCAATTATTGACACTAATTATCAGTTGTACAATCCAATAAAGCTGGCCCTAAGTTGCGTCATACATACTGTTTTAGCATGAAACATAAAAAACTTACATATCGATAAAGGTCATAGAAACGTTTGGTAATATTAATGATTAACATGCATTGTTGAGTGTTCAAGAGTATACTAGAGTAACAGATGAAACTAAACCACTAAGTCGCTCGGATATTCAAAAGAACGCTAAAAGAATAGCGGAGATTCCATTTTAGGTAAATTCTCTGTATTTTCAAAAACTGCAAAAAATGAATATCGGAAAAGTTCAATACAAGTATTCTACGTAAAATATGATGCAATATATGATAGATGAATAATGATAGAGATGTTTTCTTAATGAAACTGTATTGAAAAGCTAGATCGTTTTAATAAAAAACGTATTTGAATAAACAATTAGTTTAGGTACAATTTTTGATTTAAAAAAGGCAATTTATTAAAAAAATTGCATAGAGAAAAAAACTTAAAATAGTCATTAAACTCACGTCCGGTTTTTAGTTATCACTGTATTTTCTCGAAAATTGCAACAAAACAATAATATTACAAAAATACAATATTGATGATAGGATTTTTTCCTTAGTGAAATCTGTTGTTTAAAACCAGATATTGAAAAAATGTAAATGAAAACAATTACATTTTTGAAAATTGCAACTCCAAATGTTCAACTTCGTTTTTAAGTGTCAAGAAGGATGAATTTGTCTGTGAGGCTGGCTAGCTAACGATAAAAACTTGAGTTCGAAACCCATTCGAAGGTAAAGTTTCTGCTGGTAGGAAAACGTATCAAAAGCTCATGTAGTATTATAATATTGCGAGGGAGTCAGTTCTGTGTTAGCACCAATAGATTTTATGAATTCCATTCAATTATCAAACAATGTCATGTACTGTTATTTGAAAACAGAGTAATTTAGACCCAAATCGTTACAATTTCTTTCTAACGCTTGGGCAAGATACTCTCCCGAAAGCCTTGAAATATTTTCTATAAATTTATGTAATGATAGAGAACAATGCACCAAGTAACATTACGTAAGCTTCATTTTTATTAAAATGTTTGAAAAATTCCTTTCTGAGTACTTTCATGGATATTTTTTAAATAGTTCGCCTCTCGTTTATATTTACGTGGCAAGTGAATAAACAGTTTAATGCTGTTTTAGTACAGTAGAGTTCTGTAAATTCTAACGAATTGGGGAAGTGGTCTATTCTGATTCGGAAATGTTCGGATTATTCGAAAAAAATGTCCCGCACATATACAAATACATCTCTAGCTTTACCAGACAATGCAACGTAGCGTGCTATGTGAGAAAATGGCAACGGAAAGTAGCGATCGCATCATCACATAACCACATCACATCATCAAGAATATTCAGTTCCTTAGGGCAAAAGACGAATACCGATTTTCCAAGTTCCTCTAAGTGAAAATAACTTGTACATCAACATGTGATATACACTGTAGTTAC
>BOPP01000147.1:1151691-1164800 GCA_017312745.1 Gryllus bimaculatus
TGCTGGGGCTCGGCCACCAGCCGCACCTCCGCGCCGACCACGGCGGGCCGCCCGGTGAGTCCAGCACTCCCTTTCTCTAGTGGCCGAGCACGTTCTCTAGTCGCCACTTCTCAAACTCTCTTCGCCCGCGACTCTCAGGCGAAAATGACACTTCCTGCTAACAAGTTGCGAACATGAGGGTTAATAAAGATACAACACAAATGAGAAAGTGATATACGTTTCAAATAACATGTACATTCAAATTACATATGATAGCACAAAATTATGTTGTAGACGTAAATGACGATTAACGTAAATCAAATCTAAAGAATATTTTTAATAAATCACTGTGACGCTCCTAACGTATTGCCGCGACGCTCCTGGGAGCCGCGACGCACAGTTTGAAAACACCTGCATTAAATCATTTTTACTCCTCCTGCCTTATAAAATTAATATTTTTAATTAATTCGCGAACGTCCTTCTCAACGGGACTCCTGACTTCACAAATGTGCTTATCGTTGGTAAAATATTCATTCTGTAAGTCAGGAGATGTAAAAATGACCCAATGTTATCGGCCACTATAGAAAAATGCATGTATAGCTTAGTTCTTATATAGCAACTTCATACATATTAGCAAGTAAATGATTAAATCTTGTTGAAGCTGTTCAAAGAATGGACGTTCCAGGCCGTTCATTGAATCAGTTATGTTTAAAACCCCGAATGCAGGAATTGTAAAGTTGATGGAAAACAAGAAACACTACATAATTCAGTACATGGAGAATTTTTCTGTTTCTTTATTTTTTATTTTATTTCTGATGCATATATCTTGATTGAGACTGCCATGCAGACATGTAATTTACTTGTATCAATACTACAATATTCGCTGGAGTTATTCAAAATGTAAAACTAATTTGTTGACTCAAAAACTAATCAGGAATATTTTACCTATACATGTAAATAAATTCACATTGCAGATTCAGTTTGTAATTTGACACATTTATTACAACATTATGTGAAATGACACTGTGCATCTATCTCGAACATGATTCATACGACAGTTTGAAACAGTTTGTGTTTCTACCTAGGATTATTTGCATATTGAACTCTCTTTTAACCAATCTCTCCGTTAATGATATCTCAGTCATACACAGTGTACACATATATACATACATATATAGTCAATGACTTACGAGTTTCAAAACCAAACGAAAAGTTTGCAATGTTCTCATGTCCATTCTAATCATTGTTTTTTGGGATTTCCACATGGAACTTATCCTTACACATGCACTTATCCTGCAGCTTCTATTTTCTCACAAAAAGTGAAAAAGCAAACGAGAGTGACTTACGGGGTTTTAAAAATAACCGATTCAATTGTTTGAGCAGCTTCAGGATCGTGCTATTTATGGTTACTCTACGGAGGAAAGGTTTGGCGTTCAGCGTGGCCGAGGCCCTTCTTCAGCAAGCTGCCTAGCACGATGTGCACAGCAGTATGTTCTGAAGAGACGCACTCACAAGACAAATATTTGAGTAGTTTCCGGTATTATACGACTATTACTCTAGTAAAATTCTCCATAATACGAGCATTATCCAAATATTCTTCAGCATTATTCGTATGATTCAATTACATCTGGTGTCTCTAATGTATGAACGCTTCAAAGAAGACAAACGCTATATTTTTCTGAACATGTGTTTTTGATCCCGAGAGCTGAAAAGCTTCTACACATAAACATCACCAATACAGGTGCCTATATATGCCTCTCATCACTAATAGAGGTGCACCATTTTTCCAATGTCCCCTGAAATATTACAAAATGTATATTTCAAAACCTACTGTTTTGAATCAATGTCCGATTTAGTTTGTGTACGCACGCAGATATTTCTATATTAGGCAACTACTACTTTTTCTCTCTACGACGAGAATTGAATCTCTTCGCTTTTCATAAAAAATAAATGGCCTTTCGAAAATGAAATCGTATAATACATGTAACTAGGCCTATTAGCTTCATCAAAATATAACACATTGCGAGCTCAATCTGCTGTGGAAACAAATCGTTAATATATTTTGTAATGTTTCATCAAAATAATACAAAAACTAACAACTCAAAACGTTTATTGCAGTATGTTACAACTTATAAAACATGATTCTTTTAATACAAATGTATGTTAAAATTAATGTTATATAATTATCCCGCGCTTTTCGGAATTAGATCCAGTCTGCACAGGCTCTAATAATACTTATTTTTTCATGAATTTTCATCCTACGATTTACAACGATAATCTTTGCTGTGAATGAGTTAAACAATCTGTTCAATGGGATAATCTTCATAATGCTAGCATGAAAATAAATACAAATATTACAGTTCTCTTACAAAGATATTCGAACAGGTCACATTAATTTAGTTTTTATCACCTATTACTTGAGTCTAATGCATCATTATTTTAGTTATATTCTGTTGACTCCAAAGCCACTATAATTTTTTGTATATTGTTTCGATGTTTATAATAATTCCATTATTATAATCTCCATGTTTTTTAATATAATCTCCTTCCACAAAGGTGGAACTTCGGCAAAAACTTTCGAATTCAGGGGGACGCCTACTTCTAAGGTAGCGCTGTTACTTTGGCTAATGCTCAAAATGTTCATCGGGATGTTGGTTAACTATCTTTTCACAACACCAGATTATGACAGAAGTGATGGAATACGATCTCTAAATACGATCGTGTGAAGTCATTGGATTGAGGAACGGAAACGCATTTTTTCTTCCAGCAAGTCTCTTTTAAAATTTTGTTTCTGGGTTTTCATTCGCGGCATAATCGTGAAAAGAATGAAAGAGGATTTCATATCTGTAGTTCCTTGACGATTCTTTTCAATTTATTGAATCGTAAAGGAAATTGTATGAATTAGAATGTAACATTGTGCGAATTTTCATTGAATAGCTATGTAATGAATCCATCTCAAAGGATATTTTAAAAAGGTTTTATTTATTGATCATTATCATGAAGTGTTTTTGTGTTAGTGTTTGCATGTCTTTCCTTTTCAGAGAGAAATATTGTAGCCGAATCTTATATGTACTCCTCTTAACTTTTGTATAGCTATTGTGCACAATATAACATTTCATTAAATTTTGACAGAAATGGGGGATGTCTCAAAGCTTAAATGAGGGCTCATAAACAACATGAAATAATTCATTTCTATGTATGATAATACTTTTTGTAAGCATTAGGAAATTTCTGATGCAATTTATTTTATTTAATTTGGAGAACAGTGAGATTTAAAATGAAACATTAGGTAATTTTTCAATGTAATGCACATTGATGTGTTGAAAAACGTTTACGGTATTGATTAGGCCTATCTCATTTTTTATGCCATTGTATTAATAGAAATGTGTGAGTTTGTGAGATATAAGGAATACACATTATAACTAATTTAAATTTTATGTTACTTTGTGAGAATATCAGTTCATTGACTTTACGTTCCTTTCCTTATGAGTACATTATTTTAAGTAAATCAATAGTTCCAAAACATATAATTATTATCTTGCATTGCTATCCGTCTTGTTCCCCAGAATACATTGCAACACTCAATAATCTTTCAACTGATTTTAATATTCAGTATTAATACACACGAAACTATTAATATGAAATATAATGGACTAAGAATGCATCACAATAATATTTTAGTACATCGGAAAATTTATAATACAATTTATTTAATATAATTTTATTCACTTGTAAAATATATTTTTATTATTTTAAGCTGTGAAATGTTTTAATCGTAACAACCTTTTTCTCATAGATCAAAACTTTATGTTTGGTAAATTTTACCAAAAAATAAATAATCTGAAATTGTATTGATACAAAAGCGAGAGTATCCACAGCTTGTAGTCGTTCTCGTTTGATAAAACAAAAAACGTTCTTTCATTCTACTGGTTGTTTTCATGCAAGGTAAATTGTTGCGTGCTGCAGAATTATTTTGAGTATTATTAGAAATGTGCTTTCTTTTCTGGGTTAATCTTCAATGGAATTTGAAGACTTGAATTGAAAAAATTTTCCATCTCTACCGAATATAACAAACTTGTAAAAGCGTAAAAATTTCGCAATGCATATAAAAGCATTTGGAAAGGGATGCCGTTAAGGATTTAAATCACCATAGATTAATCGTATTTAGTGAAATCTGTCAATGCGCATGAGATTTAAGCATTTTTAGCATTTAAGCACGCAAGAAGATTTAGCTATTTAACTAAAGTACTTGCGGTGAGGTCCAAATAAGTGTCGCATGATTGTAGAATTTTACTAAATTACAATAAAGTATTTAGGCCTATAAACTTACGGTGTGGATTGCTTCAAGTACGAGTAAAATATATTTAACATTTTTAACTATCTTCCAGTTTGGCCTAAATTATTGCGCCGGCGACATTCTCCTTTCGCAACAAATTGCACAAGTTTCTCTCTTTCATGTTGGGACATGTTACACAGTATAATTATTTGACCCGGATTCAAGAGTTTGGTGCGTTTTTCAAAGATACTACTCAATAAAGAATTATTTTATTTAATTTCTAACAGGAACTGAGTTTTTAATAAATTACCAAACATTCAGCGAGGCATTTTGGCTGCCCGTTAACTTTTGTTCGTGAAAGAGTTAAATTCCTATGTGAACTATCTGAAAGTTGCACGCCAAGAAGTGATCTGCTAATTAATTAGTCAGTCTGTTTTACAAGTTACTGCAATCGAAGGAAATGTCAAATCATAAATATCTTTCTTCGTTATTGATATTTACGCGTCAATTCTGAAATGGTTTTAATCTAGTGTACATTATATCGTTTCCTGATACGATTAATATAAATTAACACTAAAAATAAGACAATTAATACTTTTGAATTTTATTTTTTAGGAATTTTGGAACTTTAATTCAGTATTTCAGTAAATTAAAATTCCGTTACAGATATTGATGTAACAGTTCGATACTTCAGAGTACCTTCGTTTAGATACATGCAGCATAACTTGCAGAGGGTTGTGGCTCGTTTGGCAAATTGTGATTTATGAAAAGGTTGCTTCATACTCTTTACACTGTCACGAAGAAACATGTAAAATATGACTTGATTATTTATATCGTTAATAGTCTACTGTAGTATATACGAGTACTATATCTGTTTCCGTATTCGACATACGTTTAATTTTGGAATTACGAAGATTAATGCTTAGTAAAACGGATCTGAAGCAGCACGATTACGTACAGCTTCATGATACGTATGAAATACATGATACTTACGATTTGTTTTTGTGGTTTTATTTTAATTTGACGGTTTCAGCGTTGAATTCAAAGCAGAGTTCATGACCTTCCCTCAAAACTTCTTTGACAAAAGAGCAGATGTGACGGAAGTGTTTTCAACTTGTAGATGAGTGAACTTCTTGATAAAGCATTATTTTTATTGATTTATAAATATTATGCTATTTTCATTAAAAACATTACATTCTTCAAAAGTATATATATTTTAACATTCTTTCTTTCTTACATTCTTTGTAAGTATCTTTCAGCGAAATAAATTCAAGGGTTTGATATTTTTCACGTTAAAGAACGCATCATAAGCCAGTTTATACGTAAAAAATATATAACTAAATGAAAAAAGTTGGAAAAGTATTCCTTTAAATATTTCTAAACAGAATTCTGAATATCCTTGATAAAAGGAGGACATAACATGCATCTCTTATTAATGTTAGTACAGATTATTTACATTATTTTTATTCAATTTTTAATTACAAATAAGATTTATAGATTTTAGTATTGCCTGTCTAAGGATAGTGATACTATCAATTAAAATTTTGAGCGAACAAATGAATGCCAGTGCTCATTAGCCTGCTGTCTTTGATTTTACATTGACTCATACGACGTGTCACTTATGTTTTATGGATTTCTTTGGAAATTTGCACCTGGGTAAAAGTCTTAAATTTTTCTAAATGTTTTTAGTTTGTTAGAGGGGACGTCACCCCCATTTCAATTATTGGAGCAGGGTCGGTGCGCCGCGTCTCCACAATTCCGCTATCCCTAAACAATGTCTTATTTGGCTAACATGAAAGCGCAAAATACACGAAAAATGGATGGGAATAAGTATTGGGAGACTACCCTGCCTTCACAATTTCGTTAGAAAATTTCTACGGATAGCAAAAATTAAATTTCACTACAACACATTATTTTAGTAAAACTTTTGGCGCCTAGAAGGATCTGTAAGGATTTCATTGAACTTGAGCTGACAAGACTCCTACCTCCGTACAAAATTATCCCCGCTCTTGTGTTATTTCAACTATTAATTCTTCGGTAACGTGATTGCGGGCAAAATTTCGAAATCGGCTTTTTATAGCATTATATCAGCAGTGTATGGCGAGAGACAAAAATAAAGTTATAATGGGACAAAAATTAAGTGATCGAGAATACGATAATGAAATATTGGAACTATTCAACTTTCAATTAAAGGACGAAATCAAATAAAATTATTTATTAAATTCCTATTTTAAAATATTACTTACGTTCAATGTTTTCTGTCTGCGAGTTTTCTCAGAAACCTTACACATCTCTTGTAAGACAAATTAAAACCAGTATCATAAAAAGCAAGTTATCGTTGCCTGCTTATATGCCAATTTAATCAGCAGAAACTTGTCGCATTCTTAAATACGTAACAAAAAAATAATCGTTCAAAATCAGAGATGGATGAATAATAAACTGTATTTTTATTCGACATTCCAACCGCCAATAGGTTTATACAATCGAATGTCCCAATTTGTAGTAAACAGTTGATTAATATACACGGCATTACTTAGAAGTGTTACGTGACGGTAATAAATAGACGAGATGAATAAGAGTATTAATTGTTAGCACCATTGAATTACCAGCTATTCAATGGGGACAAAAATACTTCCTGTGTTTTTAAAAGTCCTCAATTAAAATGATATTATTCCTTCGTCATTTACTACACGTAATTTCTGTAGATCATTGTCTTGCCTATCTTTTTCAAAAAAGAATCCAAGAGAGAAAAGTACACATTAATTAGTTCACATTTATTCAGTTTTCATGAAAGTAGCTTGTCTTGGATGCTCTGTTAAGGATCTTCAAGTTGTCATTTGAATAACAAAGGGACAGAACCAAGTGTATCCTATTGTCAAACATGAGAGCTTCAGTTAGCATTTTGGCTACTGGGTCTATTGTGATTTCAAACTCCTTTCATACTATAGAACTGAACAATACAGTGAAAGGAAAATAGAGGTAATAATGATATTATTGCGTACTCTTAATGCATGACATTGTTTATTCTATTTATTAGGGAAATACGTACATGTAGTTCAGAGTCGCAATGTTGTCGTACGTATGCCCAACTACATTCTATTTTTCATATATCCTGATATGAAATAATGCAGTATTAGAAACATTTTATGTAATAATAATTTATTAATTAAATAAATCGTTTTATAAAAATGATATACGAAGAGGGGTTCGATTTTGAGTTCTATTGTCTAGTTCGTGGTTGTGTATACTGGTCGGACCTTACACTATTTATGAATAACTTTTCTCCAAATGAAAATTTATCTCATATAATGTGTCAGATAGACCGGTATTTCAATGAGAATGCCAAAGAAAATAAATTACGCTATTTTACCTACACTACTGTCATATGTTTTAGATTATTCTTGCAAAAGAGATACATGAGATATTTATTTTCAGGTTATGTACTCATAAGTTAAATATATTTCCTCTTTTCTATATAAAGTGAAAATAGGAATAATTTTAAAACTATTTTTTCATTAAATTTTGAATCTGAAATATAAAAAAACAACATAAACACGAAGAAATATTTGATTGTTATTTTATACTTCAAAAAATCGCCTTTGCAAGCTGTAAAGATTATGAACTAGAACAGTGTTCATACTCGGTATTATTTACATTACATATTCTTCTTCGTCTTCAAATTTTACATGTTTAAATATCTATTAGATAAGCAATTAGTTGCGAAATATTCAGTATGGTTTTAATACCTTAATTTCATCATATGATCCATGAACGATTTCAATTGTTTATATTTTACGATACACTTAAAGCAATTAGTTAGGAATATTTTCAATTTTCAATGTTTATATTTGTTTTATCTGAAAGCTGTACTCTTCCGAAAGTCAAATTATTTCAATAATTGACGCTAGAAAGAAATTGTTATCAATTTCACGTATATGGTCGGTGCAGAGTACCACAATTGGATGTGATTCAGCTAATTTTGGAACCCACTTACGCGTTTTTCTTGTCGAAAGGCTGGAGTGAACCAAAAGCGGAGACGGCTCCAAACGCTCGTCGTTTGTTGATTGTTTGAGCGCGGCCCGGCACCGCTCAGCCTTCGCAAATAGACAGCCGTACGCAGCGGCGCCCGGCGCTAATTTTAGGACGGGGAAACCGCCGACACCCGAGCCGAACCGCCCCCCCCCCGCCGAATCCTCCCAAAGAGATGCGACGAAACCGTTTAGGTTTGTAGTACTCTCTGTACGCGGCGATTTCCTACGCAGATCTTCCTTTCGGTGTAGAAGACGAATATAGTTAAGACAGTCTTAGAGAGATTTCAGAAAATGAAGTACTTGCACAACACTCGCCGACCTGGATGGCCGAGGTGGGTGGTTGAGCGTGCCGGCTCAGCGCGTTGGTCTGAAGGGTCGAGGGTTCGAGTCCCGCCGTGAGCTTGTGTGTTTGTCCCTTATCTTCCAAGTGTTGTTGCCGAAGCCTTGGGAGTCTGCTGACCACAGACAGACGAGCCCGCAAGTGTATCAGTGTCTAGTGTGAAGGTTAATATATGTCGCTAAGAGGGACAGAGAGGGTACTCGCGCGGATAGTCGACATCGGCACCCCGTTCAGCTGGAAAATATCCAGGAAGAAAAGAGCACTTGCACAACTGCTTTGACGGTGTAAGGGTTAGAGCATCAAACTACTACAGGTTCGCAAGCACAAACTCGGCAGTCATGGATTTTAAAGGCGATAAATGGGTTTCGTAAAGCTGATTGTCCCAGGTGATAGATTTGCAACGTATAAAAAGACCTCAAGTTAGTGCAACCTCTTGGCTCACCCCTTCACTCTCCTTTGAGTACAGATGGCTTTGGGAATCAACCCGTCCTCTTATCAGGTGGTCACTGTGAACGGGCGTCAATGTATTGGTTTGTTGAAGTGGTTGAAATGGTCTTCGTTAGACATCGTGCGTAAAGTAGGTGTCATTGTAAGATAATCGAAATTTATAATAAAGTAATTAATGACGTCCAAACGAACTTGAGCTGAAAGACAGTTGTGATCTTTGTGTTAGAATATGTATCAGTTACAATCTCCAAGGCGGCAATAATTCTTAACTTCCATTAATTTCAGGAAATATCCAACTCGAAGTATATAACCCACTTAATTCAGTAGTATAAGTATCACTCCTCAGTAAAAATATCGAACTGCGTACTAATGACGAATAAAAAGATCTCAAATAAATCGCAGGTTTCCCTTCAAGAATAATCAAACCTGCTGAAAATCTTTAAAACAAATTTTTGAAGCTTGTTTTAGGACTGGAAGTCAATTCTCAACAGTATTGTCTACTAATAAAATAGGTATTTTGTTAACAACTCTCAAAATAAAATGATATTGAACTGTAAGTCCTTGCAAAAAATTGGCAATATTACTCAGCATTTTCATAAAGAGCATCTGTCTCTGCTTAACGCAGTATATTATGTCTTTCTTATTGCCTAGACCTCGAGTAAATCTCGATTCTGAAGAGTCCGAATTGCTGTCTTTTAAATTTAAAATAGCGGAGGTATTAAAATGTAGTTATTCAAAACCATTGCCGTCTAATGTCATGTCCATTGTAAATTCGTAATTTCAATACCTTGCTTCGATCGATGAAAATTCTTGAAAGTGCTTTCTTACGTTAATTTTCAACATCAGTCTCGCAGCAGCACAACTTCTAGCAGAGTTTCACAGGCAGCCATTTCAATCGCTGTTCGACGCGACCGCTGAGAGGGAGACAATCTGAATGTAGTGTGGCTGAAGGAGCCGCCAGCTGCCAGTTCCGCTGGGTATTTTATGTGCCGGCGCTGGAGGACGCTGGGAGAGCATGATTATTTGGCGATCGCAATCCGCCGCCGCCCCCTACGTCGGCGCGGGCGAGGGCGGGGGCGAGGAAAGGCCGGGGTGACAAGGGGGGCGCTGAGCGAAGGGCTGTGCAGTGGGCCCAAAGCGGCCCTTCACTCGCCCTGTTTGCTCCTCTTCTCACCTTTTCTCATTCCATTTTCCCCTTCTTCTTCTTCTTCCCCTTCTTCTTCTTCTTCTTCTTCCCCTTCTTCTTCTTCTTCTTCTCCTTCTTTTTTTTCCTTTTTCTTATCGTCTTCTTCTTTTTCTTCGCCTTTCCGCATTAATTCTTCCTTTTCTTAATCTATCTTTTTTCTTTTCCTTCTTTTTCTTCTCCTCCTCGTCGTACTTCTTTCTAAAGTTAAAAACCTTCCTTAGCTCAATACGTGCGTCCTGCGTTAGTTTAGTCCAAAAATACAACAGTACAAAAATACAAGATACAACCCCTCCTCCGTCTTGTAGATGAATTCAACAGCGTTTCAAATCACCGGTGATAAATCAGGCTTTGGCAGAAAAAGGGGGAAAATCGCCTCCAGATGAGCGGCGCGTCCTCGACGTCTGCGGCGGAGGTAGAGCGCGAGTGGCTGAGGAAGGAACTGAGTCGTCTCGGGATTCACGAGAGCCCTCCCCGGGAGGAGCAGGAAGCCTTGGTCATTTGGTGGAAAATGTGGTTTATCATATAATCCTCGATCAATAATTATCAACGATTAGAATAATTGAAACAGTAAATAAAAATATAATTAATGTATTGTGTAAGGAAATCTTATTTTCCTGTCAATTATGTTCTTAAGACATGTTATAATATTCCATCAGGCTATGTGATTACTGTTTCAGAAACCATGAATACTGAAGCGTCTTATCTTGTTCAACCCTTGCAAAATTTTTTATCTCTTCTGTTCAATATAAATGAGAAAAATTATCGGTATTCCTCTTATAATTTGGACCTTCGCACAACTCCCGTTCATTGGTTTTTGGAATTAGGATCCAAATATTAAACTCGGTAGCAAGTATTCACAATAACTATCTTTAAATAATGCGGCAGATGTGATGTAATATAATAGGATATAGAATTGTTCTGGATTTGTTCTCTCTTCAACGCTTTCTTATATTCTGTCTGTCTGTACGGGTCACGGTCTATCAGCGACGACCCGGCCTCACGGCCATGCGTTTAAGGGGCACGTGAAGTTAGCAGGTAAACATCCCTACGCCGTATTCTTGTCTTTTCAACGTCACACATAAACATGCATTCGGACATTGTAAGGAAAACGCAACATTATAATCCTCCCCGGCCGGGAATCAAACCCGGGTTCGCGTCATGGAAAGCGGGCACGCTGAATAATAAGCTAATCCGCGAGTGTATATGTATATCTAATGAATAATTAATTTACAAGAACATTTCTCACAAATCTAGCCAATGTGCGGAAGTTGGCGAGCCTAACCTTCAACTGCACCCGGCGACACTAGCGCGTCCTATAGTAGCAGCCTCTAGCTTTGTCTCCGATTTCGATGCGAACTTCAAAGGCGCTGGCACTGTGCTGCGCGGAGGGGGGAGCGAGTGCCTGAGGGATGCGTCACGTGATGGCGGCCACCAGCGCACCAGCGCACCAGCCCCGCCCGGCGCCGGATCAGTGTCCTTTTCAGCAGACGATTCAATTAACCCTCCCCGCCAGCGCAGCTGACACAGGCGGAATCACTGGGAGCGCAGGCGACGCCCCAAACACGTTAGGTTTTTCATTGACAACCTACAGTCTCGGGGCGCGGATTACGCTGAGGTCGTTAATACCGTAAAAGTAGTTAATGTTGCAGCCCGAAAGGTGGTGGTGGTAGTCTTCCCGCGCTGCAAAGCGAGATCTGGCGCCGACTTTCACATCGTTTTTTTGTGGGGGGAGGATACCTCCTCCTTCACGTATCTCCTCCATCGGGGCACCGCCAGCTTCGGTGCGACCAACCACCATTTGCCTTATACTGGCCTCTCCCTCCAAATTAACTTCTGGCCTATAGCAGTTAAGCACAGTTTTAGAAGATTCGAACCGATGCAAGTCATTAATACGCCCTGGCCAGGCGTGCTTTGACTTGAGTGATTTATCTTTTCCACCCAAAATCCTTCAATTCTTCTCATACATCCCAAGGCTGAAAGATGTTGATATGGGAATTAGAAAATACGAGTATGAAGTGGCATTGTGGTAATTAGTTGTGAATGAAAGATTTAGTTTTATCACTGAACAATAACGTATTTGCTCCTGACCGAGGTGGAAATATTACCATTAGGGCTTTATTGCCGGGCAGGCCAGTTACTGAAAGACGATACAAATTTGTTCTTGTGTCAACTTGTACCAAAGAGACAATTGAGATATATAGTTTCGGTTGTTATGGTCGCAAGTCTGTTAGGTAGAGGCTGGCTTTAGTTCAAAAGAAATGGATGCCTGAATGTAGATCGAGATATTTTAAGTGATATTCTGTTTGAAATACTCAAGTAGTGGCATCTTCAAAAGATTAGAAAATTGGCGAAATCTTGGGAAAAGTACTTAAGAACATTAATAGGTGATTCTAGAATACAGAACAAGATATCCGCGGAAGCGGAGCAGGTGATAGTTTGCCGATTGATGGCGGTAACCTGAATTCACGAACATTATATTTTCTTTGTGTTGGAACTTAAAGTGTTTTATTTAAAATTTCCTCGAGAGAGAGGCGAACAGACAGCGATGTTGGGAAAGGGAGACACAGCGGCAACTAAATGTATTACAGATACGAATTGGGGGCATCTATGGATGCATACACTGTTACGGGACATAAGTTCATTAGATACGTAACAAGGCCTCTGTCTTTTAATTTAAACTTCATACATATATTTGAAAAGAAAAGTTTGTTTGTTGAAACGGCATCTGAGGAACGACAGAGGATGTCTGTGTGATATTCTCTCGCACAGTCTCTACATAGTCCCGCCCACGCGCGGGCCTTCTCCGTTGCCGCTGGCAATTACCGTAATGGAGGTCGGGGCGCGGGCGGG
>BOPP01000147.1:1170129-1212167 GCA_017312745.1 Gryllus bimaculatus
TATATATATATATATATATATGTATGAAGGGGAAGCAAAGATCGCGCGCGGTCCGTGGCCCGTTTTTGGGGGTTCTGCTCTGGCATTCGCCTTGTGTGGATCGGAGAAACCATGAAAAAGTATGGATCCGAGCGTAAAGCTAATAGAATTATCTTCCACACAGCGGCTCAAATGACATACAGACTGAACAGGTCGAAAATCCTCCACCATCGAACCCTAGGACCTCTTGATAACAGTCGCTGTAGAAAAAGTGGCAATGCTGG
Source organism: Gryllus bimaculatus (assembly GCA_017312745.1). Lineage (NCBI taxonomy): Eukaryota > Metazoa > Arthropoda > Insecta > Orthoptera > Gryllidae > Gryllus > Gryllus bimaculatus. Next base: position 1,170,393 of record BOPP01000147.1, read on the forward strand.
CTCTGAGCTTACCCAGTTGGCAAATAAACTTAATATAATTGTCATGCTACATTTAGTAAGAATACATATTTTTGAGTCCTATTATCTGATTAATCATCTCTGGTCAAATGGAAATTATGTGAATAACTGTCATTTAATGCTTTCACAATATACATACTACATCACAACTTTTATTTGTAGAATCGTTTGGTCTCTGTAAGCTAAGCACGGAAGATATTGTTTACTTTGGAAAATGATTAAACCTATACTGTAATAACCATGTCAAACAACTGAAGAATTTACTCGAATAGGTAGGACATAAACCTTTGATGAGACATCTTTTCATCCTGAACTTATCATCATTGAACATATTATCAGTGATATCGTTTTTAAAAAATATTACAGAGCCATTACGACGTCCGTAATCACGTTTAAAAATTTAAATTTTTGTATAAAATATCATAAAAGAGGCTACAAAGTTGTTTAATGTAGATTTTTTATCATTTTCATTTACATGATTCATAAATATAAGTAGATATTAAAAATATTCATTTTTGATAATCGATACCATTTTCATACCGATACTTTGTAGATATCTTCTGCAAAATGTCTATGGACATAAGATGGCCATTTTCAGTATTAATATAACATTAACCAAAAACGGGTGTATGAAGAATGAAAGATGAATTCTAGTATTGCAGTAATAATATACTTCTGAAGTGCCAGTACTCGTAAAAAATCCTAAGTGGCGTTCATAAGCTGTGCTTATCATCTATGAATTTACAAGTTAGTTGCATTAACGCCAAATTACTTTTAACTACGTTACTGTTGATGATTTTTTTAAAAGTGATTTTCTGATGTCATCTATTTTTACAAGTTCCTGAAAGCTACAAAAACAGTTCCTTTCTCCCGAGGTAGGCAAATTATGTAACGTGTTGTACTTGGTGAAGTTTGTATGTTTGCTACCTAGTAAAGATTATGGAGGATTTCTGAGAATCTGTTGCTTATTGTACGAAAAAACACAAAGTTCAGTTATTCCTATATATGCATATATATTAATAAATTGACATACATTTATTATTCGAAATAAACGAATAGTGGGTTTCCTAATTTATGTGTTTTTTATTATTACTCGTTCACCCGGAGCTAATGGAAATGAATGATCTCTGAGGTCGTTAAAGATTTCCATTCACTTTTTAGTTTTACTGAAGAATGACTTTTAGTTTTAGTTGTCATGAAGAGTATTAGATATTTCTTAAAATGATTTTTTTAAGCTGATTAAATGTTGAAATTAGCATATATTCATAAGGCATTTTTTTAAAGGAAGGAAACACAAAATGAAATTAAACGTGATATTCTGCTTTATACTTTTGCAAAGTAATAAGCACAAGTTATATAAATGTTAGTCCGTGGCTTGTTTGTTTCTCTCTTTTATTAACCACACTATTGTCAATAAAACTTTTACTCCCTACCTGGGGACTAGAGAGAAAGTTGTGTAACACCTACCAGAAAAAACGACGAATTTTCGGCAGAAAAACTATTAATACAGTGCCCTGGTAATGAAAAAGTTGAAAACTCTAATAGTTAAATTTAGAGAAAAAAATCCTTTATCACGTGGTGTGGCTAAACAGTTCAATCCATTTTCTCTTAAGTTGATATTCTCCAATCGATCCGACTGATGTCGCGGCCCCTTGAATTTGAAACCGTCATTTTAATTTTAGTGGGTGCTTTACATTAAAGACGTGGAACATTTTCCCAATTTTCAAAACAATGTCTTCATCGTTTTTAATTAAATTTTGTTGTGTGAAGAACGTTTAAAAAAATGGTGCAGGTGTTAAGTTCAAATTTTTTTTGAGTCTTCCTGCAACTAAAATATTAAGAATAGAGATTTTTCTCTTACAGAAAACTGCTCTTTAGGGTAGGTTTTGAAATAAGTTATTGTTCAATTTTTTCGGAAATTTGAGTATTGTTCGCATAATTTTGCGTGACAATACGGAAGAGAATGTACGTGCTACTTTAGCTCCTTTAATGTGAATTGTTTTCATAAAAAGAAACTGCTTAATGAAAATACGAAGGGCAGCGGACAAATCAACAATCGATCGGAATTGCTGCTCTTCCACTGCCATCGCCCAACTACAAAAGTTTACTCCTCCCCAATCGTAAGTAGCAGTGCATAGAATCCACAATGCAGTGTGGAAAAAGCCATAGGACACAATAGGCACAAATGTCCTCTCTTTCTTCTTTTATAAACTTGTAAGAAATACCGCACATGACACCTCATTTCCCTAACTTAATATTACAATCACACTAATACAGCTTTTCTACGAGTCAACTTTCTACAAGAGACTGCTACAACGAGAGTTTGTGAAATAAATGAAAGGTGGAGGGAGAAAAAAAGGAAGCGAGGAGGGGGCAGATTTCTTCAGAATACAGGAAGCATAAGAAGAAGAACAAGACGACGGCTGTCCAAAGACCCGTAGAGACCAATTGTATTCCAAACTCGGGAGCGAAATTATAGTGCTTAGTGTATCATCTACTGCGCCTCTTCAGGAATCTAACAATGGTTGTCTGGGCCCGTGGCCAATTGAGAAGACGCCGTGTCATAGGGAATAATTAGGAGTAGCAAGTCCGAAGCGGCGGTGGCGCCGCGGGAGTCTCTGACGACGCGGCCGGCGAGCAGCCGATCCCAACGTTCGGCAACCGGCCCAACACGAAGCCCCGCTTTTCTTTGCCGCTTTTCTTTCGCTGAAAGTTTCGTTTTCTGCTCAAATTGAGTGGTAATTCAATTCTCAAGCTGAAATGAAGACAAGTCAAATGATTTGGAAATCCATCGCTTAAATAAGATGGTTTTGTACTGTATAAGACAGTTTCTACTTCACACTTCATAAGAATGAAGTTTTTAATCACTTCTCTTTTCGTTTTTTAAAAAATGTTTGAACTTGGTAATTAAAAAAAACTAATTTACAACATTAGTTTGATTGTACTTCTTAATATTGGATTAAAATAAGTAGAAAACATAAATGAATATTGTATATTGTCGTATTATATTTCACGTTTATCCTGATTTATCATAGAATATTTTTAAAATGCAATGAGCATTAATAATATAAAAAGAAAAGGGGAAAAATCATTTGTGTTACTCAATTAGATATCCAAAGACCAAACGTCGGCTCAATCTCTTAAGCAGACGCTTTTCAACAGCCTCGTTTCGAAGGGTTGTGGGTTCGATTCAGTGATGAGATATTCCGAGCGCGTCAGCGACTAAGTCATTAGTCCTGTAAGTGTAGTGCATGTTTCCCCATGGGAGAGGGCGGTGATCTACCCCCACTGAATAGCGTGATCCCACGCCGACCTACGTGTTGGCTACAAGAGTTTTCCAACCCAGCGAGGCGCCGCCTCAGCTGGGTCAGGCTCTAAACTCCCAACAAGTGTAGCAATGTAGTGCTAGAAAGGATGTATACGAAAAGAGGTGAGGATAGAACAACGAAGAGGAAGGAAAGATCGACATTCCATGGCCCTTTTCTTAGGGTGCTGCTCCGGCATTCGCTTGGAATTGAATGGAGAAACGATCAGAGCAGCCGGCCGCTAGAATTCTGCTCAAGACAATGGTTGAACTCGACTTAGCGCGTTGCAAACATCATTTCACATGCAATGCAACGTGATCAGTTGATGCCCTGAGCCACCTCTCCCTTCCTGTTGGGTTCTAATCGCGCGTGGATGTTTGCTTTGGAAGACGTGGCGCGGCTAGGGCTCTGTGCATCGGTTAACAAATTGATCTGGATTTTCCTGCCTCAACACGAAGGAAGGTATATGAAAAATATAGAACGGACTTTCGCAATTACGTGATACACAGCTTTTGTTATTTATATGAATATTAGAATGTGAACATTACAAACAATACTGCTAAGATAACATAGTTCAACCACTGCTAATTGTATCATATTATTATCTGAGCACCTTTAACATGCGTCCCCGAGATTGAATATTAAAATTTGAGCAAAAGAAGTAGCAGCTTGGAATATTTAGTATATAATTACTTAAAGCTTAAGTATTTGATGTCAAAAAAGATTTTTCGGTTAGAATGTCCTCATAAGCAATAAAAAATTAAAAATTGACCAGGACCACCATCTCTGTTGACACCGTTGCTGTAGAACGACATCTGGCCGTACAATTCGGTAGTATTTGTCGCGCGCGATTCGCTTTTGTAGTTGGAGCCAAAATTTCATTGCGAACCATACTGTTGTGAATGAAGTATAATAGCATAAAAGCTGATTTTAGTATTACTTTTCTGAGAAATAAATTATTGTGGATCACATATATAGATATAATACATAACCCAAAAAGATTGGTATACAATCACGTAACTGAAACGCAACAGAGTGTAGACTCTTCGGAAAATTCGAAACACTTTTGAAAATACGTGGACCCGTCCGAATGCCCATGAGCGCGTTTGATTCACACTCTTGGATTCCGAGAATGCAGTTTGCGCAAACGTCTACACCAAAAATCAGAGAGCTCCCTGGGACGCGGCAACAGACCAAAATATCTCCCAGTGGGCTGTTCAGGGTCTCCCTAAAATCACTTCGCTCTCTCCTAGAGGACCACAGATCTTAGCTTGTGATCTTATTACTGATGATGAAGAGAATTTTGATATGAAAAGAGTCATACATTGAGTATTAAATACATTAAAATTTGTTCTACTATTCATTGTAATAAACTTTTAATATGGAGTTTGATATGAAGTTTGACACGTCATTTTTGACAGTTTATCCTGAGATTTCTTAATATTAGCTCGCCTACTTCTTTGTTTTGATGATAATCGCTAGTTGACGAAGCAAAACTTCCCTTGCCAATAATTAAGAACAATTTTCATGTGAATAATAATTATAATTAGTAATATTACCATATTGAAGCGTATAAAGGCAACTAAGATAAAAGGGTACGAGTATTTAGAGACCTGCTCAGAGTTTTACTCAGAGATTTAGATGAATACGAACAAGGCGATGAAGTTTAAAAACCTATGTTAGCGCTGGGGTTGGTCCAATGGCATATAGACGGTTTTGTATGTCTTTGTAGACGGCTTTCTTTGTGTGTCTTTATAGACATCTTTGTGTGTCCGTCGAAGAGTTTTCACCTCCGGTTTCGTTTTTGAAGGGCGAAAGAAGAGTCGAATGGATATTTTACAGACTACATAGTTCTGTATTTTAAAGACGCTAATTCATAAATGCTAGTCCTAGAATGCTAAATGATACACGTGTCATGTCGTAAATGTCTAGTCCTCAGTAGGCATTACTAGGTTTTGTTTCATAAAATACTGAAATCGTAAGAAAAGAATTAGCTTTCATCTTAAGAGCAGGATAAGATTTTTGTATTCGTATGTCAGTCAATTCAGTTAATTTCTTTGATAAGAAAACTACGACTATAAAAGGTGTCACCATGAACGTGTGAGACGTAGGCCGACACGAGCATGCTATACTAATTTCCTGGATCAAAAGTGGCAAATTCAAAGGTGCGTTTGCACTGGCATACTACAAAAATCAAAATGGAGATCTGACTTATTTGTGTCACAAATTCCTTCAGTAAATGAACCAACTCGTTCTTATCATTCCGGAAGGAAAAGAAATGAAGAGGGGCGTAGAAAAGGAGCCAATATCCAGGTTCAGAAATGTACACGAGATAAGATTCTATTTTGAAGCGTGATCGGAATTAAGTTTCAACAAATGATCAATCACTTCTGAATTTATAGACGGCACCGCTATAATATAACTACCGACCTACAAGGTCTGTTAAACGTACACAAATAAAAAGTAGTAAATATTCTTTACACGCAACTATTTCAGTATAAAAGCGTTGAAAATAAACCTATATGTATATTTCTCTTATTAGAGAGTTCAAAACATTTAGATCGAAAGATTCTGCGCCTTGTTTGACAGCTTTCAGAAACTTACTTTGATTCTGATACAACACTACTAATTATGTAATGTTATCAGTTTTCTTATTTTCTCACAATTCTAAATCCTCACAGTAATATGAAGCGGAATATAGACTTTTTTAGAAGAAGACATCATTGAGGGAATTAGAAGCCAAGTGAGGACGTGTTAAAACAGTATAATGCTTCCACTCAATAACCGCTTTATTCTGGATCAATGACGAATTTGAACTCAAAATACTAACTTATTGTTGAATAACTTGGTGTTGTAACTAAGTTAATATTGTATCTATTTTATTAAGGACACTTGCCTGCTAACTCTTACATTAATCGAGTCCTCGATGCAAATGTGAACAGCTGTCTGGATGCGGTCACTGGACAGAAATTCAAAATGAACGCGTCAGTTCGATGTATTTTAGTTGTTAAGGCAGTAAACACATCCAACGCTGGAGACTGTGCCGTGTGAGACGAGGGTTAATATAAAATACTTTATCAATAACATCAATTGCAAATATACTCATTGAAGTCCAGAACAAGATATTTGTTTATGAATGTTAAGTAAGTCAATACAGGAAAAAATGAAAAAAAAAATATTAAAGTGACAGCTTTGCCGCATTTACAATCACTGTAGCACTAAGCTTCCAAAATCACTGGAATAAGGGATGGAAACTACTCCACTTAGCTGTGTTTTAAAAATACATTTTATTTGAAACCTGTGTTTATGCTTTACGAGATCGCCAGACAGTTCGCTCCCGACATCATGACACCCGAGGCCAGGTGGAGTCATCAGCGCATTGGATTTGGATTTCAATCCACGCCAGATGCTACTAGCATTGGACCGCTGACGTCACGTCACACTCACGTTACTCAGCTCTTTTGTTAAATTTATTTATTCTCGTTTGACAGGCTTTGTCCTTCGACGACTTTAATTAAGGTGTACATATTTTTTTCCTTCTGCGGTACGGCCATCCGTAAGCAGTGGGTTTTATTACTTGGAAGAACGTAAAGATTGTATTAAATTAAATGAAGCTAGGTTGAAGACTCTTTCCGTTTTTAGATCAGTCGGCAATTATGGGGGATTACGGTGGTTTAAAGCGGTCTTTGGGATAACTGAATTCGATACGTGGGTAATCAGGATTGCTACCTAGACTGAAAATTAGGGAGCTCAGGGAGTAGTGAAGGTTTTGTTAAAACATTTTGAGCTATTTGTGTTATGTGGTCGCTTAATGAAAATATTGAGAGACTTTGAGCAACAAAGTTTTCGTTTGAACTTGGGTGGGGTTCTAGCAAATGAGGGTCGACCGCAAAGACTGTTTAGGAACCCAAAACCATGTTGTGTAAAACTTTGAACCAATTGCGCAACTATAGCGAGGGGGGGGGTGAGGTCGCAAACTACAAAAGAGGGAATACCACGAGTAATCTAAGAATAAAAGTGTATTAACCGAGACATCTCGATATGATGTAACCGTCGCACTTGGATTGATTCGATATACATCGAAACGGCCTTAATCGATATTAAATGGTCGATTGTTACAATTGATGTATATCAAAATGGGCAGTCGAATTCGAATGACGTAATAGTTGGATATGGTCTTGGAGACCCATTTGAAGGGCAAGGTGGGATAGTGTCGCTAGCACAGTAACAGCAATCGTGAACTACTGAAGATTTTTTAAATTTATTTATTAACAATAAATATTATAAGGTCATTAGACCCTTAAGTGAAGTGCCTGTGTTTCTCTAGGTGGCGAAATCCGACGCCAAACCACACGTAGCCTAGTGGGGTTTTCCTCAATCAGGTATCTCTCGCCAGTGGAGCATCACCCCAGCCAGGATAAGCTCTTTGCGCCCGACTGGTCTTCCGGCATAGTGTAATGCGTGTACGTAAGAGGCGAGGATTGGACAAGAAGGAAAGATCCCCCGATGTTCGTGGCCCATTTGTTAGGGTACTGCACCGGCATTCGCTTGGTGTTGATCGGAGAAACCACTGAAAATTACTAATCACAGCGGCCGGCCGCCCGAATTTTCCTTCAGACCGCAGATGAATTCGACTTAGCAATCTAGCAGTAAGCATTACACACTCTCACATGAATTAAATTAATAACTAATGTAAACGGAAGAGCTTAGCTTGAAGAGGTAAAATAATATTAATTTGGATAAGCAATTTTTTGCATTACAATGGCCGTTAATTTTTTAGCCGTAATACAGAATAATCTCAGTTACTCCTTCTTGACCTTAAGATTTAATTTTAAAACCGTCATTTTGCTTTCGTTTTTAATATGTTTTTTAAACTGTTTTACCATCTTCATTAAGTCAATTATTTTCAGTAGCGTTTATTAGTTCCTATTAAATGGACCAGGCTTAAGAAAATCAAAAAATAACCGACCAGAAGGCAAGAGATAATATACGAGTATACGATCATACTTTGTGGCATCTTCAGACCAATACTTGTGGGTATTACGAAGACTGAACGGCAGGAAAATACAATTTTACCAAAATATGAAAATTAAATTAATTTATTTTCAATTACATTACTGTTGTCGAATATAGACATTCTCTCAAAGTGGAAAATTGGGACTGGAAGGTAAAAGAGATTCAGTGACCAAAATCGTCCCTGCGGAAATGACGTAGTCCTGATTCCTCTTCGTTCCATGTCCCGGGGGAGGGGTGTTCCGTTGTTAAAATAAGCAACTTTAAATAACATAACTGCCGGATGTACAATTGCAATGCTTTGAAATGCTGTAAATCCTGACGATCATATTTCGTTGCCTTGAATACGGTCAACGTACAACTTTAGAATTTTGTTTTATTTTTATTGTGGGTGCTTAAAATATTATATGCAAATTAAAGTCCGAAGAATGGAATAGCATCGACTGCGTTAATGTTTGTCTGTCTGTACTGGCGCAACAGCCTCTGACGGGACCAAACCTACCAGAAGCGCCCCGACCTTGCGGCCATGGGTAAGGGGTGCGTGTGGCTAGCACGTAGACATTTCTACGCCGTATTCCGGTCTTCTAAACCTGAAAAGTGAGATTTTTCATCGTACACAGCAACAGATATTAGCTCACACTGTAATTTGCTCCGTCCGGAAATAGAACCCGATATCGCGTCATGGAAAACAAGCAGGTTGACCGTGGGGGAGTTAATATTTGTACCAAATTCAAAACAAGTTAACAAGAATGGAAGTTGCTATTGAGGCAAATTATTGTGTGTACATTAAAATTTCAAACTAATATTTTCCGCTATTTGATTTGTCAAAGAAAGATAATTGTTTAGATCCCAAGGACAGGATCATGTTCACAGTCATGGCGGACGCTCATAGGTACCGCCATGATTTTTAGTATAGAGCGTTGTCTTTAGTCTACTTTAAAGTTCTCTGACATCTAGTCTGATGCTGTAAGTGCAGAAGGTGACGCCATCTGTAGGTTGCCTATTAGACTCCGCATTGGCGACCTTAAATCTGACATCATGCAGTGGCACACCCTCGCAAAAATATAACGAAGGTGCGTTTAAAAGAGCAACTTGGTGGCTATAACTATCCTTACACAAATACTTTGCATTAGAAATTGTATATTAATGTCACATGATAATAGTATATAAAAGAGTGTCTCTCTGTTCTGTATTCATTCTTTTTTTCTAAATTTGTGGACATTAATTTAATTTTTTGAAATGGTGTAAAATATCCCTATTTCCCTTTTCTACCTGTAAACGTTTTCTACGTTTCAAATATGGCATAAGTGGTTTATTCGGTTCACTAAACAATAAACAAGAAAAAGTAGGAAATAATTAAATATCTTCAATAATTGTTCACACTTAATGTAACTGATTGTTTATTAGACTAACAAAAAAATAGTATTATTTGTAAATCTCCCCGATATGAAACCTGAACTCCATATTCATGAACCTCAGTATGTATCTGTGACGTCTCGTGAGTCGGTTTATACGATACAGTTCTCAACAAAATTCGCTATTCAACTACGACTGACTCTGAAAATATTAATTATATTTTTTGTCAATATTGTAAGATTTTTTTGTTTTTTAATTTATATTGTGTGAAATAATATAAGAAAGCATCTGACGGTGCTGGGTGGCAGAAAGTGTAATGCGAAGGAAAATTCCTTCAGTGACACACGTATTTGTTTTGTACAGCCAAAATCAAAAATACTAAATTACTTCTATTTTAGGAAACATCCATTATATTTCATTAATGTGATAAGCGTTAGTGAGTGTTTATATAAAACGAATCTTAATGTGACTGCGGTAATGCAAGCCCGCATCCACAACCACAGACCAAGAGATTTTTGCTTGCAGTCCCGATGGCGAGCAGATTTACCACTACAGGCTACTGGACTGAAAATGATCTAAGGCCCGACGCTGAGAATTTTGTCTCGAATAAGCTTGGTGTACAGTGTAATTCCTTTGTGCATTTCATTGGATACCTCAAATATTGCAGCACCGTCTCTTCTTGGTGTTCATTCATGTGAAGTAGTGATAAGAGAGGTCGACTGCTATGTATCGTGAGAGTTAGATAAAGATGCGTCCCGTACTTTAACGAAGGGGCAATCGACACTTCTGCAAGCGGTGGGTGCTGTTAATTCATGAATTGAGACCTTATGCATCATGGCATAACAATAAAGGGACCGCTTAGTATCTGAGCGTCGAACTTCGCCCCAAATCTAAACTGACTAGTAAAGACACTCGCTGCAAGGATAAATGATCACGCAATCATTTGTCAGTCAGTGCTTATCCGGATGATATGAATCAGGACAAAACTGGCCCTGTAGCCCAGAGTCCGAATTACCACGGTCGCAGATTTTTGCATAAGATAGAAACATTAATTTAATAATTTGTACATATTTTATATAATTACGTTGCTTGTTTTCTACCACTGATGATGGGGAATTTCCTGCGAAAGTATTTTGTTGGAATATGTGTTAAATACACAACTTGAACATTATTCATTGTGGCCTGATTACCTCGAATAATTAATTGATAATATAAAATCAATCATGAGGTCGGAAGTCACCAACATTAGGCCCCCGAGGATCACGAACCCAGAGGATAAAAAATGATGTCTGAGGTGAGCCCTCTTTCGTAAACTGTATCAGGCAGAGATTTGTTAACCCTTTTACGAAATGTAAATGTAGAATGTATCAACTCGTAAGAAATAAAGCGATTGAGGTATTAAGGGGTTGCTGTAGGGGTGAGTTTGTTTAGAGGGAAACCTGCTAGAGTTCGAAAAGAAATGGACGCCTCATGATTAAGACGTAAAATTTAAAGTGAAATACTTATTTAAATATTCACTTAGTAGCGTAATCAAGAGTTCAAATGAGCGACAAAACCTTGGGGAAGGTATTATATATAATTAATAAGTAATCAGGTTTAAGAATACAGAACAAGATATCCTGGTAACCGGAGCAGGTTCATTAATTGAACAGATTGATTGGCAATCCACAACTTACGAAGAATACATTTTTGGCTTGGTTGGAACTTTAAGTGTGGAACATTATCTCAAGAGCGAAGTGAACAACAAGCATTGTTGGGTTAGTAGAAAGGAGCGGAAGCTGAATTATATTGGAAATATCCATGATCGCGGACGCCTTCGGGAGCATACACTGTTGCGGGACGGAAGTTAATTAGATACGTAAGAACCCCTGTGAAGTTGCAAGTAGAACCGTTAAACGATTCGTCCGGTAAGCGGTAAACGCAGTAAGTCTCCGGTGTGAAGAGGCCTTTCCAATTCCGTGGCGGGTCCCTGCCCCCCCCCCCCCCGCCTCTGTCAAGCCGGGGCGAGGCGCGCGACAGAGATAAGTATATTCTGATGCCTCCTCGTGACGTGCGGCCCCCCCCCCCCCGCCCCCGCCACGCCCGCTGCGCCCCCTAATGACAGCAACAAAGCGGGACCAACCCTTATCATCCCCCGCGCCCGCCCGCCCCGCCCTGCCCCGCCCCCCCCTGGGGCCCTATGCCGCTGGCCCATCCGGGCCGGGAACCGAACAGGGATCACCGCCTTCGCCATGGCGTTTATCTACTCTAATGGCAGTGAATTCAACGACTTGTAACCACCATAGACACCACCAAAAGTAGTGGATGAATAGGAGTGTTTCAGTTTGTTAATTGACGCAAACAATGCTAGACTGTTTCTCTACCCTTATTATATTATTCTGCCATTTGATGGCTGCAATCAGTTGCATAATGATACTCATTATGATACAGATTTCATTACGATTCAGCTTCTTGACCAATCACAGAGAAGTTTAGAAACCAAGTATTGACCCTCAATCATTGATCATCCTAGTTAAAGTTTAGTTCGATTGTGTACATTAAAATTGCATTTAATATTATATTATGTTTGTCGGTTTTAATTTGATTTATTAGAAGTAATTTGTTACATGGAATATTATTTCAAATAAATTGGATTGTAACTCCACTTTGATTCTATTTGACTAGCGCAGTACTCCCTCCCAGGTGGACTAGTAACCAAGGCTATCTGTTAGAGTAGGGTTAGGGAACTGTCCGGTAGGTGAATCCTGCATGTCAACTGCAGCGAAACGAGTCAATGTAAAATTTACAATAAATCATAGAAAAAGTACCGTATGAAACTCGATGTAATAAGTATTACTCGTAATATACGCGTGTAAAGTTTACAAACTAGCTCGTTTCTAACTCGTAACGTAATATCACACGCACGCACTAATACCCATCATTACATCATCGTTTCATAATGGACAATTTCATAATACTGTTGTTATATCGACTGAACGCAACCGGCTCCATTAATGATTTTACAATCCACAGGAAGTTGAGAACATTGAAAAACAATGAGGTGTAGCACCAAATAGCGGATGAGTACTTCTAATTCAATGAAATATTATTTTGGACAATCTTTCTCTCAAAAGTATTGAATGGCACACGACCGATTTTACAATTGATAGTCATTGCCTGATTATAAAACACTAATGCACCTGTTTACAAACTTTGACACCGAAGGTTATGTGCTCCATATCGGTCTAATTACATAAGTAACAATTACCAAGCGGGATATAGAACCTTATGATGAAACGTGTAGTTTATAACTGTGAGTTCGCAGTTATTTTGAATAAGGAGGTATTTTCACTTTAAAATCTCATACACGAACCCTACACAATGTTCGAGTGGCTTCATCTAGCTAACTTCAATCTACACTAATGAAAGTGAATTCACGACATCGATTCAACAAAAAGTAGTGTATGAATACGGAATTTTTACAGACTCTTCTACAGGATCGGCGCAATATCCTTGCAGAGTTTGGAAAAGGTATTTTTATTAGCCAACAAAGATCCCATTAAGGGCAAGGCCTGCTGCCTTTTTACAGGGAATACTCGTATTCCATGAAGTGAGGGAGTGATGATGAGGGGTGAAAGGTCAAACACAAATACAACTATACTCAAGTCGAGACTCAAACTCACGACCATTCGACCCGAGATCTCTACGACACTACTGCAATCTCGGCCATCCGGATCGGCTGGTAAAGGCTAGGGCCACACAAGTGCAGAACATAAATAATTTAAATAATATGTTATTAGATGCAACTCCATCATTATTTTAACCTATTGCTAAGAGCCTTGGTTTCTAATATATTTCGCAAGAGGCCAGTAGCGTTGCATCAGGCTAGCAGTATCTATGTTCGCGTATCGCGTTCGCAGTATCTATATTAAAACTTTAACCAATTACATTAAAAATATTAATTTTCAACACCGTGACAATATTGTTCTTTTTCGCTTTTACAAAGATTGGAAATGAAGAATATTTTGTTCAATAAACTCCTTCGAGATTTCGAATGGCTGAATCACAATAAACACTCAAAATGTGTTTTGAAAAAATACTTTCCTAGTACAAATTTGCATTTCAGAAACATGTAATCATTCCAGATACATGTTAATTGTTTATTAATTACAAAATAAATTAATATATTTCTTTACACTGAAAAGTTAACACAGAAAAAAAGCACTTTTATTGTGTAAATTGGGTGCATTTCATTTGTTATTTTTTGTAAACAAATATATTCATTTGCTTAGTAAATAATAAACAATTTACATGTTTCTGGAGTGTTTATATCTTTCTGCACTGCAAATTTTTGCTTAGAATATACTCATTCAAACCAACTTTTGAGTGCTTATTGCCACTCAGCCTTTTGAAATCTCGAAGGAATTTATTAGACAAAATATGCTAAAAATTGACTAAAGAATTTATTTGTGAAGTTTCGTTGTTTCCCACCTAAACACCTGCAAATCTGTTAATTATGGACAGTCAATTCAAAATTATTTTTTTATTAAATGACCCAACGTTTCTCAAACTGATGTAACTGCTTAGTGATGTGCAACAGTAAATGACAATAATTAATATGAACAAGTAAATTATACAAGATATAATAAATAGAAATTCAGACTCACCTATCTTAATGCCATTCTAATATCAACAATGATATTTTTTATTTTAATTATTATTGAATGATAAGCAGTAATAAACATATTTTGAACTGACTATCTACACTAAGTTATAAAATCCACAAAATAAACAAGTAAATGAATAAATAGTGCAACCGGGCCTCCACCGGCCCGAGCGCCTGCGGGGGGCGCCAGTGCGTCGCCGCGCCGTCGCTTAGCAACTCCGCCCGAGGGGCTGCGCCCCGCGCCGCAGCTGCCCCAGCGCAGCCAGCCACGCACGGGGGGGGGAGGGGGCGAGGGTCACAGCGGAAGTCTTTCCGCCGTTTCCGGGTCCAGGATTAAATTTCCACGAGGAAATCCGCGTTTCGCTGCAAAATTCCAACGGCTGCCTCCCCCGTGTTCCCGAGACAAGGCGGCGCGAGGCGGGGTTCCTCAAGGGCTTGACGGGCGGCGCCGGCGGCAGTGGCAGCCGAACGCAGCGTTTGCGGACACGTGCGTCGTGAAAGGGGCCGTACGCGATTTTTTTTACTTTCTCGCTACCGTTTACGCAGTAGAGTGAAAAATATCGAATGCTGCGCGATAAAACGGTAAATTTTGGAAATAAATACTTTTATTACAAGACCCTGGTATCGAAACGGTGGGTAACTTCAGATTCTTAATTTAGAAAAAAAATTCTAACATGTGATGTAGCCAGATTCCATGTTTTGTGGGTCCTTCTTACCGCAAAATCGACGGCAAAACGTCTCTCCGTCCGTCTGTTCGTCTGTGAATAATACTAGCGGCGAAACTGTTCAGCCGATTTTCTCCGAAATTGATTTTTCACTGTCCATCTGGCTGATATTGCGACCCCTTGAATAAAAACAAAAGTTTAATTTTGGAGGGTACTTTACACGAAGCCCCTGGGCCATTTTCAATTTTAAAAAATGGTTCCATCATTTTTGATTAAATTTTGTTGTTGGATAATGTGAAGGACTTTAGTGGGAATGGTGCAGGTCATATGTTCCTTAAAAACCTGATTTTTCGAAGATTGCAAACATTTAAAAACAAAAATTCGTCTTTCTACAATTAAAATATTAATTTTCTCCCCTAATAAAATATTTTCCTTAAACATAAATTTTGAAATAAAATCAGACACAATGTTTTGAAAATTTGAGTTATTTTTGTGTAATTTTGCTTGAAGATACGAGCGAAACAGTACGAGCTGTTTTAGCACTAGTTATTCTTTAAGGCAGATTAAAAATGAGAGAAATTGAGAGATACCAGAAAACTTCGAAAACGCCCTTAGGTAAACTTCAATTTCATGTCAATAAATGATGTATGAGGAAATACTTTATCCAATTACATTGTTTTAAAAATAAAATACTCCCGAAAATAATTTATCATCTAAGCCCAAAATTATGAACGAGTGGAAAATTGCTCTTCGAAAAAAAAATTGAATGGATTCTATCAAATTGAAATTATTGTATTTCTTTCTCTAGAAGTCTTATTAATACAAATGATATTAGCACATCCTTTAGAAATTCATTATTTCCAATTAACAAATAAAATTTGGTGAGTTACATGTCATCTCTGTTTTAAGTTCATGAAAGAAATGGACGTGCTCTTTTTTGAGAAAACTATATCTTTCACTAAAATTTGATCCCTCCCCAACACGAAACTCACGTTCCCATTTCCGATTTATTTCATTTCCCTCTTCCAGGGGACAAAGACGTTAGCAAATGGCCAGGGGTGATTGAAATGTTATGTGACAGCTTCATCGCACTAGCGCTATTGCCAATTTTCTCAGGAATGAATATTATTTCCGCAGTTCCCCTCTTTTCTTTGTCCATTTGGGGTTGCCACAGGCCAAACTCTGGTAATAAAATGCCAATATTAGGGAGCTTCAGCACCATTACGTAAACGCCTGAGCTTAAGAAAATGTTAAAATTAATGTGGCAAAACGTTCACGCAATGGATGAAAAGTTGAAACGACTTTGTTTAAATGCGACAGCGGAGAGCAAGTCCTTTGTCATCTACGTGCGAAGTAATATACGTAGTATAGAGAAAGTCATGTAATGCTGTGGAAAATCGATTTCGAGATTCGAACGGAAATACGTTTTGGGGGTTCCTGAAACCGAAAAATTGCTTTCCTTTCCTTTTTGTTTCAATACGTCGGTCCGTCTGTGAACAACGCTAGCGGATAAACTATTCGTAAGATTTTGTCGAAAATGAATATTCACCGATCCACTAACAGCTCTGTGATATCGAAAAACATACTTTAAATTTTGGGAATAATTGACATGAAGCTACTGTGACGTTTTATTAAAAACTGGCTCCAACGTTTTTCTTTAAATTTATGTCAGAATAGAGTAAAATACAGTTATAAAGGGGGTGTAAGTCCGATTTTCAGGGTTAATTCTAAAATTTCGGAAATTACGAAAGGTAAAATTTTTTCGGCTCCTTCCTTACACTACACTATTGAAGAGGAAGTTATTTTTTCAAATTAATTTTTTTTATCCATTATAAGTTCTTCCATTAACGCCACGAACATTTTTTAAAAATTCCAGTGGTTTCGAGGAATTTTGAGTGAGATATGATACTAAAAATATTTTTTTAAATATTTTCTCAAAAAGGGCTTGAAAGCTTTTTGTTGAATTTACTGACTGACTGAACTTGAGGCTAATGTTTACATTAACAGCAATTTCCTTCACACGATTTCTTCAAATGATTCCTAATGAAGTTTCTCGATAGTTTTGGGTGAAAATGAGCCTCGATTTTAGTAAAAAAGTGTTTTAGATGCCATTTAGTTGGCAGCTGAGAAGACGGTGGGACTAAACCGAAAAGAAAGCACAGACCGAGATGAAATGGAAACTAACTAGAACGAGAAAATCTATGCTATTCTGTAGCTTCGCAAGTTCAGATTACAATATAGTGATTTCTGTAATACGCAAAATTTACGTTTGTGGTAACACGCAAATGAACTCGCGTGTGATGATCAAAGCACAAAGTCTAATAATTTTGCCCAGATATTTAGCCATTTCATATGTTCTGCACACCTTTCTTATCATTTGCATCTCATATACTTTATTAAAAGTGTTTCGTGAATTTGTCTATTACATGTTAAGTCCAATTCCTATTATAGCGCGCCGGGAAAGTGTCTCTGCAGTTGCTCCTTACTGGTGAGAGGACTTGCAAGCTAAATCATGTTTTTAGCACGAGGTGCAGATGGAAATAGTAATTTGCGAACTCACCACAATCATAATAGATGCTGGAAATGACGTCCTCCTCACTTGTTTCCGAAATGACCAACATAAATGCAGTTTTTAATAGGAGGCTCTGGTTGGCTCAGTGCGAAGACACTTTTCTGCTGCACTCTATCTAAAAACTCGAAAGACACATATTTTTAGTACCAAGTAAGGAACTTGCCTTGGTCCTTATTCATTTTATAAAAACATGAGTATTTGACTATTTTGTTTTCAATCTTTAAAATCTCTGTCAAGAAGTTATGCATTAGTAAATATTTAAGACAGAGCTAGCTAAATTATACATTCTTGTATCACTTGAAATGTATTAACTATGCTATCTCTTCTTCCATCACAAAATCTTTTCCATCTGCAATTGTATGAATATTTCGTTGAAAAATTAAGATATTTCTGGTGGACTTTCCATCTCAGCCTCGACCCGAATTCGTAGATTCGAGGTGTTGCTTAATGTCACGTAACTGACGAATACAAAATTAGTGTTTCATTAGACAGGACGTGACTTCGCAGCATGGATTTTCTACTTTCACTTCTTTGACCTCACTATTACAACACAATATTGCGACACATTTCTATTGATACCGCTTAAGCTTTTTTAAACAGTGTTTAACTACTTCAGTTTTTCTATACTATAATATTTTACTGTGTTTATTGAGAACACTTTCCACCTTCAAAGAATATCTGTAATTTAAACATCATGTTGACGTGTTATGAAGACGGAATTGACAGGGCAGGGGTAATAAGCATTACTATACTAAAATAGCTCCTTAATTTTGAAATATTTAACATATATGGGCTGCATTAGTTGCACAACTCAGAAAATCAGTAAGTTATTGAAGTAAATGAGTTGAAGTTTCCACCTTGAATGCATCATTCATGCATTCACACTTCTGCCACTTGTTGATGTACTGTAAGATTTGTTGTTGTTGCAGCTGGAAGGTTCACCAATATATAATTCCGGAGAAGGCGTTAACTCAAACTTCGTATTTTTTATTTGTGCTACTATGACACCTCATGAGCGATATGTTAAAAAGTGTAATCAAAATAAATATGAAAATGAATCACAACACATGAAAGTAATAAAATTAAAAATATAATAAATAAATAATGTAGAATTATGTCTCAAAGATTGAGCTAGCGAACCCTCTAAATAATCTACTTCGTATGTTCATTCATTGCCCTTAAGGTTTTGTTGACGCTTCAAGACAGATGGTGAAGAATTCATTATTACCATCTGAGATGGTTCAAGACATCACCTGATGACACCTGCGCGCCTCTGACTGGGAGATCCTTGGGTTTGAGTCCCGACGGTGACAGGATTTTCTACCCTTGCCACATAGGTCGAGCCACTGGAGTTGTTTCAAAGCCACCATACCGTCATAGAGGCTTTCTTTCTCTGTGTAAGCGAGACAAGAGACGTGTTTTACGACTTCCTCTTTCGTGAGCAAGTGCTCACAGTGATGATTTTTAATTTCCTTCCTATGAATGAAGGATAGTTGAGTGATCAAGAGAATGAATGGAAATGATAGATTTAGATGAGACATTGTGCTTATGAGTGATATGGTGGAATGGATATCGCAGTAACATGAGCAGAGCGGATCCACAACCTTCGATCTTTGGGTGTTGATTTGAACCCTGCGGTACCAAGAGGCCACTACAATCCCTTTAAATGAATCCCGTCATTTCTTCTCCGTGGAAGTTTTGTGTTCTCGGAGTAAGTGACTTAAATAGCAGTTTTGTGTTTTAATCATGCATCATTTCGAATCACTACTCCAGGACTCGAAATTCTGAATGTATTAAGACGAATATGTCTCTACTACATGGTAAATAAATGGTTGACTTGAAAATTTGTGCCATTCTGTGGCACCACTAGTTCCTTTTTTGCCAATATTTGCTTATTGTGCAAAATTTTAGTGTTTATCAAATGTTGGCTTTTTTATTATTATTTGGTCATTGAGTTCCTTTTTACCTGACTACGTACGAAGTAAATAGAAAGTATTGTAATCGTGCGGCAGACGTAATAGAAAGTCTCTTACTGTGGATCCCTGATAATGAAAAAGGGAATAAACTTTTTCCTGTATGTATTAAATTACTTCCTGTAACTCAGTGTGTAGTCAGAATGAACCTTTTAGGACCCTCGATACCGATAAATCGATCGACAGCAAAACGTCAGTTTGTCTATCTGTCAGTCTGTGGCCAACGGTAGAGCATAAAGCGTTCAGCCGAGTTTTTTCGAAATCGATATTCCTCGATCGATCGAAACGAACTCGAGACTTTAGGAGTTCCGAACGGATATTTTGATTTCTGGGTACTTAACATAAAAGCTCAAAACATGTTTAAAATTTTCTCCAAAATCACCCCAAATTTTTATTTGAATATTTTTCCGCAGAAGGAAGAAGAGATGCTTGAAAGAATGGCATGGTCCTGCTTTTCATTGAACTCTCTTAATTTCCGAAAATTGCAAATTTAGAAATAATACGATAAAGTAGTGTATGTGCTGTTGTTGCACCACTTGTTTAGAAAACTTCCCTTAAAATAGCGAATTTACATTGTTCACATGTCTTTTTAGCACCCTTATTTTGGCCAGAATAAATGCCTAGCTATTTGGCTGCATATTCCAGATCAAATAAATGCGTGCTCTAGTGGTGACGAGTGCAAGCTCCTTGGCTGCTGGTGGCGGAGCCGAGGGTCGCGCGAGGCCCGAGGCGCGTCGCCGGCCTTACGCGAGGTCGCGGCGGCCGTGGGGGCGGTGGAGGGGGGGAGGAGAGGGGAGGGGGGGGGAGGGGTGGTAACCCGAGCTGCGAACGTTGGAATGCCCGCGCCGCGCCGCGCTGTGCTGTGCCGTGCAGGCTCGCGGCCGAGGGGCGAGGTGGGCGAGTGCCGCAGTGGGCCACGCAAGGGATCACGTTCCCACAACCGCACTTGTGGCATGATTCCCTTCTGATTGCTACTTTCTCGCTACGAAGTATAGAGAAAGCTATGTAAAGGTGCGCGAAAAAAAAGGGTCCTTCCTACCAAATATCAAAACACCGAAAAACATCTGTCCGTCCGTCTGAGTAACAACGATAGCTGCTAAACCGTTCAGCCGATTTCTCAAAAATTGATATTCTGCAATCGATTTTGCTGATGTGGCGAACCCCTTGAATTTGAAACCCATATTTCAATTTTCGAGGTTGCTGGGGAATTTAAAGCCCCTGGGATATTTTCACAAAATGTCTACCTTGTTTTCGATTAAATGTTGTTGTTCGATAGAGTGAAGAACGTTAAGAGAATGATGCAGGTCTCATTTTCATTGAAAACCCTGATTTTTCAAATAGTGAAGAAGGCAACATTATTTTTGCGTCTTCCTACAGCTAGAATATTAAATACAGATATTTTATCCCCTAATGAAGTCAATTCCTTAAAGATATATTTTGAAAGAAGGCCGATTTTCCGAATTCACCGATTGTTCGATTTTTTGAACAGCATTTTGCTCGTAATTGTGCGTGAAAATACCAATTAGAAAGTACGTGTGTACATATTTAGCGTTCAAATCACTCTGCCAATTCTAATTATCTTCATATTAAATTGTGTCGTCACCCAAGAATCCAAATCGCAGCTGCTAACCAGTAAAGTAAGAAGTGTCTCAGTAGGAACATTCTTGCCTTTTCTCCTAGAAAAATAATACATAAGGCAATTTTTTTAAGAACAGTTAGAGAGTTTATTAGATTTGCTATGCTCATTAGTGTTCCGTTAGTGTTGAGAATGTTTTATCTCAGAAGTAGGCGCTGTTCCTTCTTTGCTGGATGGCACCTTGCACGATGGTTAGAGGGGCGTTTCCCCCTCTAGGTATCTCCCGCCAGCCGGTATAAGCTCTAAACTCCCGACCGTCCTCCCTGCGTGAGTAATAATGTAGTGAATGTTAGTGTAAGTATCTGTACGTAGGGGATGAGGATAGGACAACCAAGAGGAAGGAAAAATTGCGTGCCGCCTGTGGTCCGTTTGCTAATCTACTGCTGCGCCATTCGCCTGGTGTTGATCAGAGAAGCCACGCAAAATTACCGGTCAGAGCAGTTGGCTTCTAAACATTTCCTCCAGATAGCAGCTAAATTCGACCAAACTGTGAAGCTAGGGTCGAAAATCCTACCACCATCGGTACTCGAACCTAGGACCTCCCGGTCAGAGGAGCTGCAGTGACATCAGTTGATGTCCTGAGCCATCTCGGACGGTAATAATGAATTCTGCACCATCTCTCTTGACGCGTCCACAAAACCTTCAGGGGAGTGAATAAGCATGCTAAGAGGTCGCTACCCCAATCTTTTAGACATAATTCTATATTAATTATTTATTTATGACATCATTAATTTTATAACTTTCATGTATTTTACTTCATTTTCATATTGATGTTGATAATGTTTTTTAACATATCGGTCGTGGGCTGCAACTGTGACACAACTAAAAAAATACGAATTTTGAGTTAACGCCCTCTCCAGAATTGTAAATTGATTTTTTTTCCAGGAGCAAATCTTAGAGTAGAGTATTCCACCATTTGCAGCCAACATCGCCAATTGCCTCCGCCGGGCCTTGAACGTAGGCCCTGCCGCTGAGAGAGGCTGCGGACGGCGGCGGCGGCGCGCCGCGCTCGAGTCCGCCGCCGGTGCACTGCGCTCCGCCAGGGGGGGGGCGGGGCGGAACGCAGCGTCGCATTCACACGCACTCACACGCGCGCGCCTGCGGCACGCACCTCCCCTCCCCCTCCCCCTCCCGCTGCGAGGGCGGACGTGTTGTTTGCGCGCGGGCGGCGACACGCGCTCGCCCTCCGCCGAGGAGACATTCGGAGCCGTTTTTGAGGAAATGCTTTTCTTAGGCTGCAGGCACAACTTCAAACTTCGACAACAGAACTTCAAACAGAAATTTCTGCATGCATTATCTTTGTTAGAAATGAAAAACATTGTTCGCTTCCAACAAAAAGTGTATTTCTTAATACTTGCATTAACTTCTAATAGGTATTTCACGCAAACTACTTGTATTTTCAAGAAAATGCCCGTCACATTAAAAAAAATGTTTTAACGGATTTTATTTAAGGTAATATAGTCTTCAATATTGCACTTTTGCAATTTTCTAAAATACAGAGAGTTTCTTGAATGTAGAACCAGGATAAGTTCTTATACACAAGAGAAGAAAATTTAAAGAAAAACATTGCAGTTACTTTCGAGAAACTGTTTTGTTATAAATTCCATTATCTTCAAACAGAAAAATCACGAAACCAACTCGTAAATGATGAATTAAAAAATGAATACGTGACCTATTATAAGAACTGGATTTTTAGAACTGATTTTAAGATAATAAAGTGTTCAATATTGTACTTACGGATGCTTAAGGTTTTGCGATTTAAAAAAACAGAGGATTCTACGAACACGGAACCACCACAATTTTTGTACTGACCTTTGTTACACAACAGAAGAACATTTGAAGAAAAACAATGGAGCCGTTTAGGGGAAATAGAATATGTAAAAACTGCGTATATTTCACGTAAAAGAACGCGAATACTAGTCATATTTTTGAAAAAGTGTACACGTTCTTATTTGAAAAGCTGTGAAGAACAGATTGGATTAACGATAAAATTCTCTTACATACTATATAAGGTTTAGGAAGAAGTAAAAATGTTGAACTTTTGCAATTTTCGAAGTCTAATTTAAATCTCAAAAAATTAAGGCTCACGACATCTTTTAAAAGAAAATCAATCTTAAGGAAATTCATCTGAGTGGCTATCGCGCTGGCGTTCACCAAAGGCACAAACTTTTGTCATCACTGGATTTTATTGTCTTCCTACCGCTTACACAGTAGAGAGAAAGTCATGTAATGCTGCGTGAAGACCGGCATTTTTCGGCAGAAGAACTCTTATTGCAGGGTCTTGGTAATGAAAACGTTGATAAATTCAGTTATTAAATTTACAAACAATTCGTGAACACTTGGTGTGCCAGAATCCATGTTTTGTGGGACCCTGATACCGAAAAATCGAATGACGGCAAAATGTCTGTTCATCTCACTACCCGTCTATCTGTTTGTGAACATCCCTAACGGCAAAACGTTCAGCCGAATCTCTCCAAAATTGATAATTCCCGATCGATTTGATTGAGGTCACGGTACCTTGAATTTGAAACCGATATTTTAATTTTTGGAAGTATTTTACATGGAATACCAAATGGATATTCAAAACTATAAAAAAAAATGGTGCCATAGTTTTTGGTTATGTTTCGTTGCTGGATAATGCAAAGGAAGTTTAAGAGAAGGGTGCAGATCTCATTTTCGTTGAAAACCCAGATTTTTCGAAAATTTCAAAAATTCAATTGTTTTCAGCGCCTTCCTACAACTCCAATTATGATGATAGAGATTTTTTCTTTAACTAAATCTGCTCATTAAAGATAAATTTTGAAATAAGATCATGTAATTTTTTTCAAAAATTCGAGTACATTTCGCGTAATTTTGCTTGAAAGCTTGGGCGAGCAAGTACGTGCTGTTTTCGGAGGGGGTTGAGTCTGAGGGCCCCTTCGTGGGGGCACGCGCGGTGCTCGTGTCCGCCCGCCACACCTCGCGCCCAATTAGCGGCGGCGCCTGTGAGATGCAAATCTCTCGTTAGGGTCGGAAGGTGCGATCTGTGGCTTTCGCTGCTGCCCCCGACGCGAATTCGCCGCCGAGTGGGAATCGGCTTCGGAAGCACGGGGGTCATCCGGAGGGGAAAGACGCATCCGCGCTTGAGAAAGAGGTGACGAGATCCTTTTCACAGCACTTACGCAGCGGGCATTGCAGGCTGCAACTGCGGGGGAATACTTATTCACACCAATTGTCAACACCTTCATATATTATACGAGTCGGAATTGCGTGTGAGACATGTTCCGCGAAAAACATGTCGTCCCTTATCTGACTAGTATTTTTTGTGAATAATTAAAATAGTTGAAATAATCTTCTCTTACTGCTGGGAATCGAACTCTGGTTAACATGCGATTGGTCGTAAACAAAGAGAACCGAATTCGATTGCCGGTGTTGAAGGCAGTTCTTTGAAAAATAAATGATTACCTTAATCAGTAGAATTGGTAACAACAACATATCACAAAATGTATCAGAATAAATACTTATTGCTTCTTCCTCTTTACATAGTCGTCGCAATAAATAACTTTAAACCAATACCATTAAATTTAGTCCAGTTTAGACAGAAAACATGCTTTGTTCCTGAAAAAAGAGGCGTATTAGATACAGAGTACAGCCCAGTTTCAGAGAAACCATCAAATGTACCACAATGGAATTTCACGTACGATCAAAGATTTGCTAGAGTTGGGGAGAGTCGAAATATACATTTTTTTGCGTAACCTTTCGTGAGGGCATGGGTGTGAACGAGTCGAGCGGATTTCCTGAAAACGTGTGCTGCAATAATTGGGACACCCCGCTGCCTTCCATTTTTGTCCAACACAAATGGCGTAAATAGCCCAGAATTTACTAAACAATAGAAATATTCCCAAGGGAAACAAAACAAAACTCGGACTTCTTCAATACCTTCGAAAACGTAACGGTATAGATGAATGCTTTTTTATTCAAAACGCTAAGCTTTTTTCACAAACCTTCTATGTGAAACCACGCCAAGTAATTCGGTGTCAATCAAATGCTTGTGCAGATTTGCCACTCCACCACCAGCTGAGATGACTCAGAACACCCGATGCGGTCACTGCAGCCTCTCTGAAAGGGAAAGCCTGCGGTTCGCGTCCCGACCGCACAGATCTTCAACACCAGCTACATAACGAGATAGAATTGAGATGCTGCCTGGGGAACTGTAATGGCAGGCCAGATAATCTAATCGACAGTTTTCCGTAGTTTCTCCGATCAAAATCAGCCAAATGCCGGAGCGGTGTCCTTAAAAATGGGCAACGGACTGTGCAGAATCTTTGCTTCTTTATTCTTGTCAATCTCCCTCCACCCACGCACGTACCCTTACACTTATGTGGGATACCCTCAGTAAACTACAAGTACATCCTTACACTATGCGCCGAGAGATCAGTCAGAACTTTGCAGCCAGTCTCAGCTTAATGATCTGTTGGAGGGGAGAAACTGTACTGTACTGTAAAGGGAGAAATTCTGCAAGGAAACGCTTATATTGATTGTGTAGTGATTCCGGACGTGTCAAGGGCAAAGGTCATTATTCCCGTAAGAGTAGTGCAGGTTTTTACATTGGTAAGATGGCGGCGAACTTCCCCCTCAGGCTGGTGGCATCCGGCGCCCAACTACCGTCGACTAGCGGGGTTTTCCCAGCGAGGTCTCTCTCACCAGCGTGGCGCCTCCCGAGGAAGGAGAAGCTGAAAGCCCCCGACCGGTCTCCCGGCATCTGCGGTAGGGCGCGTAAGGAAGAGGTGAAGAGAGTACAAGAAAGAGGAAGGAAAGATCGCGCGCGGTCCGTGGCCCATTTGTTAGGGCAGACGTGTGGATCCGCCTCAGATTTTATGCTCTAGCCTCTACCTCACGGGACTAACATGCACTCCACTTGCGGAACCAATGACCTGAGTTCCTAACGCGACAGAAAGCACAGCATCAATGTGCAGTGCAGAGGAACTTTCTGTTGCTGTGAGGCGCCGCGGTTGGCGAAGCGAGGGCGAGGCCTGGTGGAGAGCGCGCGCCTAATTACCTCGTTGGAGATGCAAATGGCGCGCCTTTGAGCAGCCTCGCGCCGCCACGAGGCCAATTAGAGCGTCTTCAATCGATTCCTCTCCGCCGTCGATATGACCCCGGAGGGGGGGGCGGGGGCATGACGCGGGGCGGTGTGCTTTCCGGTGGGGACTTGCAAACCACCGCCCGAACCCTGATTCAGGCGGCAGCACGTCGTTAGCTTCAAGGTTGCGGCAGTGAGGAGGAGATGCTACGCTCCGTGTGGCCGGTTCGCCCGGTGATCCTCCAGTTGGGCCTCCAGCTCGCGAACCCTTGGGAGGGATTGGGCGAAGGACTTCTGCTCCGGATCCCACATATGAAAGAGCAGATGGCAAGCACGAACCTCCCTGTCAGGTTGCATAAGTTCTGGCGGTACTCACGTCGATAGCTTGAAAGTGGAGGCAGTGAGAGGACGGGTTGGAGGCCCCAGTTGGGCACTTGACTTCGTCGTGACAATCTCCCAATACTCTAGGCATAGGGAAAGGACTTGTCCCGGCGCATTGGTTCGATTCCGGTACTGGCCTGGAAACAAGAAGCTGTGCGTTGGCAGAGCGGCCCGACCCTGGCATTGTTTAGGGAGGTTTGCGAGAGGTTTAACTGCGTTCTGGCGGGGAAAATGATGGAATGAACATTTTCTTACATATTCAATAGCACGCCTAAGAGAGAAGCCTCATGCGACTTTTGACCCCCTCCTCCAAAGCCTATGAGGACACATTTTGAGAAGAATATCAGTTTCCTAATTTTCAAACTTTACGAATGCCATTCACTATCTCGATTGAATATGTAATGAATAACTATAAATCAACGGGTTTAAATGCAATTTATTCATAAGAAAGCATCAAGTCGTCTGTAACTATACTCACACCCTCTCACAAAAAGTCTCGGTTGTACAGTTGAACGCAATACTTGAATAATATTTGTGTTGGGACGCAGCCTGCCGAGTTGGGCGTCCGCAACTAGTGCGCGAGATTTCCTCCAGTGTCGGGAGGAGGGTGGGGGAGAGGATTCTGCCCGTAGATTACAGCCGCTGAGGATCAATATCAGGCATACGCGTAGCATGAACCACTCTGACACTACGAGTGTAAACAAATTATGCTAAAACATTGATGAAATATGAATTTAAACCCGAAAATAGTTATTTAATAAATATTTCAACCTTTGATATCGCCCACTCTAATTCTCTGCCAACGAAAGTGCTGCAATTTTCGCTGAGCGCATTTACAATCCATACAAAAGAACTCGAATTAATGGAGGTTAATAACGTTTGTTTTCAATTTCTCGTCCTTGCAAATGTACTTGGTAAGAAGATAGAGTTGTGAAGTTATGCTCCGGAAAGCGGCAAATTTTCGGCAGAAAAACTCTTACTGCTTGTACCTAAACGAGAAAGTAATGAAAAAGTGGATAAATCCTGTTCCTGTAGTAAATGTATGTAATAAATTACGTATGTAGTAAATTACGTCATCTACTCATGTATTGTAGCCAGAATCCATGCTTTTTTTCGATCCTTGATACCGAAAAATGGATTCGACGGTAGAAACTTATAGCCGTCAGCCCCGGTCCGTCTGTGCTCAACACTCGCGCCTACCAGTTTCGCCGATTTTCCCCAAAATTGATATTCCCCAATCGATTTGAATTAACTCGAGACTATGGGAGTTTCAAATGAATATTTTGATGTTTGAAGCTCTTTTACAGTTTTTTAGGGTTCTTTACTTGTTATGTTTCTCAACCTCATCAATGCTTCATATTAATGTATCGCAACACGTTCTGAAAGCCAGGGCGTACCGAAGAGGATCCGTAGCTTCAACGCGCGGAGGTCGCGCAGGAGCTGGCGTGGGCGCCTGCAGAGCGAGCGCGCGGGGTGACTGCGCCAACCCCCTCGCAACCCCCTTGCGGCGGGGGGTGGCGCGGGCCAGGAGGGGGCTATGACAGCGTTGATTTGTAGATAAGGGCGTAAATGAAATTCTTAATTTAACAAGTAATTAAGTCAGGCAAGTTAGCTCATTGCTGCAGGCACGCCCGGTATGCGACTAGCTCCCCTTACCGTTCGTGTCGCTCCCCCCCTCCCCCCTCGCTCGCGCCTCCCTCCACCCGCTGCATCGCGCCCCCCTCCCACACCCCCGTTCGCCCCCGTCGCTCCCGCCACGCGCCCTAAACACATCACATCACACGCCACCCGCGCCCACACCGCTCCCACCACCGACACCGCTGCTACTGACTTTTATTAGGTGGCTCAGGGCATCAGCTGATGTCTCTGCAGTCCCTCTGACCGGGAGGTCTTAGGGTTCCTCCCTCCACGGTGTCACAATTTTCCACACAAACTGCATAGGTGGATCGAAATCAGCCGCTGTCTGGAGAAGAATTCTAGCGGCCGGCTGCTTTGATCGGTACTTTTTCTCCGATCAACAACAGACGAATCCTGTATGCAGTATCCTACTAAATGAGTTATGAAACGTTCGCGATCTTTCCTTCCTCTTCGTTGTCCTATCCTCACCCCATACTAACACATATATACACGCACTACATAACAATAACACGCACTAACACATGCCGGTTGATAGATCGGGAACTTAGAGCTTGTCCTGCTGGTGAAAGATTCGTGGGAGAAAAAAAAACAAGGTGACTGACAGGTAGGTTGGCGCCGGATCTCGCCATCCACCCGGCGATAACCGACACTTCTTAGGGAAAACACATGCACTACATTCCCGGGGCGAATGTCTTTAGCACATGAAGCGCCCGGAATCACTAATCGATCAATTATTAGCTGTCTCCAATTGACACGTAAGCAGCTGCCGCATCGTGTTTGCCCCGTCATGGCGTCCCACTTGAAGGGGGCGTGTCCACTGGCGCCCCTCGGAGCCAGCCTTCCTGCACTGTGCGAGTTAGGGCAAACAAAAATTCATTCATGACTGTCAACGAATCAACGCCAACCTGTAACAAAAGTACATACTTTTTATTATGATTTACCCTGTAAACGTTATCGAATTTTATAATTCTTCATTCGTGCAATTTGATAGACTTGAATCGAAAACCAAATTGTAAACAACAGAGTTTTAAGGTACCCAATGCCTTATTCAGTACTTATAACTGATAGGATATATTTTGAATTTTATCGAATACCTCAGACAGAAAAGTCACTAGTGGGGGAGAGGAGTTTTATCATTCTCCATCCATGATAAAAATTCTCAGAATTTTTTCGAAAAATCGTGTTTTTTTATAAATAATATGATTGTTAGAATTCAATTAACATATTATTGTAGATACAATCCCATAATTCAAGAAGGTAAATACGTAAGTTGTATCTGTTTAGATCCACTGGTCTTATCAGTATTACATACACAAGTGTTTTTATAATTATTTTCAGTAACACTGTATTGTTATTGTATCGTCTAAACGCAATCAAATAGCGGAACTAGAAGGTACTCTTAATGGCCTGCATCCTTTAAGAATTTTAGAGTGCTCAGTTCGTTGCCAATAATGGACACAAATGAGATGCAGCTGCAAAAAGCTTATTCCAGGACGTGATGTTTTCTGATTATACTCGTATATTTTTCTTATAAGATCGTGGTATTATGAAAAGTAATGAGCGACCCAATTTTGATATCACGTGCATCAGACTTTGGTTATAAGTCTGTACAATCACCTCAATTTAAATTTTTCAACCGCGTGTGTTATTTGCTGTTTAAATGCCTAATGACGTTAATAACAGATCTTAACTACCAAGAAGAGCGCTTAAAAGTAATACACGTGTAGGTGGCCTTGACTCAAGCGCGAAGAGTGCAGACCCTGCCCAGGCCAACAGACGTCTCACCGCCCTCCTCAGGGCCATAAATGAAGATCTCTTTTTCTCAGACTTAACATTCCTGCGCCGCGCTCTGCTCCCGCCGTCTCCCCTATCAATAAGGGCGGCCCGACCGCAGCGCGACGGGCGACGACGCCGTGCAACTGCCCCCCCCCCGCCCGAGGCGGCGTGCTAAGACGTCGAGCAGCGCGTGCGAGGGGAGCGCTCGCAGTTACGTGCCCCGCTCCGATTGGGGTGCAGCGCCAAGCAGCGCGCTTGGCGGAGAAATTGTCTATTAAAATTACACAACTAAGGTGGAATGCTTCCTTGGGATTACCCTGTACGCGGAAGGCGTCTTAGTCCCGGTGTAATAACTCCAAATGGGGTACTTGGTTTTTCTTGGAATAGATTTTAATTAGTGACAATTGCTCCCAAATACAAGATGTGAGGTATTTCACGATCACAGTTAGGTAAACTTGTTGGTTTTTACTCAACCAATTCCAATGTATACACTTTATAATTCATATTAAGGATAACCCCCTAATAAATAATATATTAACTATTATTTCTAAGCTAATACCAATGCACAAGTATATTATTTTCTGAATTATTTAAAACAATATTTGACCTAAGGTTTTCATCATTATATATTACGAACTCAGGGTGAAATGCACTCGAACGAACGTTGGTTTTTTGTAAAAACAAAGAAAGAACAACAACTTACTTTATTCATGTATTCGCATTTACGACACTTATGTAAAATGAGGTCAAATAAACTAATAGTTCTAGGATTCTTAATTATAGGTTTTTAGAGCAACGATCTTCTATTTTAATACCATCCACATCAAATTCTGCGGGTAAATTCTTCTGTATTGGATGGTTCATTTAAATTAAGACATCAAATTATATCGAGAAGTAAGCATCGTTTCAATAAATGTCTGAAGGAAAATTTCTATTTTGGAGGGAGCAATGCGCCTCCGCAAGTCAGTTGGTCTCCGTCCACAGTATGGTAGGATACCAACTTTGAACTCTTAAACGGAATTCTCCTTTTAGCCTCAGATTCGGGGTCTCGGTCAAAAAATAGGAAACTTTTGTCGGAAACATTTGTTTTTAATCATCGAAGAATTGGTTGTAAAAATAAAATCAAAGTCTCCGAGGGTAATTTATTTTATTACAAATAGACTCTGAGCTATGTCTTAGTTTATATTATCAAAATAAATAGTGAATCAAACTTCACTTCGTGTCGCTGCCATATTCGCATATTTTAGTCAGGAAATTATCAGAGAATTGATTGAATCACGACGCGTGTGCGAAAAAAAACGGTATTGCTTATCGCAGATTTTGAATGCTGAAAGTAATAAACTTAAGGCGATTTCAATTTTACATAGTCATCATTATTCGACTTTGAATCAAATATTAAGGATTTTATTATTACAGTATATCTGTAATAAAATATGTAAAATAATATTTACAGTGAACAAAACCTAGTTCGTTGATTATATTATAATTTCATAGAAATTGGTTAATCAAATTTCGCTTATAACTAGTGAGATTAACTATAAAGCTCAATTATTTTTTTATTCACTAGTGAAACAAATTCTAATGGTTGGGAAAGTTCAGGAGCGACTGAGTTCCCTCAAACAATCAATAATGACTAGTTCGACAACTTTTGTGCAAACATAACTATTCCTGATGCCAACCGTGAACGTTATTATTTTTTTTCTCGGAACTATGAAACAAAGTCTTATATCCCTTTTCAAATCACCTACACAATTAGAAAATCCTTTATTGAAATAACCAACTAAAATTCACAAGATGTGTTTACATCAGAGCAAAGGTGACAAGGAAGGTTTGGAAGTTGAATTAATTCTTCCATTTCGGGTCGGAGTTGAATTTCCGAACGCAATATTGCTTACTTAGGAACCGAATCACACAGTTCTTCGGGCGACGAACGAGTTCAGCGGGTCGTTCCCGCGCAGGCGAACATAATTGCGAGCTAAGTTTACAACTTTAATTCTGCAGAGGGCACAGTCGACCACGAATAATGGCGAGTTAAGTCGCATAGAATGTAATAAAGCGCCTCAAGGGACCCCCTCTCCCCCTCCCCCGGTTGAAGCCAGGGGCGCAGGCGGCGGGGGGGGGGGAGGCGAGATATGCAGGGGAGAGGGATGAGAGAACGAGACAGAAAGAGGGACGATTAGCGTCTAAGAGAGACAATAAAAAGAGGAAAGGCAGAAGTTGTAGAAGGCAGAAAGAGAGAGGAGAAAGCTTGGGAGAGGGAAAGAGGACAAGAAAATGTGATGGAGTGCGAGGAGAAATAATGAGAGAAGCAAGAAATTGGTGGAGATGAAACGAAACATTATGCACAAGGGATGAAAAATTGAGACAATACAAGTGAGAGAGTAAGGAAGAGAGCTAGAAAAGGGTGATTATATAGAAAAAGAAGGAATCAAATACATGGTCTGGATTAAAAAAAGATAGAGAAATAAAATTGAAAAAGAAAATCGGAAAAGTAGAAACACCGGAAAAATAGACATAATCCGGACAATAGATAAATGCCAGGTAATACCGTAAGCCTGAAAGTCCAAAAAGGAAAGGCGAAATGAAGAGGGAAGAAAATAAATTGGAAGATGATGAAAACATGAGGGAAAATGTTGGGCTAACACTTTACGAACATATCAGATGGAGGAGAGATGCAGAAGATGCTGCTTGTATTTGAATTTATTCTTACGCACATTCAGATGCGTGTTTTCATTCAACGCTTGTGGTCGAGAAGCGAAGACTCTTCTTTGAGAAAGTGTCAACTATTTTTTTCTGAAAATTGTGATCTAAACGTTTTCTTTTTATCCAAGAACATATTTTGCAAATCTTCTTGACGGAAATTAGGATATTTTCGTATAGATTTTCTTTCAAATAAATCTTACGAAAAGGTTTGCGTATTGATATTCTTACAATGCCATTTTATCGTCAAAGTTGCTACCAGTTTTTATTTTCTACTCTAAATACATGCAGTAATGCAGATTTCTCCAATATAATTTTACTCATGACTCATTTAAGTAGTCGTGGATTCACGCTTCACTTCATATCTTCATTCGCGCGATGTCATCGGCTATGATGTCAATGATTGCTCTTATGTATAAAATTATTCTTTTCTCAAAACAACTGTCAGAAATGTTCTTGTAATTTTTTTCTCCTTCTACATCATTTACTTTTCCTTATTTTTATGAATTCGTGCTTGTCTCCATGACTCACAAACAGATGATATCTAGATTCCGTGATCCGGTTTCCTTGGGAAAGAGAGCAACGTCTTCATTAACTTTTCCTCCCATCTCACGACCTCCTCCTGCCTGTATCCTCCGCCATCGTCATTCCGGAGGTCAATCCACGCACCCCGTGCGCTGGGCATCGCATTTTACTGCCCATCAAGCCCTAACGTTTAATTTTCTTTCCGTATCCGTTACTTCTAACAACCACTTCGCCGGAATATCCCATGCGTTTGCATACCGCACTGTTAAGAGGAGGCATAAATTTGCAGACTTATCTTGGCTGGAATTGCTTAATAAAAGTTACTTCTTCGCCGCGTCTCTTCGGGAGAACGAATCTTTCGCCCCCCCGCGCCCCCCCTGGCTTCGTTCTTCGCTTCTTTAGGCGGCTCCTAATAAAGAGGAGACCTCTGTGCGCGGAGCCCCAAGACGGTAGAAGTTCCTTTCTTATAAAACGGGACTTGATTAAAGCTTTTAAATAACCCCATTTTAGCCCGCCCCTCCCCTGGGCCCTTGGCGACGAAGGTGCGGGAGGGAGACGGGGCCCCGAGAGAGGGCCAAGGGGAAGAGAGAAGTTAGGAGAAGGAATAAAGAAAGAAAAAATAACGATAAAGAAGGAGTGAAAGGGAAAGGAATAAGGAAAGGAGGAAAGTGGAAGTGTCAGAGAGAGAGAGAGAGAGAGAGAGAGAGAGAGAGAGAGAGAAAGAGAGAAGGGAAGAACGACGTAAAAGAAAGAATAGGCGTTGGAAATAAATAAAGTTCGGAGTAAGCAAGTGACAAAAAGGAAGACAGAAGGAAAGGGGAGAACGAGCAATTAGACGGCAATTGGAGAAAGAATTTTCCTAATCAGTAATTTCCATTTAGCAATTTTTCTTCTAGTAAAGTTTATTAAAATACTTTTGGATATTTTTCGATTGCCTGTTATATTTATATTATATTGCCTGTTAATTAGCAGGCATTCAGTTATATTGGTATGTCTACATGTAATTCAATATTCTAATCTCTACTCTAAATAAATATAATAATATATCCTAATTTTAACGATAACTAATTGAAAAAGTGTATATTATTTTATTTTGTATTTAAAAAAAACAGAATTCTGTTGAAGATTCCTATTGTTGAATATTATGAAGACCCTCTTTTGCTGATAATTCGGCGATAATCATTTCAGATTAAGTATGATATTGATCACAATTTCATTTGAAACGATTAAGAAACAATGGAATTGTTAAATCCCTATGCATCATCCAGAATATGTCGCAAACATGACTCATTAAAGACGCATACTATTCATGTCAATCTTCCTTCCAAATTATAGATTTCTACTACTAAAATACTGCTGATTTGTGTGATTTCACTTCTCAGTTCACCTTCACGATGAGTGCCTTCACCTAAACTGATTTTATAATGTCAAGCTTTTTTAAATATCATCATCGGCACAATGAAAGTGGGTGGGGCTGGCAATATTTTCTTATTCTGCCGTTGTTTCTCTCTCTTTCCCAGCCGGCGTCTCGCAAGCCCCCCCCCTCTTCCCTTCCTTCTTCGCAGAAGCCCGCCTGCCCCACCACACGGCGGTCGGTGGCTGAGATAATTAAAGCAAGGAGCCAGAGAGAGGGGCGAAGCAATGGGGGAGGGGAGATTTCTATGATGGCGAGGTAGAAAAGCATTTGCCACATGAACCCCCTCCCTCCCCGCCGCCGCAAAAATATATTTAACTAAGCTATTCTGTTCATAATAAGTATGTATGTGGTAGGATTGTATATAATATTTTCTTTATAGATACCAATATTATTGAATTATCTGTATCACCTCACAGATTCTGCTTTTGTTTCTCTATTACTAAGACGGTTTATGATTTCCTGTAGGTAACAAAGTAAATTTTCGGACCTAAAAGTCGAATCCTAAGATATTTTAGTAGTCTTCTTTGCTAAGTGCAGACAGTAGTTCATCAATTGGCAAACGCAGTGATGGGATTCACTGAACATTACAAGATAAATTAAATTACAAGAAATAAATTAACAAATAACTCTAAGAGCAAATGTTATTCTGCCTAAAAGCATACGATTGTTCTTAAAAATGAACTTTAAATCTGTTAATTAACTTTTTGGGTGGGCATGGCTCTATAAGGCACAGCAGCGTGATTACAAAATATTTTTTTCAAAATACATCGAAGATCTATTAATTTACTGCATCCCCGAGATTGTGTCGTAAAGTTTGAGCAACTAAAGCAGTATAGAGACTTAGAGTTGCTTGTATTATTATCTATGGTTTAAGGATAAGCTACGAAAAACTCGGATAAGACATCTCCATTCGCAATAAAAAATTAAAAACCGACCAATCTGAACCCGCAACCTGCAGAAATTGGTGCGGCATTTTCCAGTTCAATTTGGTGATATTAGAGGCGCAGAATGTGGTAGTTTGGAAGATTGGGATTGGGGATTTGTGATAAGAGCGGCTTTGGGGGCTGCTGAAGCAACAAAGAGCAATACTATGTAGGCTTCATTAAAATTTATTTGATTGGCGTGTCGTTTGAGATTCTATGGCGGGTATCAATCCTTCGATAAGTGGTGGGTGTGTTTTAAAATAACTCTATTTTGTCAGTGATCAACTTCTTGTAGCCCTCTCCTTATTAAGAAAGGTTGTTAATATTTCTCAGGGCAATTCGTTGGGGCAAATATAGATATGTAATAAAGGAAATCGTGAAAGAAAATCGCATTTTGTGAATCTAATTTTTTGTTATTATTAATCCATAGGTTTAATACCGTCCCGTCATTTTCGAAAGATTAATTATATTAAAATATAATTGAATCCTCGCACCGTGCCTTTTTATGTATCCAGTTACAAGAATAGAAAAGCATATTTTGTGAACAGTTCTACACCGTCAACAGGACAAGTTTCAATGCCATATTTCCAGTTTCTAAATGAATTTATCAGATATTGTTCTCCATATGATGCAGAATGACATTCAAATGATCTTTGAAATGAAAGAAATTTGCGTTTTATGTTCAAACTTAATTTGTGAAAAATATTTACAAACATATCCTTTAATTTTCATATTTCATAACTGAGAGTAACGCAATAGTATTTAATTACATCAATTCTGTTAAGAAATAAAATTGCTGAAATAACTTTTACATCTTTTTCAATTCAATAGAATATATTATTTTATTAATACAACGAGGAAGTATCATCCTTTCAAAAAAGATTTCATGTACCCGAAAATTAAAATATATTTTAAAGCCGTTTTGCTGATTCATTTTAAAAATTCGAAAACGGAGAGAATTCCATAGTAAGATATCTAAGCGAACCTTTTTACGTTTTAGCAGGACTTTGATGTCGTAATTGATGTATAAACTTAATATTCCCAAATTCATTCTCGGAAATAAATCACGAAGATTGAATTTTTATACCCGAAAACTCTTTCCGCAATAAAAAGGAAGCGAAGACCCAATATTCACACGGAGGAAATGAGTATAAAAAGAACCGGTCGCTTTTGGATGCGGAGGAGGGAAAAAAAGCCCGATACTGTAATTGAAGTATAAATTTAATATCCACGTATTTCAATTCGGTCGCGAAGACCACCCCACCGCGCCCCCCTCGCAGCGTCCAGACTTCGGCCGCGGGCAGGAAATCGCCTCGCAGTTTAAACTTCTTAATTACATTCCGCCGGTCGCAGTTTTTCGCGGCGCCCCCGCCCCCGGTCTTTTGTAAAAAGATTTCGGGTGAGCGAAAGAGAAAGAGAGGGAGGGCGCTAATCCGAAGGGCAGCAGCGCTCGCGCAGAAGGGATGCGCGGGGCGCAAAGGCTGCGGCCGAAGAATGGTCCAGGGATCGACAGGATGCTGGGCAGGGCCTCACGCGGCCCCACGACAACTGCCACAGCTCACTTGCGGTTCCGCGCCCACCGAGTCCGCTCCTCAGAAATTAAAAAAGGAAATTTCTATTGTTATGTCCAGAAAAAATGCGCAAAGGAAAAATCGTCATTGCATAGTTAATTCAAAATAGAGTTTTAACAAATACTATGTAAACAATACAGAACAATTCGAATCTATCTCATACTTTTAATGGGAGTCAACGGCTAGGTGACTAATTTAAATTTCAATCATATACCATAACTTTCGAATCACTCTGCAAAACGCAGGTAAACATAAAATCTTTCAAACTATACACTTTATACGTGATATAATAATGGTTATGACAGGTCGGGCCACTAGCATCACTAGCTTCAAGTGTCTCTCGTTATATTGCCGAGTGTCCTGAATTGTCTCTGTGGTATTTGGCTTCAGCTTGTACTGATAACAATGCTTCCTCACATATAACCGGAAGATGTACCATAATCAAAGCATTGCCGTTGTCACCCGGAGATTAACCAGTTCTTAGCCGAAGTCACCAATGTCCTAATACAATATCCAATTAGCGGACACAGACGGCATAGGCACAATTACAATAACAACTACACACCCTTTAGAGTGCATTCACAAAACCAGACTTTTCGCTCCATAACCCGCGGATATCTTGATTTAGATTTAGATTTATTTAGTTAAAAAGAGTAAAAACTGTATGTGACGTATGAGGAAGAAGATAATCTGCGCACATTTTCGTGAGTTCCAGAATCCCTTCCCGTCATTTGAACTATAAATAGTTGAAAGATGAGTAAACGATTTAAATAAATAAATAAAAATGAATTTTAAAAAATCGCGAGATTAGCGATATTCGATAAAATAGTCATTTTCGTTTCCGTGTTATAGAAAACCATGCATTGGTAAAAGAATTGCAAGTATGATTATTCTACATTGCTAACTAAATAGCAACTCGCCCTTACCTCTACTCTTATCATTACAAGCAAAAGGAGAGTTCAACAAAACGTGCGCATAGTGAAGCTACATTTACGTCCAGAAGCAAAACAAGGAGCCATCTCAGTATTTGCTCAATGGTTCAGGGAAATTGGACAAAAGTCTGATCGAGATGGGGATACTCACCGGCGACGTCACTATCAATGAGTGACTAGACCCAACTTCGCGCTACAGGGGCGGCTTCCACTGCCTAGCGAGCCTCAACAGCAGGCGGCACGCGCGCCGACTTGAAATTACTTTACGAATCCATAACAACTTTATGCTTCAATCAAGTATGTTAAATTAGTCAATTATATGCCATCTTTCTTCGCAAGTTCTTGAAAAATTTCACTATTTTAAAGTCAGTGCAGTGAATGTAAATATTCTGATCATACTATTTCCATGCATCAACGAAAAGGCTTTTAGCCAAGCCACATAAAATGGTTTACCAAAATGTGGCACGCCACTGCTCAGGGAAAACAAACAAAATATTTCTTATAACACTGCAATAAATTAACAAAAATAGTCTTCACGAATATTGCAATAACATAGCATAGTTTTTATATTTATTATTTTCTTTGCTTTCTTTTTCATCTCATCAATTGTTTCTAACATTTTAGCATAGTTATTTTATACAAATTATTTGTCAAGTTGAAAAGTGTATCTCATAAAAATATTTTCTGTAATTTATTGTAACTTCTATAATTTATAGTAGTCTATATTCACTATAGTACGATTTTTCGTAGCCATTCTGAATGAGTAAGAATTATTTGGCTGGAATTGTAGAAAACAAGAACCCTCTTCTCCTTCTTCCTCCTATTGTTCTTGCTTTTAGTACTCGTAGATATATCTTTCGTCATATTTCCAGTTTTGTTTTCCAACCCGTTTATCTTGTGTTTCTATTCTCTTCCGCTTATAGCATTTTCAATTTCTCACTTCATGGAAGATTCCTGTCTTTTCACCTCTTTCTCATTCATTTCCTATCAATTTTATCTGCAATCAATTATAAGATCGTTCTACAATATAGCAATATACAAACAATATACAATATACAAACAAACATAATACAAAAAAGGCAAAGATAGTTTTGACCGCATCAAGCAAAGAGTCCTATATAGATGATCCAGGTATCTAGAGCGTGCGCCGACTCAGCCCCGCTGTCCGAAGGGTCGCTGGTTCCAGTCGCTCATATGAGTGTGTTGCCGCGGAAAGTTTCGTGAGTCTGCTAATCACAGATCGAGGAGCCTGAAAGTTTGTCAGTTTCTCGTGTAAAGATCAATGTGTGCCTTCATGAGGGACATAGTGGGAAACCGGCGCGGATATCGGAAACCCAGGAAGAAAAAAGGAAAGAGTTAGTTTGTTAGGGCTTTATTTTACACGAAGAGACTCGGGCCATCAGATCCGCTCTTCTGTCTGTCCACGCAAATTTTGCCAGCTAGCCGAGAAAGAAGGTAGCATGACGGAACAGTGTTCGAAACAGACCATTTGACGACCTTCCGACGTAACACCAATTGAATTTAGCTGAGAGGCATCTTTCAGGCTTCAAGATGTTTTACATGCAGTAAATCTACTACATGGGACATCCGGCTTTTCTTCTCCCCCGAAACAAGGCGTACAAAGTATGTTTTCACCCTTAAATATCCACGGCTTCGATCGTGTTTGAACCGGCGAACTCGGGTACAACAGCCCGATTACAACCACTATACCACCGAACCCACGAAAGAGTATTAGTAGAAATGGTCCAAATGAGAAGTAGGGTTGAAATGTCTGCCGTAGGACGCGCCATCTGGTTGGCCCTGCCCTCACTGACCGCTCGCCAACCCCAGAGGGCGGAGGGCGCACTTCCTAATTCCTCCTTGTATCGAGTGGGGTCGGGGCGGCTTAGTCGCGCTGGTCGCCAGCTCTCTTGGCCCCGCCGCCCTATCGTTTTGATCAGGTCTTTTATCCTCTGGCAGCGTTTTTTCTCCTCGCTAAGTCCTCCACTCAGCCCCTGCTGCTTATAAATTCAATTACTCAAAGCTGCAGCGTGTCAAGGCAGTCAGAATGAGAAGCTGACACTAACGATATTTGAAACTTTCGAGGAGGGACAAATGTGGAGATATCAAATAAATGTTTTGTCACTCTGCCTCGCTAATCTGTAAAATTAAAATATCCAGCATTTAAAGAAAAAATGTTTTTTTAATTCAGATGTTTGCTTTTTAATTATAGTGACATGGGGGAGACATATACGAGAAACTATTTGTCTACTTATCTCCGTATAGTGGAAAGAAATGCAGTTTTCGACACCGGTCGACCTGGATGGCCTACATGGCTAAGGCATGTGCCCACTCAGCGCCTCGGTCGGAAGAATCGCGGGTTCGAGTCCCGCCGTGGGCATGGTTGTTTGTCCTTTATATTTCGTGAACGTGTGTTGTCGCGGAAGGCCATTACTATACATTGTAATATTCTCATTGTAAGAGAAGCGCACCAAGGCTAGTTGTCAACATTATTCTGTTATTAGACTTTCTCTTTCACTCTGGCTGTATGCACACCTGCGTATATACAACAGCCATTTCTGTTGTGAGTTCGTGTGCTTCTGCAAGTTTGTGCAAGTGGCCGACAAGTGTTTGAGATCATCCCATTGCTGAGTCAATGTGTAAGGTAGTAAGCATGAAAATAGTAAAGTGAGAGAGAGAGGAGAGAAAGAAATGAGTAAGGAGAAATAAAATTACCCGTTGCCGACTCCAGAGCCATCACTCTCTGCCATGACCACCACATTAACCCACTGCCATCTCAACATGCGTCACTCTTTACAATCACCATCATCATCTGACATCTCCTCGGACCCCACACTCACAGTCTTGGGGATGGCAGACTGTCGTGGCCCTTTGTGGCTTTGCCCTTACATTACCCTCTGCCAAGCCGCCCAGTTAAATTTTACTTTCTCGCCCTTCCTGAGATATTTCGTAAGAAGAGAAAATTATGTAATCGTGCGCCAAAAATGGCGAATTTTCGGCAGAAAAACTCTTATTTCCGCGACTTGGCATGGAAAAAGTGGATAAATCCTGTTACAAAATTTAGGAATCAAAATCCTCTAATACGTGTTGTAGCCAGAATCCATCTCTTGTGGGCCTTTGTGGGTACCGATAAATCGATTGACGTAAAATGATCTGTCTGTGGTCAACGTTAGCGCCTGAACCGCTCAACTGTTTTTCCTCAAAATAGATTTTCCCCGATCGATCTGAGTGAAGTCAAAGCTTTGCAAGTTTCAAATGAATATTTTAATTTTTAATATTTTGATTTTTTATTTATATAAAGCCTCTAAAAGATTTTGAAAATTTTCTCAAAAATTGCACAAAGTTTTTTGATTAAACTTTGTTTTCGGATAGTGTAAATGGCGCAGTTGGCGCAGTTTGCAGTAAAACGGTGCAGTTTTCATGTTCTTTGAAATCTCAATTTTTTGAAAATTGCAAAAGTGCAATTTTTTGGGGTTCCTATTCCTACAACTATAATATTGAAGGTAGATATATTTTTCATTATTGAAATGTGTTATTTATAGACAGATCTTTAAATAAGTTTATGTTCAGTTTTTCGAAACTATGAGTAGTTTTCGCGTAATTTCGCGCGAAATATAGGTAATTTAAAAAAATAATTTCAACTTCTTTTTCTCAAAAACTGCTCCAA
>BOPP01000147.1:1218936-1252277 GCA_017312745.1 Gryllus bimaculatus
CCCCGCCCCACACCCCGTCACGCGCAGCCTCCGCGAGACAAGGCCCACAGCCAGCCAACTGGCACCATGCGACTTCCTGTCGGTGCCAAATCGCTCGGAACGTCGACCTACAGAGAGCATCAATTAGCGTTTCAAATTGAATTGATTCGTGATTCCGGGCACGTGAAATGCTAAGGTCATCAATCCCTTAAGTGCAGTTCATGTTTATTCCTCGGGCGGTGGCGGTGATCTTCCCCCACTGGATGGTGAGATCCGTCGCCGACGAACCGTTGGCTATCGGGGGTTTTCCCTACTAGGTATCTCCCTCCAGCTAGGCCCCGTCCATCCGGGACCGGTCTGACCTCCTGGCCGGTCTCCCGACATGAGCGGTTGTGTTGCCGTGTAAGTGTGTGGGGGAAGTAAGGGGTGATGATAACACAAGGAAGAGGAAAGAAAGATTCGTGGCCGCTTTGTTATGGTACTGCTGCGGCATTTGCGTGTTGCTGATCGGAGATTTTTCGTTTTAGAGACATGGAAGGGGAATTAAGCCTTCAAAATAATCACATATATATTTCAATCACGCAATTGTACCTATAACGAACAAACAACCTTCAACGCCTCAAAATAAAAGCATTCCTTAACCGTAGCTTGGTTACCAACACATTTCACTACTACATCGTATATCTATCAAAATATCTTCAGAAACTTGACATGACCAATA
Organism: Gryllus bimaculatus; assembly: GCA_017312745.1. Taxonomy (NCBI): domain Eukaryota; kingdom Metazoa; phylum Arthropoda; class Insecta; order Orthoptera; family Gryllidae; genus Gryllus; species Gryllus bimaculatus. Next base: position 1,219,637 of record BOPP01000147.1, read on the forward strand.
TCAATTAATTAAAGAGCAAAAACATCATAAGAGACAATTTTTTAAAATGCCATTTTTGTTCTTTTATGGAAAGAACCAGAAAATGTGCAAGCAGCACCTACATGCCGAGGTAGCTTAGCTACATTCGCTGGGACCACACGGTCTATGTAACAACGGCGCTGCGTGAATGACTGTCATCGGAGAAGTTACGTCGATGGACCCATGTCGTAGATTGACTAACCGTAAAATAATAATATAAAACAAAGCTACCTTACAAGTTAGTTGTAATGGCCAATTTTAAACTAAGTAATCATGCAAAAAGCAATAGCATGAGACTTAAAATCAATACACCATTCACTCTTCACATCAATTAAGTTGAACGCCTTCCCGATTCAGAAGTTGACTTGGAAATGTGTACAATATTGTCGGTCATGTATAATTCACACATTCTATTTAGCCATCGGAGAAGTTAAATCCATGGACCCATGTCGTAGGTTGCCTGAATGTGAAAGAATAATACAAGCATATTGAAAACAAAACTACCCAACTATTTCTATCGCTCAATTTTAAACCAAGTAGTCATGCAAATAAGCAATATAAAACTGAAAAACAATACACTAACGACCCTTGCGTCAATTGCGTCGAGCTCCATCTACATCGAGCACATGACTTGGAAATGTCCTCAATATTTTCGGTGATGCGTAATTAGCTGGCTTTCTGGAGTACACGCTTCAGACATTCCAGCGAGCGCCGCCGCGTTCCAAAGCCCCCCCCCCCCTCCCGCGAGGCGCGGGCGGCGGCGCATGCGCAGACAGTGTGGGGCCGCCGCGCCGCGCAGCGCGATCGAAGCCGCCCCTAAATGCCTCGTCCTCCTCGCTGTTTGCGCCGCCTCCTCCACAATGCCTTCTTAATCAATACCCCGAAATGAGCCTCCCAATCCAGCCGTGACGCGGCCCGCCCCGTTGCACATGGCGAGTCTTACTTTCTCGCTACGGGGTTGAGAGGAAGTAATAGAATGCTGCGCGGAAAAACGGCGAATTTTCGGCAGGAAAACTCTTTCTCCAGCGCCCTGGTATCAAAAAAGTGGATAAATAGTGTAAAAAATAGTGTATTAAGTGTATAAAAAGTGTAAAAGTGTATAAAAGTGCTTTACGTAGAAAAAAATCCTCTAACACGTGGTATAGCCAGAATCCACGTTTTGTGGGTCCTTCATACCGAAAAATCTAAAGACGGCAAAACGTCTGACTTTCCGGCGATATTCTTCAAGATTGATCATTCTAACTAATGTTGCGGTCCCTTGAATTTGAAACCGCAGTCCCTTGAAGTTCAAAAGATACTCAACATGAAACTGGACAGATTCAAATGTTTCAAAAGAATGGCTCCTTTGCTTTTAATTAAAGTTTGTTGTTGGATATTGAGGACGTTCAAGAGAATGATGCAAGTCTCATATTTGTTAAAAACTCTGATTTTTTGAAAATTGTATAAGTTCAATATTTTTCGGAGTCTTCCTAAAACTAAAATATTAAAGGTAGAATTTTTTTTCTTTAAATGAAATCTGTCCCTTAAAGATAAATTATGAAGTAAGGTCATGTACGATTTTTTAAAAAATTGAGTCCTTTTCGCGTAATTATGAAAGTACGGGGTAAAAAGTACGTACTGTTTTAGCACTCACACGGCACCCGCACGTGGTGTCCATTTGGCATCTGCACAATCCTTAGAGATGGTAGATTTAAGCAAGCTCTAAAAGTGCGAAATATTACGAAAACCGTATGTAAATTGGGGACAAAATTATCTCCTCATCTTTTCTTGCGGAACTTACTTTCTAATTTTACATGTAAATTGCGAACCAAACCAACCCAAGAAAGGAGAAGAGTGATTGAGCAGGTACGCGCAAAGGGGGCGCCGCCGTCGCCGCGCATCTATTCAGCCTTTCCTTGCGTCATTTTGAAAATCTTCCACACTCGCTCTTATATAAAATTGAAAAGAAAAGAAAGCACTAGAAGTATGCCCAAATTTTGTGTTGAACGTTATAGAATACTAGATAAAAAATAATAGTATGAAAATGGCAAGATAAGCAGAATTCATTCAATCAACAAATGACTCAATTAATCAAACCATATTTTGAAAGAAATATGCCAATATTAAGTCTGAAAAATTTGGGAAGGGGGTTAATTTAAAAATAATATCTAAAAAAATGACTTTTCGATAATCGTGTCACCTTCCACTTTTACATGAAAGGTCTGAAAAGCCGGTCCCCAATTTACATATGCCGTTCTCTGGATCGGTCCTCAATGTACATATGGGTTAAACACTTATTTTCCTTCCGGTCCCCAATTTACACACTTTGGAGCTGTTTTTCACCTGCGCGATAATTATAGATGGTAGATTTAAGCAACTTGAAAGTTGCGAAACGTTACAAAAAGCTGAAAAATAGTAATTGTATGTTTGACGGTCGTTGCAGCATATCTCTCGCGGTTATTAATCTGCGATAAAATGCGAAATAGATTGCAAAATGCAAAATCACATACAAAATGCGATATGGTCGTGAATCAGCGATATAATTGTTAAATTGCATTTTATGGTTTTGTTCGTGATTGCGCTCTAACGTGCGATGCGATATTGACAACAACACATCGATGTTTGAAAAAGTTTAATTTGAGAGTGACCGTGTTTATTAATTTGTAATATAGATTTAACTAACAAAACAATGTAAAAAATAATTACAATAAAAAAATTGGTCATGAAAACTTGAGCGCTCGTAGTCATCACAAGGAGCCTTAGCTTCCTCAGATCGCTCTCCGGAGGTCGCGAGAAGAAGAACAAGGCCCAAAAGCGAAATATTAAATTAGTTTCTCTTATTTTCTGATTTCAATGGGGAAATCAGAAATGCATCAATTTTTTTATCTCAAAGGTTCTTCCCTTATTAATATTCGCTGTCGGGACCTATTAAAAGTTTTCTATGCTTATAAAGCAATAATTCCTATGGCGTGGAAAGTTTACATGGCCCAGCTTGTAATATAATACAGAAACACGTTTCTAAGATAAAAATAGTAATCGCTTCAAAATTACATCTTTTTTGGTTTTCTTTTCAGATAAGGCTGCTCAAAGTTCACTGCAGAGTTTTTTGCAACTTTTCATGCATCATTTTCAGTGTAATATTATCCTTGAACGAAAACATGGAAGTGGTTTTATACCATGAAAACATTGTGACTTAGTATATGAATTATCCATTCTTTTAATTAAGAAACTTAACGCTCCACTCGTTTAATAACGATATAGAAGTATGAATAATTGACTGCCAATCATTTCCACCTCAATTAGGTTTCCTGAACCAAAGAATTTATATGAGTTGGTGAAAGTAGGAGACTCTTAATGAAGACCATATAAGTGATTGGCGCACTTTGTATTACATATTAACGTATTGTTTGTTGCGTATGTCTATGGAGACATGTTTTTAATACAAGAAAGATGTAGCGATCGATATTTACTTTTCTTACAGCTCTTTCTATACTCTCAAAATTATTTAGAAACTGTCTATAAGATTTATTATATCCCACAATTAATTAAAGATTGTTTGAATTTTAACTTTTCACAATCATGTACTGATTTATTTGAAACATTAATAGACTTATTAGACAACGTTTAGAAAAAAACTTTTTTTTCTTCTTCAGGTATTAATGTTCTTTTGTAAGGAGCACACAATGCTTGAAAGATGATTTCTTAAATTTCTAATGTCGTATATATTATGAAACAAAAACAATTAGAAATTCAAAGAACAAGTTTCTCATTTAAATTTTCAGTTTGAATATTATGGGTTCTAAATTTAATTACCTTATTTGATTCACAAAGTCAGTATTGTAACATCTTTTCTTTCCCTAATTTGTGTTGGATAAACTTTTTTACTTGTGATAATGTTAAAATGATCCCATAAAAATTAATATCCTCATTGAAATTCCAATATATTTTATTACTAATGCTAAAGAATGTTTTATAAAAATAATTTATTATTATATTTCTGTATTACAAATACATATATTCGAAAACTTTAGTTTATTTCCTCCAGATTATAAGAGAAAATTGAATGCGCTATTTGAATATCTCAAGCTTAATTTCAGTTCTAGAGACGAACTAAAATATCAGATGGGCTCTACCTTTCGCCTCCATTGTGTCTCCCTAATCAATAGCTTGAAGCAGCGAAGCGAAGGAAGGAAGGCGAACCTCCCAATTCACCTCAGCGCCATTCGCCCTCATCCACGGGGCAATATCAGATACTGCCTGCCTGCCCTCTCGTGTTCTCCTCCCCCCCCTCGGGAGCAAAATAGCTGAGGAATTAAGGGCGCTTTGGTACCCAACCTCTGAAAATGACCCAGCCGCAGAGGGATGTAAAATAAAATAAAAAATTAAAATAAAACAGATCAAAACTATAGTCAGCACTGTATACAACATTGTATTCGATGATTGCGAAGGTCGTTTCTGAGCTCATAGGGGGAAAGACAAAGTGCCTTCCTTCTCTGGCGCAAGTGTAATACGTATATTTATTTAGAACTGAATGTTTATTATAAGTAGGGGACGGAATGTAATAAAACATTTTTTTCCTTTTCACTTTAGAACAATGCCATATAGTATATAAATTAATTTTATGTTATGGCCAAAGGAAAACAACTATTTTTATGTCCTTTTTGTTTGTTTGCATTGTTCATCGATTTCCACTAATATGTCATTTTTTATCCTTTTCCTTAATTTTGAATGCATTTTTCACCGATTTAATCGATTTTAACATCATTTTGAGATGCAACACATTTTTTCCACAGAATTCCTAGGTAGCCTGTTCGATATTTTTCGCTCAGAAAACACGATATCAGCAGTTGTATGTAATCTAAGATTCCTGTGAGCGCCATTGGCGATTCAGCCTATTTGGGAATAACTAAAAACAGATTTCCTGATAAAGAACAGACCAAACCCAAAGTTAGAAAGCTGAGTTCACTTGAACAAAGGAGGAAGTGTCCTTTACATCAACAATGTATCCAACAGCTTGAGGTGTTCATCTGCATTGGTTTTGATCAAATTTTTTACATATTTTTCTTTGCTTTTATGCAAAAATCCGTCCCTAATTATAAGTGATGATTTATAATAAAGGCAAATCAAAATCGTTTATAAAAATTGTATTACGCCCTCTTCAGCAAAATTGTACACTCTTTCAACCAGATTAAACGTAATTTAGACTCAACTTCCGGTTTAAAAATTAATAATATGACGTACGGTCACTACATATTTATGTACCGAAGCTGGAGGGCGAAATACGTCGAAATGAAGGCCAGCTAAATGCACAACAGGATGAAAGTGTTTCGAGTGACTGTCGCTTCTATCGCTAAATTCTCGAAGCGTAGCATCGCGTGGCTGCCGTTCCCTTGATGATGGGTTATGTTTAAATATATAGTTGTGCCGATCCTGTTGAGCTCAGCTCTGATTTTCGGATATTGTTCAAGATGGATAAACAGAGATTTTAGAAGCATATAAAAATTATCAGTACCTTCTTAAGAAACAAAAACTCATTCAAACCAAAAAAACTGTTGGTGTCAAATATTGAGTTGTTGCAAGGTGCTACCAGTAAGGTAGTAATGACTGACTTGTAAGGAATTTAGGATTTTGTGCAGATGAATGAGACAAGTCGTTCATCACTTGAAGTGGGAAAGTGTTATTGAACACTTAGGATGTTTAGTCTAGGGGTCATGTTCCAGTTTCTTGTTCCAAGGGAAATAAGATTGAAATTAGAACTCAAATTTGTAACTTACGAAGGAATTTTTCACACCTGGCCCTGAGTGACGGTGGCAGAATTTTCGACACTAGCTAGATATCTGTGTCGGTTTTAGTCGCTGTCTGGAAGATAATTCTATTGGCTGTGTGCTTTGATCGGTAGTTTTCCGTGTTATCTACAATCAATACCAGGCGAATGCCAGAGCAGTACCCTAACAAACGGGCCCTTCTCCCCTTCCCTTTTCTTGTCCTATGCTACCCCTCACTTCTTCTGCTACTTCTCACAGTTACATTTACAAGCCCTACACAACCACACATTCAGGGAGACCGGTCGGGAGTTTAGAACTGGACCCGCTGTGTTGGTGATTCCTGATTGGGAAAACCTCGTATCGGATTAGTAGGCCGGCGACGGAACTCACTAACCAGCGGGGGAAAATCACCGCCACCTTCCGAGGACAGAACATGCAAAACACTTACTGGGCTAATGACCCTAGCAGTTCACGCGCCCCAAATCACTAATCAGCCAATCAATCAAACAAAAGCTGAACATTATTCTCACGTTTACTAATCCAGGATATTCTGCGCGTCCCAGGTGGCGGTATCAAACTTATTAAATAATAATAATAATAATAATAATAATAATAATAGCACTGGCAAACAAAAAGGTTGCCAAATCCAAAGATTGGAACATGTTTCTCTATGTGCATCGACGTGATATATACGAATGTGAAGTCAGAATTTCGCCATCACTCACCAGTTTTTTTTAATCGAAAAAAAAAACAACGTAAAATTGTAAATTGGGTCATTTTTCGGAATTAAAAAAAACAACTTCAAGGTGGTGACGCAATTGTAGCTTTGGGTTCGGTGCATCGACATCCCTAGAAAAACATGTGTCAACTCTTTGCATCTGTCAACTCTCTTTTTTTTTATTTGGTCTGCCTGTGTAATTCTTCACTCGGGCAGGCAAGCATTCGTTTCCGAGCAACGCACCTGCTGAGTGGTGTCTGCAGAGCGTCTGTGTGCTGCTCTCTGCGGCCCCGGAGGCGCACCGCGCCTCCACGGCCCAATCCACCCCCCCCCACCAGCGCTAATCGGCTTTGGCCGCGATGAGTTTCCTTCTCTGCCCACGCGCCGCGCCAGGGTTGCCTCCCGTCGCCCCCGCAGCGGCTGCCGCACACAGAGGCGCAAGGATCTTGACGCCCCACGGCCGCTCATTTGCCACCCTCCTCTAACCTCCTTCAACCGCTTTCGACCGTTCTCATCGGCAGTTTTACGATCAACACCAGGTGACAATCGTGATTCAGCCTGCGCGCGATTTTGCCTTCTCACTAGTCCTATCCCCAGCTCTTACACTTGCATGCACCATACCTCCACGCAGCTACGGGATATGTGGCTTTAGGCATTAACCGATGTCACTGCAGTGCCTCTCACCCGGAGGTCCAAGGGTTCGAGGCCCCACGATGACAGGGTTTTCGACACCAGCTTGTCAGTTAGGTCGAATTCAGTTGTTGTCTAGGGAAGAATTCTACCGGCCGGCTGGTCTTCTCGGTAGTTCTCTGTGTTGTTTTCGAGCAGTACCCTAACAAACGAGCCATGGACCGCGCGCGATCTTTCCTTCCTCTTCCTTGTTCTATCCTCACCCCTTACTTACACTCACATTAGCATCCACTACTCTGGACGTGCAGGGAGAACGATCGGGAGCTAAGAGCTTGTCCCAGCTGGGAGACGCATGGCAGAGGAGACGTGTAGGTTAGTGCCGCTTGCCCATATTGCAGCAGAATAGGAATAAATCCATCTCTCGGTATGTAACATGCAGTATACATTTCGGATTAATGATATTAGCAGTTGATAAGCAAAGAAAAAAATTCATGATCAATCAATCAACCATGATGGTTAATTGTTTTCATTATCAAACCCATTTGTACCATCGTAACTAAGGTTGTAAATGCGTTCATACCCCTTTTACACAATCATAATCGAGACTCTCGTCATTCAAAACACCATTACCTTGCAATAATAAATATTGTAGCAACAGCTTTAATCAACAACTATCATCTTTTATAACTCACACCATTTATAACTTTGGGTTTACCGCAAACTTAAGGCGTTTTTGATCCCTCGAATGTTAAAGCTATCGATAGTTCTATCGACCTTGTGTGAACGCCCAGTTTAAGTTTTGCATCACTTCTGGGCATTCGCCAATGATCGAGATCGTAGTCGATAAGGCATGCAAAAACTTCCTATTGCATTAATTTTTGAAATTTTCTTAATTTTGTCAATCACTGTTATCTCTACACAACATATTTTGAATACCATATCCGAAATCCGCAACGTTGCACTTGCTTCCTCCGTCACAACCTCTCGGCCCCCTCCAGTGTTGCGCGTCAGCGGGAGGGAGGCCAGCCGGGCTGATTGCCTTCAGCTAATCGCTTCAGCCAAACCTTGCCTCCCTCGCCACCACATCTGCAGCCGTCGCTAGCCCTCGGGAACATTTTCCACAGTTCACACGAACCGTTCTTGCAGTTCTTTTATGTGCTAAGACGACGCGATGCGGAATAAAAACATAGTAAAGTGGAATACAACGGGTACAAAGCTTTTCTCAACTCCTAGATGTATGTATTAGTCCACTCAACTAATTAGTGTTTTTTTTTGCAACTGTTTGCAATATTTCATATCTGTAATAATGTTTCCGTACACTTAAACTTTATTTTCAACACTGTTATTCAAAATTCAACATTTTAATTTCCCATTTTGTTACATTCTTTTAACATAATCTCTATATTTTTTCTTGCGCACAATTGTCTCTCAAATTCAGTGCATTATTTTTGGATATCCCCTCCTTGCACACAAGTTATATTGTCTTGCTTTCCTTATTACAAATCAGGTATTTCACTTTTTTGTGTTAAACTGTACGTGCATTTGTGTTCATCTATTGTTTTACCTCACTACATTATTATCTTTCCCTCCCTTTCGTTCCCTTTGGTCTTTGTACTCTGTGTATTTCATTTTTGAAGCTATTGTTGTTTTACACTAATCACAATTTGTAGCTCTTCATTAACGATCCTATTTTTGAACTCTCCCCATCATTTGGGGATAAGTCGTACATTTTTTCCTGATTACGGCGTGCCTATTTTCTTTCTTATTTCTTTCCCTTCCCCCTCTCTTTTATCTCCTTATACGCTCTCTCTCTCTCTCTCTCTTTCTCTTTACACATTCTTAGACATAAACGTATCACACACATTCTTTTGTCATCATTTCTGAATTCTCTTCATCAGTTTCCGCATTTGTCTTTCGCTCTCCACATTTCTTGGGGTGGGCTTAGGCTTAGGGTATGGGCTCGGCCTTAGGAGTAAACTTGGTTAGTGTTGAGGGAGTTAGCGTGGGTGTGATTTTAGCGTGGACATGGGAATGGAATGTAAGAGTGTGCGCATGTCTGTGGGTGTGGGCATGAGTGTGTGCTTGGAAATGGGCGTGGGGTGGGTGTGGTGTGGTGATGGGGATGTCATCGTGGGGATGTATGTGGACAAGGGTAGGCGTTGTGGTGTGGTTCAAGAGCCTGGGCATGAGCGGGGATGGGAATGGGCTTGGGTTGGAGGTTGGGGTGGGAGTGGCGAGGTCGTGGGGTAGGCGTGAGGGGTGGGCGTGGAGGTGGGAAGGGCATGGGCTTGGCGCAAGCTCGTTAGAGCTGCTGACATGGGGGGGCGGGGCGGGGCGGAGCGGTCGTGACGTCTGAGAGCCTGTTAGTGCCTCGTCTAATTGCTCCGGGCGGAGGCGCGGACGCCAACATCAGCAGATTCGCCGCCCATCACCCCAGCGGAGGCCACCGCCCCCTCCACCCCACACACGCACACGCCTCCCTCATTCCACCACACACAATGAACGCATTTCATTAACAGTGGGGGTCATTCAAATTATAGTTTAATTTCGAAGGAATTGGCCAGATATACACTAGATGACACGCTGTTACACCTCTATTGCTGGGTAACCAGCCACCAGACCTTCGTAGCCTTCTTTAGGGCAAACATGCATTTTTTTCAAGGGGTACGAAAATTGTCTTTTTTCTCCGCAGGTTTATAATAAATAAGTAGGATTATAATGTGGTGTTCGTTGCAATATTTTATTAATAGTATTACAGGTAATACTACAGATATACTAAAAAGTAATAATAATTCATAAACATTTTTTTATTAAATAATATACCAGAGAGCATAATAATTGAGTTTCGTAACCATTGTTACATTGCTTGACAAGGAAGATGGAATTTCGTTTAAGAAAAATAACTACAATTCAGGTTTTTCTTACCTCAACCTGTTACGATAATTATTTTATATCACGAAATGACCTCTGCGAATATTAGAAATATGTCATCCTCAACCAGACATCGACATTTCCAAATTTAAAAACAGATGTTTATGACACCTCCCCTCAATCGTCAATATCTTTAAACTCATGTTGTTTCCTGAACTCATGTAATACTTTCTTAACGTTCGTGAGGGGTGGAATTTGATTTGATACTGAAGAATTTGAATTGCTACTGGCCTTGTTTATTGATTTATATTTAATATAAAACAATGTCAAAAATAATAAGTACTTTACAAAACAATGAATGCAAGATTTAATAAAACAAAACAATATACTACCTTTATCCATGAAATTTCGATTGCACTTATTTCACCATTCACCACTTTGAATGCCGGAATGTCGGATAGTCGGAATGCATTAATTGACTAATATTTAAAAACTGTAATTTTTTTCTATGATGTTTTTGCATTCAAAATTAACAATCGACTGCATGTGATGTCGATGAAAAGATCGTGAACATCGATATTTAAAACATACATGTTTTAAAAATGATGAAACATTTGGAAATGAAATGTCCAGTTTCTAATGTGATACATAACACGTCAATATTAGTTGAAAGTGTATTGTGTCTTATATTTGACTGTCATCTTCCTTTTCAAATCAATTATCTATGTGGTCCAGGTTCAAAATGATATCAGTGATGTTACCGAGTAAAAAATAATCAACTAAGATAACAACACTGAAGAAAGGTTGCGAATCTCAAATTTCGTGCCGTCTGGGGATCGACAACAGAGACAGTTGTCAATGTCTGTTGATTGCGAGCAACCGACAGAAAAAAATAGGTACTGAAAATTTTATTCATATCATGATAAAAATGTTTTTGAAATCATCGATGTTTCTGATTGTTTGGAGGAAACATTGTTGTTATAATATCGATGTGTGTGCTCGAAAATATGGATGCTTTAAAAACATGGATGTTTTTTGCCATCCCTACTAGTGAATGCCCGCTGCCTCTCGCTGAACCTCCCACCGGCAGAGCCCTTGGGTGGTCCAAATTGCACGAAAATATTTCCCTCCTCGTCCCACCTGGGCTGCGCCCCCGCGGCTTCATTGGCTGTCGGCCTGGCCTCGTCTGAAGCGTCGGAAGGCAAGACAAGAGACGGCGGCGGCGCGCGCCCGCACATCGGAGATTCATCGTCGCTAACTCGCTCGCCCCCCCTCCCCCTCCCCCCCCCACCGGACGCACAGTCGCTGCACGCGCTACTCGGGGCGCAAGAGGAGAGGGACTCAAACCCAGCAATTTCCTCTTTTTTCTCAAATGAGTTATTCTGGCATTGAAACCCACTTGTGTAATATCCCACAATTCTGAAAACTTTGCGAAAAGCATGTTATTTTTGTGGAAAAAATTTAAGTCAATATCAGACCTGCCATTTTTAAAAATTAGGAGTTCGAAGTTGGTAGTCTCCTAGAACTTTAATTAGGGAAGAAAAATTACTGCCTCTCAGAATGCAGTTGCGTTCTTTTGTGTGTAATTATTTGCCTGTATTGGCAAACATTGTAAATCCCATGAAACGTCTGAAAGTAATTGTACTATTCTTAAAGAAAAAATAGGAATGATAAAAGTCGTAGAAAACTCGAAACGTTCATGATGCGTAAATTTAAAGTCAGCAAATTTCATACTAAGTTAGATTTAACACCTATAAGATTTCTACTTCAACTTACTCAACAACTTCTGTTTCATATGTCAATACTAATACGGTTTACAGTATTATAGTAAAACTGTGAAAAGGAAAATGCGAATAAAACCAACAAAACAGTTGTTGAACTCGAAGGGACTCTGATCAAATGACTTTTGATCTCTGCACCAAATCATGAGACGTGGTCTTGGTTAGAACATTACCCAACTCATATTTGAAATATAATTTTCCAATTAAGAAATCAATTCCAACAACTGCTCATGAAATGACACATAACTGAATGTTAATAAAAGTTCAAAGATTTATGACTATACAGGGACAAGTTGACGAATTTTCATGTAATATAATTATTCTGTAGAACTGCATTGAAAGAATAACTAAACAGCATAACACATAATACACACAGTAGCAGCTAAAATTTTCACATTAGTAATTGAGTAGTCTAATTTTTTCATGCAGCGATATTGATGTTTAATAATTGAAATACAAACATTTCTCAACCATTACGCCCCAAGCAAGATATTTGGAATTCCAAAAATTAACATTTCACTCAATGAAACACAACACTTCATTTATCAACTTGGGAAATGTCTATTAAATTCTATCTCTCTAATAATAAATAGCTTAAAGTAAAATAAAACGATTTTTATATCTTGACTGGTTCATACTTGAACTGGAAAAAGTAAAAAAATGTTATGCATACCCTTTTATTCGACAGAACTGGAAATTCATGAAATGAGAGTAAAAGTAACGCTTGCATCATCTCAATCTCTGTTTACTTCTTCAGATTTCGATCCCTGGCTGGAGAGCAATTGGTACTAGCGCTTTTCTGTTCAATAAAGTTCTCTAATAATAAGGCGTGTATAATGAGAAGTGTTTAATTAATATACTTCAAGAATGAATTTCGGTTTAAAACGTTTTCCGGAGATGCAGTTTAAGTCGAGCTCTTTTGAAATATATTTATTATATTTCAGCTTATATCTCGAAGTACGGCAATATCTTCCCTACAGTTTTTACAAACCAAAGGGATTCGAAATATATCAGCAAATCAGTTTAATTGAAATTATTCCTTAGAAAATGTACAGCTTCCCTACAAAATTATATTTCGTCTTTTTCTTAATCCATGTGTACCTCATTTTCATTTGATTGCAATTTATTCTGTAGACGTTCGATCGCAAAAAGCAACATACTGGACGGTATTGCCAACTGGAAAAAACAACAGCTTTCGTGTAGTGTTCTGTGGAGGGAGGTCGTCCTGATCAGGTGCAATAATCGAGTTTGCGTTCGATTGGATTTGGAGACCGCGCCGCGGGCGGCGGAGAGAGCGACGGAGCCCCTGATTGGCGAGGATCGATATATATCGAATTAAAAAGAAATTACTGTGACCGCAACTGAGTTAGCGTCAAGCTCATCTCGGGTCTCGGCCCCCTGGAACGCCGGCAACGGGATGCAGCGGGCCTTGGACGAAGGTCTGCACGACTGCCATTTCCCTCTCAGAGAGGACATTTTGGAATGGGAAGCGGAAGGAACGAATTTTATTTTGCAACTTTGTGAGTTAACAAATTGAATAATAATATACACAGTATACACCATAAATTCTACGAATATAATAAGACGCTACACGCCCTATCCTGTATTTATCAAACACTCTGAACAGGTAATCTTTTGTAAGGATAATAGATATACCTTGGACTAAACCTAGATACAAAACTGGACTGGAACTCCCACATTACAATCAAAACTCAACAAGCAAAATGCAAAATTAGCCCATACACTCTAATAAACTCCAAAAGCTGCCTATCAATAGACAATGCTACAACAATATATAAATCTATAATCAGACCATTAATGTTATACGCATGCCCGTTGGACAAACGCATCAGCCACAACCATAAAATAACTGCAAATAATACAAAATAGGATTTCTCCGTTTAGCAACTCACGCACCATGGTTTATATCCCAACAGACAATACAAAAGAATTGAATATAAACCCATCATCAAACACATAGCCCATCTATCCAATAACTTTTATTAAATATCAATTCTATACCACACATCAGCCAATACAACCTCGCTCAACAGACTAATACTCGAACACGAATAAAAAACCGTTACCCTTTAAATGCCTTTCCTAAACATATTTTCAACAATTGTGAAGAGAGGTGCAGATTGAGAAGCTTCCTACCCTCCTGTAGCTAGAGTTAGATTTTACTATACTCGAACACGAATAAAAACCGTTACCCTTTAAAATGCCTTCCTAAACATATTTTCCAACAAATTGTGAAGAGAAGGTGCAGATTGAAGCTTCCTACCCTCCTGTAGCTAGATGTTAGTTTTTAGATAGATAATAGAATATTTGTTAAGTCATATCACACTTACTGAATAAAGTGATGTAACTGAACTATGTACTTCCGAATGAAAATAAATAAAATTGAAAAAAAAAAAAAGGATAATAGAAAGCGGTGTTGGATTTATGATGCTTTCAGTGTTTTTGTACATGAAACATTTCGCGTAGTTCCTTCATCATTACATAGTTTAGAATTTGTCGAATTGCTGTAATGTTCGGTGAAATTCATTCAATTTTACGTTTTCCAAATTAAAGTGGAAAGGAAGTAAGAGTGAAAATACGGGGCATATATTGGAAATATTATAAAACGTGGCAGTATCTTATTTGTTGGCATCAGTCTGGCTGTTTCCAGAAAGGCAGTTGCAACCCGGTAGCAGAATTGCCGTCATGTAACATTAGCTAATGAAGCTTTTCATCGATGCACTGAACAAGAACAGATGTACCTGCTTAAAATTAAAAATGTTTAGATAGCTCACTTGTACAAATAAGCTCATTAGCTTCCAGTTCGTGCGGCACTGGAGTGGCATTCATCTTTTGCGTAGTGGATGCCTTACTCTTAGCCATTGTTTTACATTTGTTGCTGCGAAAAGAAGATTCGTACACTTTCATATTGCACTTTGAATCATATTTTCTTGATAAATCCTTCAAAGGTTACTGTTTGTGTACATTGTAAATTTCAATGTTATGAAAGATATTGTCGAACAGAAAATAAAACATTTTTAAAAAAATATTTTTTTGACTGTATATTATTAACGCTGATAAATTCTAATTTGCACAAACATCAAGGTCTGAAATAGCAGAACAAACAAATAAACAATATTGTACTCTAATGTACTGTATTATGACTATTCAATCCGAGAAATCAAAACCAATAGTGTTTAACTAAACATACAAAATGCCCCAACCACGGTGACGTATCTTGTTTATCGCCTTTACTATCCGATTTTTCTTACCGTTTCTTCGTACTGGCCAATCATAAACTGTGACTCATCCTTCTTAGGAGGCGGTATACATCAATCGCTATGATGATGTCAAGTAAACATGTACTATAATATAATCTCTGATTTTAACACACGCTTTCAGTTATTTTCAATATTTGGCGCATTTTTGGAACTCTGTTGGACATAATTCCACTCGTGGAATAGTTCTCTTAAATACCACTCGTGCTTGGTAAATTCTCAGATAAATCTCCTCCTCGCTGCGCGAGTCTGGAATTTATCGAAAGTTTCTAAAGCACTCATGGTATTACTCGAACCAATAATAAGTTTCCTCTCACACGAGCTAAGGACTGTAAATGTTTCATTTCGCTAGCAAAATGGGGGGTCGAATTTGATATTTTGTGAGCAAGAAAAAATTAGCGCATTCTTTTCAGCAAGAACTCATATCTTTTTATAATTTCTAAACTTTACACTTTTCGGCGAATGCTGTGCAAACATTTTCCTTTGTGTAATATACTTGCAACCCTTCTAGCTACAAACTGCAACCCTTATAGCTATATATGCATATATATAGCTATATATGCAACCCTTCTAGCTACAAACTGCAATTAGAGTTCGACAATGATTAACGAAGTAAACGATGAAGTTTGTTTTGATTATGTACCCTATAGTGAAGATGAGGCCTCTGCCAGATTCGTTAGTGAAAATATAATTAGATGCAAAAAGGGGCGAAACGCTCAGGCAATGGTGGGGTTCGTGGCAGTGAAAAACAGAAAACATTCTGCTAACCACTTTCAACACCTCAAAATCTACGTGGACAGACATACATCAACGAAACCTGTACATGAAATTCAGTGCTCCGGCTGTTGAATAGCGCATACACATTCTAGGTTTATCAGTCAGGGATCATTGTGTCTCGTAACTAGCAGAACAACTTCCAACTGCACAGTTTAAACCAACAACCTGGTACAAGTTGACGTACTCAGGGGTTAAAGATACGATGAGACATGATCCAATATTCTGAAGGAAATCAGAAGTGACACGGTGCACGGACGGGTAAACCTGAGATGTGTCCCCAATGAGTAGCCGTGTGTCCCTTTACTACTACTGTAAATGAATGTATCAGCTAGGTCTCAACTCTCTATTTCAGGTTCAGAACGTTTGTACAAACAACAATATTGCGAAAAAACAGAAACGCATATTTTGCAAATATGGAACGTCCAGGAGTAACTTTTTCGTATTTTATAAAATGTTCTTCAAATTGTATATTTTCTTGTTTAACCTTCACAGCAGACTGCGTACGTATCACGATTCTATGAATTTCGTCCCGGAGCAGTGTTTGCTTTCCACTCTGCTGCTTTTCACTAACCCCACGTCGCTGTCCGTTCTCCTCCAGCTTGTGGATTGTCAAACAAAACACGTAAAGTTGAAACAAATAGAAAATATACTGTTCGAATGTTCTGGATAGTTAATCAATCGACAAACCGTTACCTGCACCGCGTTTGCAAATATATTGTTGTGTTCTTGAACCACCGATTAATTATAACTAATACATACCCCAAGATTTTGCCAATATAATCACTTGAAGACGCTAATAATTGAGTATATTAATAAGAGTTTTACTTTAAATATCACGACATAATCGTCATGTAGCAGCCATCTCTTTCTATCTCTAGCTAGCCTATCTGTAAACAAACTTACTTCCATTATATTCCTCGATTGTTAGTTCCCTTACGAGTTGATAAACTCGTACCAAATTCTATTTTCACTTTGTAGAATTTTTTTAAATGCGACATTTGGCAAAGATGGCATTCGTGTTTCCCTAGTCGGGTGAAGCGAAGTCTTGAGAGTCCGTTATGTCTCCCCCCCCCTCCGCATGTGTAGCGGGCGATTGGCCCTTGAGGCACACCACACTCCACGAGCGGAACAACGAACTGAAGGTATTAGCTAAGTCTCATTTCAGGTTCAGATTATTTGCACAAAAACAATATTGCAAAAACTCATCTGTAAAAACACATTTTTCATATATGGAACGTTCAGAGGTATATTTTTATTGTAATGATAAAATGAGATGTTTTTATATATTTATTTTTTCGTGTTTAACCTTCACATCAAACTTAAACCATTGCTTTTATTTTTAATCCAACATTTGGAAAAAAGTTCATTTTAGGCAGACGTTAGTCGGGTAAAGGTGGTTCAGCCGCGTGGGAGTCCGTTATGCCCCTCCCCCGCCCCCGCGTGTGCGCCCGGCGATCGGCCCTTGGGGCACACGCGCTGCCGAGCGGAAGCGGCCCGGGCCTCATGCGCGACCGCAGCGCGGCGGCGGCGGGCGAACGGCGACGCGGCATGTGTTCGCGGGCGCTGTCACCTGCTTCCGCGCCACCTCCGCCCGCCCGCGCCGCCGCCCGCCGCGCTCGCCCGCCGTCTTAAAAAGAATGATGTAGCAGCCGCGGGCTACAATAATTACGAGGCGGCCGACGCGGCGCTGGCGGGCGCGAGCGAGCACGCCCCTCGACCCCGCCGCGTGCTAACAAGCGGCGGCGCGCCGGCGGGGGCAAATAAGGCCATTAAGACAATCGCCGGTCGCCGGCCGCAAGCGGGGCGCTCCGCTCGCGGAGGTCGCTGGCTCTGCCCCCCCCTCCCCCCCCCCCCGGATTCCACGAGCTCTCGCCCAAAAAGCCAAGCGCATTGCCAACGACCATGGGTGCAATGGATGCAATACAGACTTCGTTTCCGTGCTTTCATGAATTTTTTTCTTACAAATACGTCGTATCTTATTTACCTTCAGTTGCGTGTTTGATATTCGCTGCATAACTTACCTGGATTGAAAGGAGTGTAGTTGCGGGGGAAATATGAAAACAGTTGAATGATGCTACATGTTCCCTTAAGAAAGGAATTATGGGAGGGAAAAATGAAATGGCAAACCGAGTCTCCAACTAGTTAATCCGTAAGTGAATATGAATCATTAAAATTAGGTAAAAAATAAAATTATATATGTACCACGTGAAGCCACGAAGGTTAAGCTAATTCGATATATGTCGGGTTCGCGGTTGGGGGCCTAAAAGGAACCTCGGTATCTAACGGCACGGAGGCCAATTGCCCTTTGCAACCAATACTTCTGAAATAAAGTGCGCTTCTTCTCATTCTGCTTCTCCTCCTTCTTCTTTTGCTTCTCATATTCTTCTCATATAACTGTAATATTGTTTCTTGCTTTGATAGTTGAATTACTTTGTATTTAGTTTTTCTCAACTTTGTTTCTGATTTCTAAAACAGTGCTATAATTCTATTCTCCTACTGTGTCTGCTTGTTTGAGAACCTAACACCTAGCAACCGTTGCTGCCTGCGCGTGGGCCGCAGCCCCTGCCGCAGCCGCGTGCCCGGGGAGGGGCGTGGTGCGAGAGGCCCGGGTTGAATTCTCGTCCGCCGCGTAACGAGGGCCCCTCGTTACGTGTCGGGCGACGCTCATTTGTCGCCCTCCCCGCCCCTTCCCCTCTCCACCCGCGCGAGACACGTGCTGCGCCACGCCACGCGCCGCCCCCTCCACGCCACACGCATCCGGCGAACACGTACGCATTTGCACGACCAAAACTGCGGAGACGTGCGCTAAAATATGCCTTTTCAGGTGCATTAACCTATCGCAACGCTGTTTCTTGTAATTTTCACGCACAGTGCATTCATACGTCACTCTTACTACGCCACCGAAGAACAGTATTAGTTTCCGCAATGGAATGTCAACCGCTAAACACATTTGTCAATTGGTATTAGAAACGCGTTTGAACACAATTCCGAGAATCCCTTAGAAGTTCCCTTTTTTTTCTTGTCGTGTTTCGCTGGCATTTTTAGAAGAAGCATCCTCTGTGATTTGTCAGAAATCCATTCATTCATCAGCGATATCGATATTGATGATGGATCTGCGGCATATATTACAGGAGACAATCCTGATTTCCCTATTAAATTCGAGTATCATACGTAATTTAGATACATGAAATTGATACCAGCTGTAATGAACTACGCTTGTATAAATACATATTAAGAAATTAAAAATTAAATTTATTAAAAAATGTAGTAAATAAATATGTCTAACGATAAACGTTTTTCAGAATAATCAGCATTTTGCAAAAACAAAAAAAAAGCTTATTAAGAGAGCACGCAAAACCGACAAGATATGCATTATAAATCCATGTTTTGAATTATTATATTTATTGATTTATAAATGATTCTGGACGCGTTAAATACTAATCCCGTAAGTGTAGTGTGTGTTTTCTTTACGGGAAAGGCAGTGATATTCCCAAGCTGCTTTGGATTGCGGGGTTTTCTCCTCCCATTCCTTGTTACACATTCACATACATACAATACACTATCGCGCCTGCACTGGAGCCTAGAGGTTGTTCCGAGTGGGCGGAGCTCGGCTTACGGTGATACCTGGAGGATGAAAATGTTCCTGCAAGACGACGTGCAGGACAACGCGTGATCTCGCCATCCAGCATGGGAAGATTAGATTTATTTAAAAAATCTTGTATTGTAGTATTAATGCTTAGCACTGGTACTTATTTTCTTATTTTTCTCTTAATGTTTTTCAGTTCCATCAACGATGATTCCCTCTTAAGCCTATCAATAACATTAACCTTCTGTTGCAGGATTTCCGCAGCTCAAAAATTCCTTTGCGTCGGCGGCCTCATGCATGCCTGGTGAGTAAAAGCTCAGTTTTTCTTCTTTTAAAAAATGTTTACTTGTTCGGCATTGCTTCCTTTTAAAGGAATCAATAAATACATTTTTCTCGACCATTCTAAACTATTTGACTACTTCTGCATAATCATAATCAGTTTTAATTGACTTCGGGGATTTTAAATCATATTTTGGAAAGTGTGATCTAATTTTTTTTTTTTTTGATAAGTTTTTTCTAATGATACATTTGTTTTGATTTGAGACGATGAACAACGGCAATCGGTTTTACAGTTCATTTTATATTAATTTTATTTATAAAAACAAATTACATATAAATGTATATTTTACATTAAAGAAAACAACACATTTGGAATTAAATTTCAAAGACATCTATCATTTCACTTCAAAAAATGTTCTTCTAGCCTGAAATGTTTTAGCCAAACATTGCACTCACAGTGTTCTGAGACAGAATTCAATTGCTATACTTGAATTTTCATTTCTTGGCGCATGTCTTCACGATGGAATATCTCACGGCATTTCGCGTCTTTCTCGATGGTACCGCTAGATGTCACATGATACTGTCACGATCATGTGACATGTAGCTGCATGATCAAGAAAGATTGGTCGTGGGATATTCCATCATGAAGGCAGGCCCTCACGTGCCAAGAAATAAAAACCTGAGTCTAGGGAGTCCTACTGCATAATAAAAGGAATGGTCTAAAACACAATTACACTCTCAGCATGCATAAGTCACAGATACTCTCTGTAAAAATCTCTGTAATTTCTGAGAAAATCACGTAATCATTTCCGTTTTTGATTTATTCCCAATACTAAATCGACAAACCATTCTTTCGCTAGTAGCGTAATTTGTAAGGCTCAATAACCTCATTTGTGACATCAATGGCATGTCCACGAGTCTTCCAGCAATAATGGCAGGTCGATTACCGCTCCAATTTATTCGCATGACAGCCTCCCGATACATCGGCTCGTCGATTGTTTCGTCCACTTCGACCGCAACGACGGCGTTGGCTCTGTGATCTCGCGTAGCTGCCTTCATCTGTTCGCGTTGCGGTTCTGTCCTCGTTACGGCAACAGCCTTCCACAACAATGGCAGAACACTGGCCAATGGCTGCCGGCTCTTTGATTTGGGACTCACAAACGAGCAGCCGTCATTGTCACTCACCGCGGACCGGAATTATGAAGCACTTTACACTAAAGGAGCAGGAGAATGTTCATTGCTTGGTTCTGCGAATTTTCTGAAGTTGTAAAATGAATTCAAAAGTTGTTACGTGCAAATAATTGGGAGGTTAAATACAATTCAAATTTTTAAATTTTTTATTGTACTTCGCACTATCGTACTATTGTATTAATACACTTACATATGTTATTGAATTTTTAAGAAACAAGATAAATTATTTTGCGAACCCTCAAGAATCGATTGTTGAATTGAAATTAAGAGGAAACTTTTTGAAGCAGAGATAATAAATAGGATAAAATGTAAGGTCAAAGAGATATCAAATTCGAACTGGTCAATATTTTAATGACTTTTAGACGTACTTTGTACAGTTAAGAATATTCTTGAAGAAATATATGAAATTTGAGGATATGGAAATGCAGCGAGTTTAATAGGAAGAAATGTAAGAGCAAAATGAATACGAAAGGAAAGCCAGAGAAATAAGTCGGTATATTTTGAAATGTAGTTGAGAATTACATGGAAGACGTTGATATCATTATCGATTCGTGCTTCCTCAAGCTCTGGACGCTCAACTTACATATTTTCAATTTCATACTTAGTTTAACCCGGAAACGCAGTCATTAATATAAGGTGCAATAATAAAAGTGGAAAAGTGTATTATTATCTATGAGTAATTTCCAATCGACGGAGTAATTGAAAGAAAACTACGCAGCCTTCGGCCATGGGAGAGGTCGGGTAAGCGAGTGTAAAATATGGCGAATCTAAGGTGAATGCCGAGTTGTTGAAATATAGATTAGAAACCGATAAATAGATATTTAGTGAATCCGAACTGCGCCTTGAGAATGGCATTGGTTGCATATATATATATATATATATTATAAATTTAATTAAATAATATATATATATGATTTTTTAGTCTAAAAAATTTCGAATATTTTGAAAAGAGCTGTTAATAAACTGATTTTGTGGTAACTATCAGAGTTTGTTGGTTTTTATTGGGGGAGGGGGTTGCTGTGGGATGGTGGATGCGTATGGGAAATAATCTGTTTTCAGACATGAATCAAATATGTTGTTTAAGTATGCTATTGCCGGCGTTTGTGGATTTTTTAATCCTGTATTGTTGAAGTTGTCGTTACCTGGCCTTTTTTATTAGGTATATTTTTGCTGATTTTCGAAATTTCATCGAGAGATGCAAAAATTTGTTCTCTAGTGTTGACCGAAGAAGTTTAATTCTGTAGCGTTATTATGTTCTGGATGTACACACGTGTTCTCAGTGAATGTGTTTTTAAAATGGTTCGCCAGCGTCTCTGCCTTTTGAATCGAAGATAAAGCTTGACCTTGAGGATGAATTCAAACGAGAAACAGTGTTTTATCTTGAGAATTGTTTTCGTGAATTGTCATAATGTGATATTACTTGTGTTAAATGCTTAATGCATAATGTGATGCATAATGTGATATTACTTGTGTCAGGTTATAACATTGTTCGTTGTCATGGTTTTCGTTAGGTCTTTTGACAACTTTATTGATTAAGTTATCTCTTTAGTTTACGTGTTCTTAGATGGGCCCAGGGTCCTTATGGTATT
Source organism: Gryllus bimaculatus (assembly GCA_017312745.1). Lineage (NCBI taxonomy): Eukaryota > Metazoa > Arthropoda > Insecta > Orthoptera > Gryllidae > Gryllus > Gryllus bimaculatus. Next base: position 1,242,099 of record BOPP01000147.1, read on the forward strand.
TAGGTTTTGTTTTTCACAGATTTGCGTTTAAAATGCCTGTAGGTACTTTGTAATGGAGTTTGTGGGTTGTGTTCGGAGAGGAAATCAATTGAGAAATTGGATAGTTGCGTTGATGAGGTCAGTCGGAAAAGTAATGGATTGATCTATTTCAACAGATCTATTTAATATTTTTATTTGGGATATTGTAATGTTTATTGTTTCCGTGAAATTGTTGAAATGATGTATTGCGGGGTTCAGTGATGCGTAGGAGCTGGTGCGCTGTGGAAAATTTATTGGTGAAGTCGATCTGGTGGGAAGGTATGAGGTTTATTTTCTTGAAGGACGCGTTGAAAAGTATTTTAAAAACAAGAAATTTTGGAAAGGTTGAGGGAGAAGAGAAAACGTGTACGTTTGAAACTTATCATGTTTGGCTGTGCTCCGATCCGTGGTTTTCCGTGTTTTTTCGATCAATACCGGACGAATGCTGGAGTACTGACTGTTTTCCCTTCCTCATCTTTCTCCCCTCCTCTCCCGTAATACACGTACACAGACTCACGCACACATACACACTGGTGGGGTTCAATGCTCTGCACTACCCTAAATGCCGTGAGCTTAGAGGTCCCAGAAGGGGTGGTGCCCCTCTGGCGGAGATACCTGGAGGTGACAATTCCACTAAGTATCCCGTAGGCGAGCGTCTAATCGTTTTTTCTAGCATGGAAGCCATTTCTCGGGATATAACATGCACCACGTCGCGGAATTATAGTAGTTGTTGCGACCGTAAACGCAAAATATTCAATCTATCAACCAGTCGGACTTTGACAGTAACATTACGTTTGGAACATTTTTTTCCCCTAGGGGTATTTTCAGCTGACAAACAGTTATATTTTACGTCCCGATTGGAAGCATATTCGGTCGTATACTAAACACTAACACACTTGCAGATTCCTCTGATCTGAGGTCAGCAGAACGCGAGGCCCTCCGCGATAACACATTCAGGAGAGATAAGGGCCAAACTACCATGCCCAAGGTGGCACTCGAACCCGCGTCCCTTAGGACCAAAGCGCCGAGTCGGCACATGCTCTTAGCTACTTCGACCATCCATGTCAGCACGTTGTCAACGTAATAGTGTAAATTGAATAAAATGCGAAATGTTGCGTGCTCGTGGGGGAGTGGCCCCGATGGCCTTTGGGCGACGACGCCAGGCGGGGTGCGGGGCGGGGACGGGTGGCGCGATTGGCCAATTGGGTTCTGTCGCCTACGCCCGCGCCTGCGCCCGCTTGCCCGGCTCCTCCACGAATGCGCTCTCGCCTTCTGGATGTGGTCCGATCCCAACAGAAGGGCCACGGGGAGCAAACAGAGGTGCCCACAGAAAACCTAGGTGCCATATAGCAGACGTTGATGAGTTTTCATTCGTTCAAAATCCACCGTCGCCAATTAGAAAATCAAAATTAAGAGACAGAAAAGGGATCACTACACACACACACACACACACACACACTCACTCACACACACACTCATATATATATATATATATATATATATATATATATATATATATATATATATATAAATATATATCGTGTTTATTTCTCTCTTCCTCTCCTTCTCTGCTATTTCAGATTAATCATGCCTGTTTTCTCCCTTTCCTCGACCTCGTCTGTTGAAGCTCCCTTTTGTGTTTTCGGTCGTGTCCCCTCTCTCTCTTTCTTTTCCTCCACCCCAACCTCTTCCCTCCTCTTTCGCCCACTTGTCAGACCACTGGTTCGGGCGTCGGAGCCCACGGCGCGGGAAGCAACGCCTGCGGAGGCATGTGGTGTCGCGACCGATCCGCAGCGCCCCACGCGGCGCGGAGACAAAGCCCAGCGGGGCGGAGTGCGAGGGTTCACGCCGCTGGACGTTGGGGGTCGCCGGGGGAGGCAACGCACGAGGCGCTGGCGCGGGCGCGGGCTCTCAGCTGCGGGCGCTGGGCTGGGCGCTCGCACAAGCCCGCACGCCAGTCTCGAGGCAACGCCATAGGTTCTCAAGAGTCTCCATTTCGTCTTTCCGGATGCCCCAACTAAGATAATTTGTCCCGAAGGTGTAGTGTTTCCGTCAGTAAATTGTCGTTAGCTACCCCGGAGATGGCGAAATCCGTCGGCGACCTACACACAGGCTAGCAGAATTTCTGACATCCAGATATCTTCCACCGCCCCAGCCGGGACAAGCTTTACTCCCGATATGTGCGTAATGTGAATGTGTGTGTGTGTGAGTGCAGCACAAAAAAGAGGAAGGAAAGGTCGCGCGCGGTACGTGCTCCATTTTTTAGGGTAGTGCTCGAACATTCGCCTGGGGTTGATCGGCGAAATCCGACATGCGCCACTATCATAACAATTAACTGTTTGTGTAATATTTTGACGTAGATATCTCGCGTATTATGTTGTGCGAGGTGGGAAGGGCGGGCGCGTAGAGCGAGCTCCGTGCCCGCGCGGGGAGCCAACGGCGCGCTGAGGCGAGGGCGGTGGACGCCAAAAACAACGGTTCGGGGAGGAGGGGCGGGGCGGGCGGGCAGGTGTCGGCGTTCGCGCTCGGCTGCGCCGCGAACAAGCCCGGAACCCGCCCCCCCCCCCCGCCCTGGCCCACCTCGCACCCCCCGAGCGCCCCGCCCGCCCGCCCGCACAGGGCGCTGCACCGAGCAGCTCCGCCGCAGCCACAGCCCTGGCCTGTCGCCCAGAGTCACGCAACGTTCGTCTCGAGTCAGTCGGTCTTTGTTTACAAAAACAAGACAAGTTCCAACTTCACATATCTCCAAGAAACACAATTTTCCAGGAAGGACAAAAATTCAGATGCGATTAAATGGTATTATAGTACATTTCAATATAGGAAAAACGTCATTTTTTAACAAAATATATGACAACATATGGAGAAACTTATTTGTATACTTAAAATTTGCATAATTAAATATAAAAGCATTTACCGAGCAAATGAATATTAAACTTCCTTTTTAGTATTTGTTTTTTGTCAAGAATAGTTAATGGCTGTAAAGAATGAAAATTCCTCCTACAAATCTAAAAGGGTGTTGGCAGGAAAACGAAAATATATTACCTTTACCGTTACCTCCTGTGTTTACTAGAACACAAATACTATATTTGTGCCGTAATTACTTCACTAAAACAACACTTAGTAGCTCAAAGTTTGTGGATTTTGAAAAATCAGTGTAAAATGCTGATGTTAATATGTATATTTATATATTTCGTGTGTATTATACATGTTTATTGAATACATTGTGTATTGTATGTAGCACATTGTGTAATGTATAAAATATTCATTGTACATGTTTATTGAATTTTGCATATTTTATTTATATTTTTGTATATTGAAAAAGAAAAACGTGGCGCTTCTATTCTAAACGTAGCTCGTAGTTACAAAACATTGTGTAGCAACACATTCGTAAAGCAAAAGATAATTATTTTTACTTAGCTAACAGAATACTGATATTCGCGTCAGTGCTCAAAATGTGGTAAAACACGCAAATACAATATAAATTCGATTTCAATTTCATGATTCGGTTAGTAACTGTAATGCGATATACTGCAAAACTGAACTTCAGGATATTGAAATCCGTTAATGGAAGTTCTATTCAAAAAATTTCTCTTCGACCAGTTTAGTTTCTTACCCTTACGAAACTATTTCGTAAGAAAAAAAGATATATAATAGTGCGCTTCAAAACGGCGAAAAGCGGCCGATAAACTCTTATTACGTATAAGTGAATAAATATATTTGCTAAATTTAGAAAAAAGGCCACTAACACATAGTGCAACAAGAATCCAGGTTTTGTGGGTCCTTGATACCGAAAAATTGATTGACAGCAAAATGTCTATCTGCCCGTCCGTCCATCTGTTGTCAATGCTAGCAGACCGTTCAGCCGATTTTCTCTAAAATTTATATTCCTTCCTCGATCTCAACAAACTAGAGGTTTATGTAGTTTCAAACAGATATTGAGACAATATCATTTTTGGTGGCCGAGCGGATGCACAATACCAATTTTTAAGCGTCGGCCCGAGTTCGATCCACACGGCGCTTCTGTAGCGGTATTTGATAACGGGATAAGAGAACTTGAGTTGGAGTCTCGGCGCGGATAGTAATTTTGGTTGGTTGGAAACACTTTTGCATGTTTTTGTAGCAGTATAATTTTTGCTGGTTGAAAACACTTATGTAACAGTATGATATCGCAGAGCAGTAAGATGTAATGCGAGAACGCATGTGCTATTGTAGCACTATCAGTTTTAATTACTATTCCTTGAGGGCTGTTTCGTTTCGACATCCTGAAGGTGGTACTTGAGGTGGAGATGATTCTTCCTAATCATTCATGGCAGGGTCTTTTGAAAATCCGGCCTCTAGAGGTTCCTGCTGTTGACAATAACATTACGGTTGTAATCCGTACGACGTGAACTGGGTAATGAAGAATTATGAAAAGCATGGCTAGACATGTCTGACCCTCCGAGAGGAGCACCCAGGCAGTTATCCCCCGCGTCGCCGCCATCGGCCCTCCAGGTCGTCGCGCGCATAATTATAATTATTCCCGGCAGACATTGAACGACACTGAACTGAACGAAGCACAAAATCAAGGCCCTCTAAAGACGCCGGCGCGGAGCTGGAAAGTGGCTAACAGGCGCTTGTCCCTCCTCCTCTCCTCTCCGACGAAAGCTGTTAGCGGAGCACGCGCCCCCGCGCCGCCCCGCCCCCGCCTGCCCGCTCCCTGCCCCTGCCCCGCCCCTGCCCCGCGGGGCGCGGGGGGCGGCGGCAACAGTAGCGGGTGACGGGGTGGGTATTGATTTTGGCGCGAAGGGCTCGGGCCGCGGGCGAGGGGGGGGGGCGCAGGGGGGCGAGTGCAATGTGCTCATGCTGCGCACGGGGTCACTGCGACCGCTCACTGGCCGCTCACGCTGCAAACGCACCGCAGCTCCGGATCCTCTCGTTTACTGAATAGCCACAGATGATTTCCAGGCGAATACTGGAGCAGAACCCAGAATACTTAGCGTACCTTAGCATACTTAGAGACGGGTGAGATTGATTTCCTATTCCCCTTGGACCTTCATCTCAAAACCTTGTGTTTATTTAGTAAATAGCGTTGCTTGAGAGATATTGTGTGTTTTTTTAAAAAAGCTAATAACAAATTTTTACGCATGCAATTATATTGTACAGGATTAAAAAAGACCAATCTTATTATAGGTCTGGAAATAAATTATTACATTTTTTCTTCTCTTCAATTTTTCAAGAGAGGGAAAATTACCTTCAGAAAAAATGACATTTAATCCTGAGTAGCACCACGTCCTAGTCTGAAAATGTGCTTAGTCTTGCAATGTGCCCACGGGCGTTTTCAAACTCACCCGACAGGGGCGGAGTTTCCATTGCGAGCAAGACACTCCTAGAGCTTGGCTGTTCTCATCGGTCGCTTACAGAATAAGCACAGATACATTCCAGGCAAATTTCGGAGCAGCGCCGTAGCAAACGGATCACAATCTGCGTGAGCCTTCCCTGTGTGCCAACCCCTTCTTCTGAGACTGGTGAGGACTATCCTCCTTGGACCTTCATCTCAAAAATTTACGATCACGACGAGTGTTATGGTGGGTAAATCAGAATTTTAAAAAATGCAAAGATTCACTTAGGGTATGAGATTTAAACGTCACTTTAGATTGTTTGAACTAGTTTATTTCTTTTAATCGCAGTTCTGTTAATCTGATTTGGTACAATGCCATTTGACATAGTTCACTAATGGTGTTATAACAGCACATACGTTCTCCACATTTTCAATTTCCCAAAATTCAAACAGATCAACGAAAATTAGGCCACCACCATTCTTTTAAGCAGTCCTTCTATCCGCGGGAAATTTTGAAGAAAAAATCTGGATTGGTTTTTGAGAATATGTTTTTTATTGCGTTAATTCAAGCCTAAATTGAAGTGAAAATTACTCCAGTTATCAAAAACCTATAAACGTTCTTTTTGAAAAACCTGATTTTTGGAACAAACCTTGCCTAAGGGAAAAATCTTATCTTCAGTTTTGTAGTTTTCAAATGTTTTCAAACTTTTGCGATTTTTCGAAAATGGAAAGTTCTCTGAAAATAAAACTAGCTCCATTTTTTCCGTCCCTTGATACATAGAAAAAGACAATTTAAAGAAAAAAAATTGGTGCCGTTTTAGAGGGAAAATTGTTTAAAATAATTAAAATTGCTTTTGTTTCGCGCAAAATCACACAAAACTATTTTCGAAAAATTGCTCAAGACGTTATTTCAGGATCCTCTTTAAGGAACAGATTTCATTGCGGAAAAAATATCTTCAATATTAGAATTGCAGGAACACGCCCAAACAAATAGCCCTTTTCCAATTTTCTGGGAATTCAACGAACCCACAAAATCTAGGATTTCAAGGAACATGAGACCTGTGCAGTAACTCATCCTATCTGAAAATTGTTAGTTTTACAATGTGTTCTCCGTAGTTTACCGCTGCTCTGTGTGGTTGATTAGGGTTGAGGGTCTGTGCAGCGCTTCATAATTTCGAAGTTAAAGGCCTTGGTAGTGATATGGCTAGTCATACGTCTTTCATCTTATGGCATCCGAAAGTTATAAGTAATGAGATTTGTGAGATCGTCTTCCTAGACCCAGTGAGAGCAGCTGGAAAAGCCCCCTCGATAGGGGAATAGGGGAAATATATTCCAGTGCTAATGATAAAACACTGCGCACAGACCAAGGCAGAAGACTGAGACGTCCATTCCCGATTTCCAACTTTGTTATGATTCTTTTGGACTGTAAAATATCAGTTTGACGAGAATTTTGAAGTTAAAATTTCAGTTTGACAAAGACAATGAGTTATTCCTTAAATGCAACGCAAAAACATGCTAAAAATTTTACTACAGATTTTATACCAAATCACAGCTTTTCTTTTTTCTCTAATTTTTGTTAATAAGATCATCCTATTCCTAAATATAATCATCTGATTCTGAGCGTTTATGCGTACTTGTACTTAGAGATAGAGTAGAGATAATGTCATAATTGATTGTAGGGAACACTCCTTTCATTTATGCAAATATATAGAAAATACACCTATTAGGTGGTCTTTAATAATATCCGTTTCGCAAGATTCAAATTGGCAGTCTTGAATCAAAATTATATGAGACTAAAAGCTCTGGCACCGCCATGACGAGGTGATTTCATTTAGAGTTATTTGAACTGCGGCATTGGTTTAAATTGTTTGAAAATTTGAACGAGTGTTTTAAAAAGAATTCAAATAGGGGTGGGTGATTCGTGTGAATTCGATTTTAATATGCCAATACTAGGTATTTATTTTCGATCTTTAAAGTACAGATCTAGAGATTTCATTAAGGTTGGCCAATGTGTACATCATTGAGGGTCGAATTATTGATTTTAATAGCGTTCTGTTTCTACTTACAAGTAACGTTAACGAGTTCACTATTGTTTGTTCTTGTGAGTAATAAATGACTCATTACACGCAGAGTACAGGAAATTCTTACCCACTGCCCCACTCGGAAGGAGCAGAAATAAGGAATGTTGCCGCATCTCGATATTGGATTCGTTCTACCAAATTGTGCATAATTTGCATAAATTTTAGTTTTATGTTGCACAGAGAAAAATAGTTTTTTTTAAATAATATTTTATAAGGAGTAAAACTACTCTGAAAAACGTGTTTATGAAGAGAAAATTTAATTACTTCTCAGAGAGAAATGCAATCACAGAATCAGTAATCCTGCTTCAGAATGTTGTAAAGGTAAAAGTGACATTTTTTTAATTTCCCTTCCGTTTGAACCAAAGGCAATGTCTCCCATCACATTTTGTTTCATTAAAAAAATCGTAAGCCCATTCGCACGCTTGTGCTTGAGATCACGTAAAAAATATCTTTGCCCATGACGTAGATTAGATGGGCTCCGATTTCAAGGGCTCCGATTTCAAGTAAAAAGTTTATCATCGATAAGAGAAAATTACATACTATTTAGAATTAATAATATTGCAGGTTGAACAACAGATGCCTTCAGCGTATTACTCTACTTTGTGGGAGGGGGGAATTGTTTTTTTTTAAATATTTCATCCTCGTGTACGTTTGTTGTTTTTTTGCTTCCGTTACCTCCTCTCTGCAAGTCGTAGAGCGAAGGCAGCGTCTCGCCCTATGCATCGAATTTTTCCTCCGATCGCTTTCTTGCAAGAAAGTACAGTAATTGGGGGTCCCCCTGCCAAACTCCGAATCCTTCGCTCCAGTGCCAGCGCGCCCCGACTCTCCTTCCGGTTCCCTCCAACTGCTTCCGCTCCGTGCTCTAATCACGGACTCACCAGCGACTAGAGGTCCCGGAGTTCACAAAAAAAATCCCGAGCCGCCGAATAAGAAAAGGGTGGAAAAATGTTTTTTTATCACGTAACAAGCGTGCATATTCCAGGCGATTGGGTCCAATTTTTATTTAATTTTTCTTTCTACATTCCCTTTTCTTCTCTTTCATCTTTTTCCCCCGCTGTTTCCTCTACCCCCGGCCGATCTGGTGCTTCTTCCTTGCCTCTCTTTTTCCCTTTCTTGGGAGTTTCTTACGGCGCTCGTCGGAGGCGGCTGGAGAGGAAACAAGCGAAGCGAGGCGATGCTCTTTTCTCACAAATGCGGCGCCTTCTTTCCCTCGTTGCGGGTTTCGAGGCGAAGGGGGGGAGGGGGGATCTGGCTCAAAAATTGGGGTGGAGCGGGGCGAGAGGAGGGAAGTAAACGGGCTAACAAAGGCCCGTGGCTGACCGGAGCACCGGAGCGGTGGCCGAGGGCGGGGCGAAAGGGCGGGGCGCAAGGGCGGGGCGCAAGGGCGAGGGCGCCTCAAGGAGCAGGGATGCGAAACGCGAGGCCGAGGGCGGCGGCCCTTCCCGGAATGCGAACGGGGAAATGTTGATCTTGTTAGCGGGGGGCTAACACACACCTCCCGTGCGATCACTATGACTTGTTGGGTTTGCACACTAAGTCTCAATGGTCGGAGGTGGGTCAGGGCATCAGCTGATGCCACTGCAGTGCCTCTGTCCGAAAAGCCCTGGGTGCGAGTCGACGGCGATAGGATTTTCGACACTAGATAGCCAGCCAGTCGATGTCTGAAGGAGAATTTCAGCAGCTGGCTGCTCTGATCGGTAGTTTCCCGTGGTTTCTTCGATCAACAGGCGAATGCCGGAGCAGCACTCAAACAAACGAGCCGCGGCGATCATGCCTTCCGTTTCCGTGTATTTTCCTCATCCCTTGCATGCGTACACTTACACTTACACGCACTACACTACCTAACATGCCTGGGGACCAGTCAGAAGCTTAGAGCTGGTTGCGGCTGGGTTGGTGCCCCGCTGGTTGGCGAAAATCCCCTCAGCCGACGGTGGGATGGTGTGGGATCGCACCAATCATCGCCAGAGGACGACCGGCATCTCCCGAGAAGAAAACAGGCACTAAACTTACGGGAATAAGGGACTTCTCTCCATGAATCGCTAGTAATCAATTACAATGAGTTGCTGGATTTGTACATTGAGTCAACGTATTCGACATAGCTGACCGCACGCCTCTGTGGGGTGAGCAAAGGGTAGAACAGAAAAGGCGAAGAGCTTGTCTAGAGAGTTTTGAATTGTTCTATTCATTTTAACATTCCGTCAACGCGTAAAAAATTAGTAACTTACTTCATTAAATTTTGTTAAAAGTATTATGGCTAAAATAACAATTGCGTTCGTGTTTTTCTAAAAGCACTTCATGGACAATATAAAATATATGAATTAAGGTTATATATGAGTTACACATGAATGCATAAATCCAACAGATAATGTACGTTTATTATTTTCGTTATTCAATTTGTTGAAACAGATATAAATTTGTTTTATTAGATGGAATTTATTAATTACAAATTTTCGTAATGCATTTTTGTTTAGGAAGAACCGAAGGAAATATTCTCGTACTTCTTTGTTTTCTTCATCAGTATTTCAATTTCTATCACTCATTTGTATATTGAATACACAGTGATATAATTAACTCGTTATCTGTAATGCACTTTACTGCTAAGACCTATTGGTCACACTCCGGAAAATCACTTTTTTTTGACGAAACATAAGCTTTAGAATACACATTAGAATAAGTTTGGCACATTTCATCTAATGGCAATGGTCACCGGTCCAAAAAAAATATTGCATTTGTATCTCAAATATTGGTGAAAAAATGAGGAAT
>BOPP01000147.1:1265509-1294640 GCA_017312745.1 Gryllus bimaculatus
TACGCGTATGACAGCGCCGGCAACACTAGACACACAGCCCGCCCTCCTCCCATCCTCCTTCTACAAGATGCAATTCCACGGCGCGGCGCGAGTGAGTGTAAGGCTGGGAGTTCCACTGTGCGTTAGGTGCCGCTGTTCTCATACTGTGGCAACAATGTTTCTTTTCGTGCCATCTCATGTGAGATAGGAACACTGTCCATCAATAATCTCGCCTCTTATTACGAAGCCTCCAACACCCCCCTTTGTATTTGTATACAGCCATTATATATTCCGTAAAATTAGCGGGGTGAAACGGCCCCATCAAAGAAAAAATATAGATAATTAGCACAAGACAATTTTTAAAGTTTGTAAGTAACTGTAATTAGCTGTAAGGAATTGTAAAATGTAACTTTCAGAGCAAAAATATAACAATATTGATACTTTATGGTTTAATTCTTTTAAGTTAAAACAAGTATGTAGTGTTGCAATATATGAAATGGAGCATCAACTAATGATAAAGGCCATTTAGAAAATAAATTGCTAAACAAAATAGAGGAATTGGAGAATACATATGTTTAAACAATTTAATCGTCTATAGATGAGGTAGATGGGAGTACAAACAGATAATCAACGATTGTCTATCGGATTTTAGGAAATACTGCTAACAAAGAGATCACTTTCAATAGCATCATCATGGGCATTTTATATTGGTGAAAAGATTTAATTTCAATATACAGAAAATCTTGGGATCAGTTCAGTTTCAATTACACAAATTAAACTTGGCTTACTCTTTATTCGACTTGAAATGTGAATTAGTTTGCGTTGAATATTTTTCATAATATTAAGAACTGTAAACATAATTTGTTGTTCTAATTGAGATATTATTGCATTCAGTAAGTCTTAAATTATTTGTAAATGACAAAATAAATCCAGAAACAGCGTTACAAATTGGCCCTTCGTGGGAACAATTTATTTCAGTCTTGTTTTCCGAACTTTGACTTCCCGCTCTTCAGAGAAGAGATAGAAAGCAAGTTTTATTTTCGGGTTTATTTCTAAATCTTTATATAAAAAAATAAATAAATTAAAAAAACAACTGCCGAATGTTTTAAAATATAAAATATAATTAACGATATGTCATAAGTGCAATATTTCATTCCGTGAGGAACTGACCCCGGGACCTTGAATCTAGACCCATTTCATTCATACCACCTTTCATTCTCTCTTTTTCTAAGAGTAAAATTAAAGGAAAAATCGTGAAGAAAGAATCTTAGTGTATGTCTTAATGTATAATTCAAAAGTTTTTCTCTTTCCAAAGATTTAATATATTAATTGTAAAAGGTAATATAATAATTTATTAAAAATATTTAAAATAAAAAGAAACTGAAGTTGTGCAAACGATCACCTGTATTTATCAATTGTTAAACATGCATCAAAACGTGAACCTGTGAAATAAAAAGAATTTACTTCATCAGTAAAGTTATTATAAAATATTCACATTAAAAAAAGCTGGAACGAAACATGATAATATGCATACCACACAAAGATGGAATGCTTTTACTCAACATTTTATTATCTATTAAAATACTGTTATAATAAACATCATATACAACCTTATTTACATTGAGAAAATATTTCCAAATATATTAAAAAAAGGATCAATCTGAATTTCTTTGCTTGTTTCTTGCTTTCTTTCTATGATGTTTCAAGCAAAAATACTGCTACTTATAGCTTACAGAATGTACTTTCTCGATCGTATTTTCAAGCAAAATTACGCGAAAAGTATTAAAATTTTCAAAAAATTGTTCATGGTCTTATTTTAAAATTTCTTTCAGGAACAATTTGTATTAAGGGGGAAATCTCTATGATTAATACATTAGTTGTTGGAAGATCCCCCAAAAAATTTTTGCAATTTTCCAAAAATTAGAATTTTCAACGAAAATGAGATCTGCACCACTCTCTTAATCATCATTCAGACTATTCAACAACAAAATTTCATCAACACGGTGGAGCCAAACTTTGCGAAAATTTTGAACATGTCCTAGGATTTTCATGGAAAGTTCCCCCGAAAATTATAATATCGGTTTCAAATTCACGAGGCTGTGACTTCAGCCAGATCGATTACAGAATATAAAATTTGGAGGAAAATCAGCTGAACGGTTTAGCCGCTAGCGTTTTTTACAGACGGACCCAGACGGACACACAGATTTTTTCCGTCAATCAATTTTTCGGTATCAATGATCCACAAAACATGGAGTCTTGCCACGTGTTAGAAATCCCCCCTCTAAATTTATCAACGGGATTCATCCACATGTTTTTTACCATGTAATAAGTTATACCTTTAACCCTATAATAAGTTATTCTACCGAAAATTAGCCATTTTTCGCGCTGTATTACGTAACTATCTACTCCGTAGTGAGAACGTAAAATCTCTCTTATCTCTTCAACGACTTTATTTAGAAGAAATGAAGACTAATTTTATCTTAATTATATTTTGACTAATGAGATAATCCGTGCTATTTTTTGTCAATAATAAAAACGTTGAGATTGTTTACACGAAAACATAGTAAAACTGCTCCATAAATTCACCCTAAAAACAAACGCAACCTGCAATCGAGTAGCTTCGCATGAAAGATTGAAATTATGAGCAAAATATCTCTCTTCAAAATCTGTATTTCGAAGAAATGTGTCTTATATTCAGTACAGTTTGACTAATGAGTTAATCTGTGCCATATTTTTGTCGAAAGTGAAACTGTTGAGATTGCCTAAATGAAAAGATACAATTCATCCCAGAAATGGATGCAGCATCGCCTCCGACCCAGCAGCGAGGCGCTGCGTTGTGAAGGGAAGAGCGGGCGGCGATTCTCCTGCCAACGAAGCGCTGCCTCAATCCGCCCGGCCGAATGCGGAGGTGTTCGACACCTTAACGAGAAAACAGGACTTAAGACATCTCGCAGCCATCTTCGTGACAGCGATCGCCCAACCCTTCCTTTATCCCCATCGAGCCCTCTTTTTCTCCTTCCTCTTCTTTTATTTCCTTTTCTCTCTGTCTCTCTCTCGCTCCGCTTCCAAATGAAATACGTCAGCCCTTCTCCGACGCAACTTCCTTTCTGGAAGGCGCCCCATTCAGCCGGCGAGGTGCGAGGCGAACCTCTTTAAAAAGGAGCGCCCCCCGCCATAGTCACGCAACTGATTTGGGGGAGTCAGCCAGCCTTCGTCAATGGGGAGTAGTTATCTGTTCAGCCTCGTCCAAGTGCTTCGATGGGGAGTTTAGGAGGCCGTGATTGCTTTTTTGATACTTCCGGGACCCGCAGGTTTGTGCTGTAATTTGTATTCCGACGATAACTCTATGAGTGATTTTGGCAAGGTAACACGAGATTTTTAAAACACAATAATTGGCGCTGTTTGAAACTTGGACAGCAACTCACTAAAAGAAAATAAGTATTATATTAGATTATATTTTTATCATGTGTGCATTACTAGCGAAATTAAATATTGTGTAAATTCTAATCTTTTTTCAAGGTAAAAAGATAATAACTTGCAATTGAGATACAAAAAAATAGAAAAAATATCATATGTTGTTATTTTTGGTCCTTATCGACATACTTTATTACATATTCAGTGAAAATAAAAAGCATTAAAAGTTGGTGATTTTTCGGTGAAGTATATTTGTCAAAATATATAGGCCTCACTGTCTCAGTATTTTAGCTAAGTCCAAGGGCTTCCATGGAGAGTTTAGAAGGCCGTGATTGATTTTTTGATACTTTCAGTACCCGCAGTTTTGTGCTATAATTTGTTTTCCGACGATAACTATATGAATGATTTTGGCAAGGTATCACGTGTCCTTAACTTAAGATTCTTAAAACGGAAGAATTGGCGCTGTTCACAACTTGAGCTGCAGATTACAAAAATAAAATGATTCTTATGATTAGATTATATTTTTATCATGTTTGTATGTTATTATTTCTTTAAATAAGAAGCGAAATTAAATATAATTTAAATTATTATCTTATAAGAAGGTAATATTACAGATACACAAAAAATACCCATATGTTATTTTTCATTCTTATCGACATGCTTTATTACATATTCATTGAAATTAAAAATAACATTAAAAGTCAGTGATTGTTCGATGAAGTATACTTGCCAAAACACTGAAGTGTTTAGATGTGATTGGTAGTGGCGTTTAGTAATTGTATCAGTCCATAATTAAATTCTAGTAAAATTCCAAATTAAATCATGAAGGATATACATTTTTATAGAAACCAGCTACACTTGGAATTGCACAGAATTTTACACTTGGAAAAAAATGCACAGAGTTGCAATGGTTCAATTAATATCTCTTAAACAGCTATATATATTATACAATGAAGATATCCGTTTATTGTATTCGTCAAAATCGCAATTTGATTTTAGAAAAGTGAAATTTTAGTACTTTGACGCACACTAAAATGCATTTCATATTTTATTTCCATAATTTATATAATACGCTACGATTTTCGGAAACTACTTCCTGAATTTTTCTTTAAATGTATCTCGTTTAATTATTCTATCCAAACTTTTGATTATACACGATATGTAAAATTAATTGCAAAACTCACGACTATTAATGATTGCGTCCACTTTCCTCTCCATTGCCTTTCCTCTAAGAGCATTCAAATGAGCAAATGTCTTGGTTGGAGAGCCTTAACGTTTGACACAGTGGAAGTACTCAGTGGATGAGGAGTACATGAACGGATGAAGAATTGGAAGTTTTTACGTGGTTGCCTTAAATGAAGAATGAAATAAATATGTTAGAAGACCCAAGATTTAATCTGTATATTGATTCTGTAATTAGCGCTTAATTACTTTAACTTTTACAGTCAAATGTTTGCCGTAATAGGCCGATGCGCTATTTGACGTCGTGCGGCGCTGTTAGTAGGGGTGTTCCGCCTCTAGTATGGAGTGTTTCGCAGAACTCTAGGGTTTCCTGGAATGTAGACAGAGGTTACATTAGTGACCACTATTTGCTCAGTCAGAACACACGTAAAATGGAAATCATTCATATAAGGAATTTTAGGAACTGTCTTATTAAAATAGTATATTAATACAATATTTAAGTCAAAATGACAATAATGAACTTAGAGTTAAAAATTACAATATTAACACAAATTGGATATAAAAAGGCCATTGACTGTACAAACAAGTAAGATTTATCAAACAATTTAAAAAATTATGGGGATAAACCCAAATTTAGAAATATAAGGATTTTTTTACAGTTTCCGATTTTGTTTTCGTTTTCAGACATAATGAATTTATAAAAATTTAGTTCACACCTGATGACGCGAAACATCGTCTTTCGCAAAACGTCGTGTTTCAGAATATGTAAAACTGAAACTTTTAAATTTTTTTTTGCTTTGACTGTCTAAAAAGAAAAAAGAATATATTACGGTTAAATTATTAGTAATATGTGCCAATCACTCTCTTGTATATTTTTGACTGTTTAGATAATTTTGAGAATTTGAGTAGAAGGAGACATGAGGTTCCGTCTAGGAAACCATGAGCTCGAAGGGTTTCTAAAGGTGTAGAAGGTTGAAGACTCCTGGAGTAGAGGAGCGATCTTTCTGAACGCAAGCTGCAGTAGCTTGTTGGAGCTTCGCCGCGTGGGCACTAGAGCGCGCTACCGCCCAGGGGCCGCGTCGCAGCGCCCTGCAGCTGCCAGAGAGGGCGCTCTCTTCCATGCTCACTGCTACTTAAATTTATTCGGTGGAGCGCGCCCCTTTTATTCTTTTATTTATATAAACCATAATTCCAAGAGAAAAATATGTAGTTGAAAATTAAATTTATAAAAAACAGAAGGCCAATACCGAGTAAAAAAGTAATTAATCTAAGACATAGTGATGTACCATTTAATATAACAAAGAAATAAAGAAAATGTGATTGCATCCTGATTGTGAGGAAATGAGTCTGAACGTTCAAGATTAGAAAGTTCACATTTCCTCTCTGGTCAGCCACAAATTTTATAGTGTTCTCTTTGATCACATAATTAATCGAGGTTAGGACACACGGCGGTGGGGAGCCCCTGTAATCCTCCCTCTAACTTTTAGTCCGTTTGGTGGATTTATTATTGTTTATAAACTTGTATTTGAGTTTTTGTGTTGAAGTAAGTTTTAATAATGACAGATGCTGTATATTTTTATGAGTGTAATATCTATATTGTTTTATTTTCGTATCTATTTAAAGTGGGTCTAATTTATTGTTAAGATTTCTTCAATTAATTGTAATGTTTTTTGCTGTGAGAATTGTGGATAGTGCGAAGTACGCTCATAAAACTGCCGCAAGTACGATTTTCGTTAACTCTCGGAATTTTCGAAAATTGGAAAAGTGACGTATAATGCAAGAAAATATCTGCTGTGGTAGCACCCTATCTCATTCATGACATTGATAATATACAGCCTTCGGTTATTTTTCAATATTCCACCCTATGCTCTTTGATTGGCATGTTGAACAAGTATATTGCTAACTGTATTGCAGAATATCTAATAACTAGCTATATGTAGCGTCGCCGAAGCATAAAATGATTTCCATTAGTAGAAAACTAATATTAATGTACTAAACTTCTACTAAAACTACTACTCAGGAGAATCTTTAAATATACAGATATCTGGCGTTTTAATCCTCTGGTGCAGTTCTTGAAAAATGGCCTTTGTATGTTACAATGTTGGCAATTACAATTCTCGTTAAAAAATACTTCCCGGTAGAGATGATGCGAATAATTAGAATTTAGTACAGTTTCATTTTGTACACTTTTTTTGCTAATATGTACAGAAATGCACATGAGAGGTCACTAGTAAGCTGTTCTTCAGCGTTATTCTCTAATGCTAACAGAAGATCTTTTTCAATTAATTCGGGAAATTCTGTCGCAAAATCTTCTACAACTACATTTGATTCTTCTGAATTGCTTAACACTGAATTTACCTATATCTTTAATATTTTCAAACTCTATAAACTCACTTTGATTTGTGTTTTGAATGCGAATATAATGATTTATGACGAATATTATGATTAGCCCGAAGACTCCACGGTATTTTTATGTGAAAAAGGTGAATAAGTTGTACATCACTTTAGTTTGAAAATCGAACTTTGCACGATTAAGAAATGTATTCTCTAAAACTACTTACAGCTCTGTTTTTTCCTCATTCACTTCATATTCTTCTAATTCAATGTTCCAAGGGCGCATCTTTCAAGATTTACGAATTCATTATAAAAAAATACCCATGAAATACTTCAAATCTTACAAATTTACAACAAAGTCTGTCGCGCGATTTTCATTTCATATTGCTTATTTGTAAACAGAGTGCCGTCCTCATAAAAAATAAGTCTGGTGCCGTGAACTGAAAATAACCCGGGGTACTGGAGTTTAATCAACGCCATCTACATAAATCTACGTAGGTGGTATTGATTTAATTTTTCGTCTACCCACTAAGATCGCAACACAAAAAAAACACGCAAACGCACGTTTTTAGAAATATCTTAGAACCTTCTGGCCGGATCCGAAAACACATCATCAGTTCCCCATCAGGAGACCGTGATGCATCGTAGGACATCACATATGCCTCGATTGGTGGACGGGAAGTGGTGTAATTGTTAGTGACGGAACCGCACAGCCGAACATCCGCGCACTCGGGAGTTATTCAAATACTGCATAGGGATGGTGTGCCTGCGTTGTTGACAAAAATTGTAAAGGCAAAGTGACATCAGTTTCGCAGGGAAAAAAATTGGTGGCACGAATTCTGTGGACAGTGGTCCAAAGCATGGTTAATGGAATCCTATTAAAATTTTATCGTATGTTATACGAGTATAATCATATATTTTTGAAAATGAACACGATATTAAACTATGAAGTGCACAATTTTAAAATATAATAAAATATTTTTGATTACGCAGATAAATAAGCTGTCACTCAGGACGAAAATAAAGAACAATCTAAACAGTAAATTAAGTCGTACACATAAGCTTCCGCGACTCTAGTTCATGAGTTCTTGGCTGTCCGGGTGTCACTACCCTAAGGAAGCCTGCGAAATGAGAGGCGAAACGTTGACCTCTCAGCCAACGACACGGCGTCACCCGGACAGCCAAGTACTCTATTTAGTACAAATTAAGTTTGCGGCCGTAGGAGCGGGCGTTAAAATAGTGTTTATATTTTTCGAACGTAATTAAAACTTGAACTAATGGATTACAGGACTAATGGAAGTTGTTACAGAACTACATCCTCCCGAATAATTCAAAACATGAATTAAAATATTTTTTTTTGTTATTTAAGGTCGCATCAACTTCTATGTCATTAGCGACCACTATTACTTGTAACGGCTTGGTAACTGTGAGGATGACACTATAATGATGATAGGGGGTGAAAGAACGAGCACAATACAGCCATGCCCGAGGCGGGACTCGAATCCACGATCCTTCGGTCCGAGACCGCTGCGGCACTAATGTCTTCGCGTTCTCGGCCGCCGAATCGGTAAAAGAAAGTGTTGTTTTGGTTCAAAGATCCCAAAATTACATTTCTAAGTTGCCGTGATGCTACAATATTATTTAAAAGTATATGAAAATGTGTATGTAAACACATCAGTCTTCTAATATATAAATTTATAATTTTAACACAATAAAATAGGACCCCTAACTTGATGTTTTCGCTGTCGTTTCGCGGTCTGCCTCTGTGGGGGAGATCCTGAGTATTGGTTTGCTCTAATTCAGATAACCTGAAATCTCCGACTAACTGTACTGTGATCAACAGCATCATCTCCATACACATTTTGTAACCTCTTGAGAATGTTGGTCTGTGTCTCGTTCTCACACCACGTTGCTTCCGACGAACATGCTAAGCCGCAGCCATCTTAAACGAGTGCTACGAGAGCAACACTTGAGAAACAGGTTGAACTAAATTTGATATTAAGCGAGACGAATGATACTACAAAATATATAAAGAGCAAAGACGTAGAAAAGAAAATGATTTTTTTAAAAACTCATTTCATTAGTTTTTGTAATGACCTACGTCGTATGGATGTTTTAAAGCCTCATGCACATTGATATCGTAGAAGGGATAATATTTGCAAAGGATTTCAATTTAATTTCATTCAAGGGATGTTCTGTGAAAAATGCCTTTTGTAGAGCTCACCGTATTGGAAGCGACGCCTAATTATTTCTTATGCAAAGTCGATAATTCGATGTGCTGTTTTCTAAAATGAAAATAAATATTGTGTGACTAGAAATAATTTTTCGAATGTAGTATAAATAATGTTTGAAACCATCGTGGACAGTCATATTATCGTAGAAGGGGGTAAGATTTGCAGAGGATTTCAATTCAATTTCATCCAACGGTTGCCCTGTGAAAAATGCCTCTCGTAAAACCCGCCATCTCGAAGTCTGCGCCGCTGGTCCGGGGGGAGGGTGGGTTGGGACGGGGGGGAGCTATCAAAGTTGCAAGTGGGCGCTGGCAACCCCTCCGCGTCTTTACGGCGTAGCGGCGCTTCTCGCAGCCTTTTACGACCCCTCACCCCCCCCCACACACACAGGCCAACCCACGCAACAACAGGAACAGCGCCGGGCAGATACTTGTAGTTGCATCGCGTCGCCAGGACAACTGCCGCCCCGCCACGCCCGCTCCACGCCGGCCCTTGTTTCGGCGGCCGCAGCTGCCCCGTGCTCGGAAATTCTTTTCGCAAAGGAGGAACACCCTATTCCCAGTAGCGTTACGAAATGACTGCGGGCCCGCCCGCAAAACGTCTATCCGGGCCCCTTTTGTACAAGTAAGAAGCACAAACAACGGTAGTACATCAAATAATAAAAATATCTCGAAACAAATTCGAATTCATCTATGATAAGTAAATTAATGAAGGAAAAATCTGCCTTAAGTATTATTTAATTTAAAAAATTAAGATTGTCATAAAATCTAAATGAATTAATTGCTTACCTTAATTGATTTAGAAACAGGGTTACATAAGCTACAGAATCAGAAAAAAAATGTTCTTCTGAAAGATGCTGTTTTTAATATTTTATTGTAACAACTATCGAAAAGTTTCAGAGAAAGTATCAAGTAATTATTACGTCTTTCAATCGCAAAACCTTCAGCCTGAAAATAAGCTATCATTTACCTGGACCCGCCCACATTGCGGGCCTTGCTGGCCCCAGCGTTACGCCATTGCATCGCGTTTATCACGTTTCTAAGGTGCAATGTTCTCGACTGTTCTCTTGTTTTCTTCCTAAAGGCTCTACCCTCAAAAATGTTTTAGAGAAGTCTATTGTGCCTTATCACGTGTCCTATAACATTGCGTAGTCCTGTTATATTTCTGCTCATTTCTCCTACTTGTTGTTACTATTCTCGCCTCGAAAATCACGACAGTGCTGCCCAACGTCCGTATTTCACACCCAAATGTTCACCTCCTTCACTGTATTCCTCGTAGAAAAGAGCGCTGACTCAAGCACTGATGGTGTTTGTAATGTCTCTTTTGCTCAAATGGTGGATTTTACGAGTTACAAAAACACATTCGGCTTTTATCAACCAGAGAGTGACCAGACCTTTTGACTTCACCTTTTCGTATGGCATGGTAAATAAAATAATATTGTTCTCTTTTGGTAGAAGAAGGATTCTCAATAAGTATTTTAAATAAACAAAATAGTAAGATAAAGCATGAAACAGATTAACTAAATATTGAGCTATTCCAATGACACACTTTAAAATAAAGATTATGGAAGAACCACATGCACAGATCATAACAAGTGTAACAGTAAAAGTGTTCTTTACTACCTATTAAGTCCTTGTGTTTCAATAAGATTCTTCTATTAATTATAAAAATATAAAGAAAACACATGAAAACAATAATCAGATCATAGCTTAGTATTCAGTATGTTAACAGAGCCATTTAAGGTTAAACCAAATTATCGTTCACCTATAGTCAATTCACAAAATTCAATATGATGGATAATTGTTATTATGCATATTATGGTGGTAGAGACACAGATATAATATTATGCAAATAGAATGAATAATACCGAGGCAGATCGTGTACAACCTTTCAATTAACATAATTCTTTTCATAAAAGATACATGCTGTGAATGTTCCTAACGGCCTGGCTTCACCTAAGGGAGAGCGGAAACTTCACCCCTCTCTGCGTGGAAATTGACCTCCACCGAGAGTGGAGTGGCTGAGGACCCAGAACATTAACTGTTCAGAGCTAGTTATTTGGAGGGCAGCCAATCAATCTGGAGAACGCAAGACACCCAATCAATCTGTAGTTCATTTCAGACCCACGATGCTCCATTCCGGTTTTGTATTCCATTCCGGCGTTAAATTCTTTCTTTTCCATAGTTTCTCATAACGAAGCGACGTTCTTCCCTAGCAGCATAATTGAATTGATGCCTTATTTTACGTGGGGAGACTTGAGCCATCAGACCCGCTCTTCACACGCCACACAAATTTTGCTACGCTCCTTTCACCAACTAGCAGAGAAAGGAGGTATTTCATGGGCAAGAAACAGGCGATTTGAAATTAGCTCAGAGGCGTCATTTAGGCTTGGATATCTTTTACATGCAAGTTAATCTACTAGCATGGGACAGCCAGCTTTACTTCCCCTCCGAAGGAAGGCGTACGAAGGATTTTTTCGCCCATAAAAATCCATGGCTTCGATCGGGTTTGAACCCGCTATAACAGTCCGATACGCTTATCGTTACAGCATCGCCGCCGCCAAGGGTTTTATAATACGTTGACTTCTCGGTATAACTGTGATAGAATGCGATCCAAATCCAACTAGTTGCGGTTTGTGATTAATGGGTTCTAAGTAAGTATTGTAAAAAAATAAAATAAGTATTGTAAAGAATCTGTATGGAAAATGTAAAAAGGAACGAAATGGATATTAGTTTCGTTCGACTACATTATCAAGTCCGTCGCTTTTATCATTGGGAAATATTATAGCATTCTTATAATGAAACCGTAAAATATCGTATGGTCTCATTATAAGAATATTATAATATTTTTAAATAAAAAAGCATGATAGTCTTTTGAGTAAGTCAGCTGTCACGAATGGTTGTCCAAATAGATTTGAAATAAAACTTCATACCTTGTGCGTAGAGATCAAAATACGGAGGAAAGATATACAAATTGAAGTTAACATGTTCACACACGAAATTAATTCCTTATAATAATTCGCTTTCGGATACTGAAATGACGAATTGGTAACTTCTTGAATTCAAATAAATGTAATTAATATGCAATTTTCAGGGATTTATTATTTTTTCCATTTTGTGTTCACGGAAAAAGGTTCAACACAGCCAGTCTTTCAAATGAAGGACTACGTTTGATTGAAAATGAAATAGGCATTCTTGTAAATCATAAGAGATTGATTAATTCACACGTTCATGAGGAATATTGAAATACAAAATATATAGAATATATAATGAGAAAATTGAAATATTTGCACAGCGGGGCGGAACGGGGGTGGAACGTGTGGTTCAAACAAAACAGGGCTCTGCAAACAAGACTGTTTAATAGATGATTATGATGAAAAAAACGGGCAATTCTGAGTAATTGTCTTGCAAGTTATTGTAACATAATGAACATTCAAGTGATCGCGTATGTACTATATGGGTGCCAAATATACAAGATAGCTACAAGATACTGATGTAGTCTGCATTCTGTATCTCCCCTTGATGCCTCTGCAAAACTTAAGAGCTGCTCTCAATGCTCTGTGACCAAATAATGTCCCTCTCGTTTAAGATTAAGCAAGTCTATTCTAATCCAATCTTGGTAAAAATTTTACCCAAGATTTTTTCAAGTAACTTGATTGCTTAATATAATTCCTTAACATAATTGTTCTTGTCTTCTCTTCATGAAGTCTTCTTAAATTCTTGAATTCCCTCTGTGCAGTTTGCTTGGGTGTATCATAATAAAGTTCCTTTTAAGAGTATATACCTTATATGAAAATATTTCAAGTAGTGAAAATGAAAAAAAGTGGCAAAGAAGTAACAAAATATCAGTAAATGATATATGCTATACGTTCCAGAACATAATTTGCAACTGTTGCTTTCGAATTCAAATAGCTTTTTTGCAGGGAAGCATAAATGGTTGCAGTCGCACATTTACTGGCAGAAACTAATGGATGTCTTTGGTATATTGTGCAAAATGTGCCTTGGTATTTACACATTACGTGTAATTCCATTGTTTGCCCACAAATAGAGAGAGTTATTTCACTTCGTCCAGCTGCACTCTTCATGCCATGTGTATCGTTTATAACTGCTGAACTCTGTTTTGATTGATTGATTAGTGATTCCGGGTGCGTCAACAACTAAGATCATTAGTCCCGTAAGTGTAGGCTAGAGCATGTTTTCATCGCGTGAGGTAGCGGTGATCTTCCCCCGCTGTCTGGCGCCGACCTACCGTCAACTAGCGGGGTTTTCCCAACCAGGCATCTCCCACCAGCAGAGCAACGACGCAGCCTTGCTAGCAAGCTCTAAGCCTCCAGGCGTATGTGGCAGTGTTGTGCATATGTGTGTGTAAGTAAGGCGTGAGGACAGGGCATGGAAGAAGACGGCGGTCCGTAACCTGTTTGTTAGGGAGTGGCTGAATTTGATGTAGCTGTCTTGCTAATGTCGAAAATCCTGCCGCCGTCGGGACTTGAATCCTAGGACCTCCCGAAGAGAGACACTTTAGTACGTTGGGGAAGATACCTTGAGCCA
Organism: Gryllus bimaculatus; assembly: GCA_017312745.1. Classification (NCBI taxonomy): domain Eukaryota; kingdom Metazoa; phylum Arthropoda; class Insecta; order Orthoptera; family Gryllidae; genus Gryllus; species Gryllus bimaculatus. The sequence continues at coordinate 1,279,197 of BOPP01000147.1, forward strand.
CACAAGCGATGCTGTAAGATTGTTAAATTGTCACGTTTGGAATGTTTGATCCTACAGTCTAAAGAGTTAAACAATAGTCACCAAACTAATGAAGAGTGTGACCAACCATACCATATTTAATCCTACTGTGAGCTACTATGAATTAAAGACAGATTTTTTTCCTATCGTAACATTTGTTTATTTTTAGAATCATACGTTTACAAGAAAAATCTGAGAAATCTATCTGAACTGTGTAGAACAAGTTCAGATTAGCCAACCTTGAGCGTGACCGCGATCTACTAGTAGATCGCGATCTCTGTCAGAGCGTCTACCTCTCTGGGTATCAGAGGGTCCGGTGTCGGAAGTCGGAGGCCTGAACCATTTGCGTTTCTTCCCGCGCCGCTGCGCGGGGCGGCCAAGGCCGGGTAGAACAGATAGACTATCTCCTCCAGACGGCCTTGGGCGGCCCTTGCCTGGGCCAGGGCGGGAGGCGCCACACGCGCAACGCCCACGCGCCGCAGGGCTGTAAACCTGGCAGGGGCGCCAACCTGCTGGCGCAAATCCGCCGCTTTGCACGCCACCCGCCGACTGAATCTCCCATGGCTTGGGGCAGGGGCGGGAGGACGCTTTCCACTGGCCTCAATGACTCAGCCACAACACGGCAATTCAGAAACTCACGCTACTTCACAATCATTATCTTCGAAATGCAACCCCACATCATTGGACATGCCCTAGTCATGCATAGAAGGTAATACTCACAAATAGGATTCACACTAAAACAGAGAACGAACTACCGACCAATACCGCTGTAGGGCCTGTTTCACTGCAATTAAACTGGATTTTCCCGTAGTGTTAGGTGTGAAAATAAATTCTAGACAGTTAAATTGTATTACAAGAAGAATTCTGGAGTACAGCAGAGTAATTATTCAATCTTTAAAAAATAAGGATTCCAGTAATTCCTTCTGATTCGCCAATACACAAGGATATCAGAAATCAAATGTCCCAACACTATTTTTTACTTAATAACCTTGTTCAACGAAATACCCTTTAACAGTATTTTCTTTCATTCGTTCAAAAATTTAATTACATGTAGTTTCCTTTATCTCAGGTCATTTGTGTATCTACCTACAAAGGTTGTACTCCAAATAAACAAATCCTAGGTTTTGTTCCGATTATTACCCCTTACAAATGAAAAAAAATATTAAAAATATTTGTCAATGTCTTCTTGCATATCATCAAAAGCAGGCAGGTTCAAAGATACTATTTATTCCAATACAATATAATACATTATTTATCCCATCGTTCCCAAATTAGAAGAGTAGCACAACAATACTGAGAGAATGGGAGACAATTATTGATGAAGTCGCAATTATTCACCTCGTTTGCCTTTGATATTTGTAATATTCTTGACCATAATAGTACAGATATCTATTTCAAATTGTGCGACTTAATAATTCGGATTATTCCTGCTTCCCGAGCAGTGTTGCGTTCTGTTAGTGAATTCTACTAATTACGTAGGATGACTGCCTTTCACCATTAGTGAACACCACGAGGCCCTCGCGGGCTGTAAGAGAACTAATACCTGACAAAAGGCTCCTCGAAACTGCAGGGGTCAGTGTGGCTGCAAAATTGTGACCTAGAGAAGGGAAGAGAGGACAGTTTTTAGCTCTTGGGATCTCCTGTGGCCTAGTTGTCTCTTTGTATAACATTTGGTAAAATTTTCTTACAAATTGGATTTTGTTAATTTTGATAATTATTTATTGATTATTGTAATATTACCATAAGTAATTTCTCGTTCGCATTTGTCTCTTCACTTCCTGTATTTCTATGTGTATCTTCATAGTGTGGTAAAATGTTGAAGTTAAAAATGCACATCACAAATCGAAATGATTACATGTTTGGTAAGGAAGAAAACGTTATATCATTATTCTCGGGAAAGATTTAATGTAATAATCAGATAATAAGTTATTTATACACCAAGAGCGTCGTAAGGGTTCTAATGATCGAGCGGTGACAAAATCATTTATACACGTTAACGCCCGTAGTACATATTTATATTTTTTATCTCATTTTATTCACTCATATTTTCTTATTTACGAATTAACTAGATGTTAACTTGATTTGGTTCGTCTTTACATATTTCCTTTCCGTAATTCCCTAACGTAATATAACATTCAACTGTTTTCATATTTCTTTTGTCACAACGAACCTCTCGAACGAGATAAGTTATGCAGTGTATAGCGAGCTCCGAATCGAAGGCAATAACAAGCTATAATGAATTAGTAGAAAACAAAATATATTTCATTCTTTGGATGCTCCAAACCAGTAAACCGTTTAGCGCATCCTCACTTCCACTGCCGACTCCCCCATTCGCATCCCTCCGAGCGCACAGCGTAGTAACCTCGCGACACAATAGCGCGGCCTATCAATTATCGCGCCCGGCCGGTTCCATGCCGGGCCGCGCCGCGCGCCCCTCGCGGGCCGGGGGCGAATTATGGCGGCGCGGCCGCCGGCCAGTGGCCCCCGGGGACTTGGCTTTGGAGCTCCCCAAGGGCCGAGGGCGGGGTGGCGATGAAAGCGCCCACTTGGCCCGCGCTGAGCCTTGCTTGGGCGGGACGCGGAGAGATTAGGCGCTTCTGGTTTACGGACCGCGCGGGTTGCGCCACTGGGAGGGGGATTAGAGCCACTAATACACGGATTTCCTTTCACCGTCAGAGCGAAAATTACTTGTATCCAGATTGAACCTGAATCTGGGAATCTAGAGGATAATACCAAAAATGAGGAGATTCGAGCAACATACTAATGCCTCTTTGGAATATCAGCTTGAGAAATAGAAGTGTTGTTCCTAAACTATACTTCCAAACCAACGCAAAGTACTATAACCACAAAACGCGAAGAAACAGAAGACACTCAACACTCAAAAACCGTTCTTGTTTTTTACTCTGTTAACTGAGAAACAAGATGGTACTTCAATATCTTCATCCCAGCTCTCATCGCTTCTTTTTGAAACTTGATCATCTTAAAAAAGAAAATCTGAAGCCGACTAATGGGTTTGGGATAGAAATCGATTAGAATAAATTTGAAGTACCCAGATTCAAATCCAGTCGTGAGTTTTATTTTGGGAGACTCTGAGTTCGACTCACCCTCCTTTCCAAAGGAATGCCTTCCAGGATTCGTCCTGGGGGTAAAGGCGGCCGGAGCGTTGTGCTCGCCACACAACCTCCTCCTTTTGCCGACGGCGACGAATACTTGGAGTACTACCTTCACTCCTTCCCCCGTCTCCTCTGTGGGACACATCGGTCTGTGTTCAATTGCACAGGGTACCTTTATCTTCAACTGTGATAATTGAAGATTGGGGTCGACTCCCTGATGGGCGAAATGATCGTGGGCAGACTCCCTGATGGGCGGTGCGGCGTCCATCCGTGCCCATGCCTTGGGCTGCGGGTTCGAACACTTTCATCTTGCCTTAAGACGTGGAAGGCAAAGGCGATCCGCCTCCAGCTCCACATTATCATAGGTAATACCACGAGTGCTTTAGAAATTGTTGATAAATCCCCGACTCAGGAAGCGAGAAGGGGATTCATCTGAAGAGTTCCAAAGCACGAGGAATATTGACTAGGACTATTCTACGAATGAAGTTACCCCCTACAATGCGCGAAATATTGAAAATAATTGAAAGCAAGTTAAAATCAGAGCTCATGTTATAGTACATACGCGGTTTATTACACATCAGCTCAGCGATCGAGACATATCGCCTACTAAGATAGCTAATTCGCAGCTTATTATTGGCCAGTAGGAAGAAGAGGCAAGAAAAACAGGAAAGAAAGCGATTCATTTTTTAGATACACCACCCTATTTATGGCGTTTTATATGTATAGTTAAACCCTGTTTGTTTTAATTTTTCGGGTGGAATAGCCTTTATATTTGTTTACATTTTTCAAATCTGGCCGAGAAGATGAAATATTAGTCATTTGACGCTATGAACCCATCACTCCGTCAGGAATGTAGCAATATATGGCTAATGTGCCGAAGAAAAGGAATCATAATGGCTTACCCACGTGTTACAGACCCCCTGTTTCTCGAAGAACTGTCGATGTTATGTGCAGGAACATGTCCAAGTTTTAGTTATTTGATGCTGCTCTCAGTCAGGAATGTATCAGTTTATCACTATGACTAATGTGACGAAGGAAAGGTCGATGTTATATGCCAAAGCGTCTCCAAAATTCCAATCCGCCGCTGGCGCGCGAACGGCGGGCGGAAAGTGAAAACAAGTCCCGTGAGAGGATGAGGGCCACATTTAAGCTCTCTTTATTCCAAGCACGACCCAACCCTTCGGCGTCGAGGAGACGGCAAATCGGTCGGCTGGAGAGCGCCGGAGGTTGGAGAGGAGATGATGAATTTTAACCAACTCCCTCTTCCCCGCCCCCGCCCCGCCACAAGAGGGAGCGGGCGCGCGCCCAAAATCGCGTGGCCCCCTCTCCGCGGGGGACGGGTGCCCCCTCGCTGCGTCAACATGGGCGCGCAGGCAGGGACTGAAGGGGGGAGAGGGCAGCGATTTGAAAGTTTAATGACGAGTGCGCGAGACAGGGCAGGGGCGGGCCTGAGGTAACGACGCCGCACGGGATTGGTCGAGCCACGCGCAGGGAGGAGGTGACTGCCAACCTCCGCGCCAGGTGAAATGGAATCTGATGGCGGCGGGCAGTGGGCGGAAAGAACGCTTTGTCCCGGAGGAAGAGAACACGTGCTCGGATTCCATCAAAACTCACTTCCAAGCGACTTATTCTTCTCTACTGGTTTCTTGATCTGTGTCAAACTTCTCCCTCTCTCTCTCTCTCCCTCTCTTTCCCTCTCTCTCCTCTCTCTCCTCTCTCTCTCCCTCTCTCCTCTCTCTCCTTGTCTCTCTCTCCTTGTCTCTCTCTCCTTCTCTCTCTCTCCTTCTTTCTATCTCCCTTCCTTTCTCTCCCTCTCTCTCAGGAGCATTTTACTTTACCGCTCTTGATATTACTAGAGAATACACAGATAGTTTTGTGTCACTGACTGTAGGCAAACAAAAACTGATCCAGTAAAATAAACTGTGAGTTACATGGGGCAATATGCATGAATGTTCGTTCACATCCTACAAATAAATCAAGTGTGATATTGTATGTATGGCCCACGCATTACAGCGTGTCATCATCACCAGAAGAGAATGTATCGGGAGCAGCAAATGCCGTCATGTCATCTGGAGCCGGCTCGTCTAGCAACAGTGCGTGGACACCTTTGGAGGCTGCGAGGGCGAAGACGGTGCGGTGGTGCAGGGGAGGTACCTCAGATGCCACTCTCATTCCGACTGGTCCTACTGGTCAAGGGCGACCATTGGCCATCTCTGCTTGGACAACGTCCGTCAGAACCGAACTGGCATCGATCAACGTTTTCTTGACACGTGGACGTAGGATATCTTCTCTTTGCTGCCTCGATGCTCGGCCGGCATTCACAACATCATTGGAAGAACGGCATTGCATGACTTCAAGGTCGCAGATAGATTTGAGGCCCGTGGATCTTTCAATACCTACAAGACTTGGCAATGACAACACTAAACACTTGAAAACCTTTTCGTAAGACTTTATTTTTATATCGACTTAATCAACCAGAAGCAAGATATGCCGCTCTTAACGGCCGCCATCCAACAATCGAATCAAATGAGTTGAGTTAAAAATGATATAGTATTCCAAGAAATATTTATCGTTTATATATGTTTTTTCTTTTAAAAAGATGGTGTAACGAAACATTTTGGACGAAAAATCTACGACTCGAACCTCAACTAGCATGTAATTTTGTTCGATATCGATACCGAGAGAGGTGGCTCATGGCAGCATTTGCTGTCACTGCAGTATCTCTGGCAGGCAGGTTCTAGATTCGAGTCCTGATGGCAGGTTTTTCAGCACTAGCTATAGAGCTAGGTCCAGACGCTGTCTAGAGGAGAATTCTAGCCGGCTGCTCTGATCAGTAGTTTCCCGTGGTTTCTCCGATCAAAACCTGGTAAATGCCGGTGCAGTACCCTAACAAATGGGCCACGGACAGCGCACGATCTTTCCTTCCTCTTCTTTGATCTACATATATACTCACCTCTTACTTACCTACACTTACATTAACATGCACTACACTACCACACATGTGAGGAAACCGGTCGAGAGCTTCGAGCTTGTCCCGGCTAGGGCCTCGCTAGTGGGAGATTCCTCGTTGGGGGAAACCCCGCTAGCTTACGTTCGGTCGAAGCCAGATCTCGCCATCCAGCTGGAAATACTAATATCACCTCAAAAGGAAAAACATGCACTAGGCGTACGGTACTAATGGCCATTTGACGCACCCGGAATCAGTAACAATCAATCGATACCGATTGTTGTTTTCGACACGAACATCATGATCCAGTCTCTTTACAATTATGGGTGGAAAGCGAGTCGAAGGGAACGTATCCATTGGCAGGGCGCGCGGTGATCGGTTCGGGCCGGGGCTCGAGCGGGGAAATTGGCAGGCAATCGCTCGCCGCCAGAGCGCGTCGTCGCTCGCGCGGATGCGGGAAACGGGATTACCCCTCCCCTCCCTCTCCCCTCTTGCGGAGTCAATTCCCGGCTTCCGCTCCGACTCACGCCCCCTGCTACTGCGCGAACACAGGGGGCGCTTTTTCAAGAGAACATGCAGCTGGCCTCACGCAACTCTCATCACAATATTAATTGAAACGCTGTTGTTATTATTATATAATTATTATTAATATAATAATACTTTTTATTTTGTAGTTCCTTGGTAATTTTATAATTGTGCTTACTTCACTTAATATGCTGATTTATTGTATTATTAGATATCATATTGGAGAAAACGTTTTACTGTGCTGCAAGTTGTTAAGGATGACATAGTTAACGTGTTCATGATAACCATTTTACTTCTAACAGGAATATTTTATTATTTCTTTTTCAAAAATATAGGTTTGTGAACACTATGGCAATACTGCCTTTTTGCTGCTTTATATTTATATATCAATCATTTAATTTTTTAAAGATTTCTAACCGCAGATGCAGAATATCTTCTAACCAAGAACTTAATGCAGTCAAGGTTTAACATTGTCTGTGTGGGTGGTCGCAGAAATGATTTTCTACACCTCACAACAAATATCTTTTTTCTTCAAATACTTATCAGTGTCCAGCTGCTGCAATAACTTGACGGCATGTGGCCAACACTAGTGTGCGGGAAAACTTAGTCTTCACGAGGAAATTTGCACCCTCGTGTATGATCGAATACTCTGTATGGCAGAAGGTGTCAATTGACTTAGCGGATAGAGTGGCATTTCGACTGAATTCACCGAAGAGGGTGACCAGGAGGAGATTCTTGGCGACTGCCTCATCATAAGTTTCCGTGACTACAGACCGGGAATCCTAGTTAGTGCCGATGACAGGATTCGCCACTAGCTAGAGCGAGCTCAGTGCTGTCTGCAGAATAATTAGATCCGGCTGCTCCGGGGTATTTTCCGGAGGTTTCTCCGATCACACCTGGCGAACACAGGCACCGCGCACTACTGCGGAGCGATCTGTGGCTCCCACTCGTTTCCTAATCCCAGCCCTACTTACACTCATATCCTAACAGCACTGACACACACTTCCGGGAGTCCGGAGGTGACACTTAGAGCTATCAGCTGCTGGCGGCTGTTCACGCTCCCGGTACAATCATTCAAAAAACCACATACAACCGTTTACCAAGAAACAGAAGTAAAACATATAATTAGATAAAACTCGTGTCTATATTGGACATAAATACGATCGGCGAAAAACGAGTGCACTACAAAGAAGCGCCTGAGAAGTAGTCAGCAGTGGCTGCAAATGATCTGCGCGCTCTGGTTAGCGCAGGATGTGAAGTCCCGGCTGCTCGAACTCTCGCGACGCATTCCAGAACGCGAGCGGAAGCGGCGGTGCGAAGGCGGCGCGGGCGGCGGGGAGCGGCGAGGGCGGAAATTGGCACCACGGAGCTCGCGCGGTGCTCTCCGCACGGGCAGCGCGCACGCGCGGCGGAACGGCAAACAGGATTACCACGGCGCAGCCCCGATCCCTCCCTCCCCACGCAAGCCAATTCCGCTGTGTACGACGCCGAGACGAGCCAGACCAGCGCGCGTGCGGCCGCCACCTGCCTGGCTCCCCCCTCCTCCGCCCCGCCCTCGACCAAAGCCCAGAGCACAACGCCGCTGCTGACGACCCTTCGTGTAAACACCTAGCGAAATACGCCGACGTTGCCGGCGCTTTTTCATAAACAATCCGAAAGAGGAAATCTCAATTTTATTGTTTACCTGTATGTTATTGTTATTGCCTTGTTATTGCCTTCGACACTGAGCTCGGTATTCACTGCATAACGTACCTGGCAATATAAAGACAGTTGAATGATGCTACATGTTCCCTCATGAAGGGAATTATGAATGGGAATTAGGAAGGAGAATAATGAAAGGAAATTATGGGAGGGAAATGTGAAATGACAAATCTAGTAAAGGTAACAAGTAGTTAATTAATAAATAAATACAAATGAATATTTAAAATTAGGTACAAATAAAATCATGTATGTACCACGTCCGTTAACTGATTCTAATGGTCTTGGGCGCCAAACAGGCACTCTTTGTCTCCGCTCGATCATTACCCTTATAACGCCCTTGTTGCAACTATTACATGTCGTACCATTACACTTTTCAATAATTGTATAAGACTGCTCAATTTTGAAATATCTAATTGTTTTAATATCTTGGCACACCCGTATGTGGAATTGAACAATGGTTTTAGACTTCCTTCCACTTTCAGAAACTTCTTTACATTATCTGGATCTGGACATTCCAGACTGAGTTGGGAAGAGAAGACTGGGAACAAACTTTGTTAACACATTATCACACATTTTACAAATACCAGTATCGCTAACGCGCGCTTTTCGCAAAAAATGCCGACTGTGGTTGACATCGTTGTCAACTCTAGTGGACATTGGAACAGAGTGGGGGCACGAACCGAGAAGTACATTTTTTAGAAGCAGGCTAAATTGTAAAACCGAGCTCAAAATATATTATCAGTAGGGGAGCGAACAGTACCTGACGTTGTCGCAGGTGGCTTGCTGTGTTTGTTCCTTGTTTCGCGTTTGGCGAGCAGTGTGTCGGGTACGCCTCGCGTTCACATCTGACGTCACGGTTGTGTAATCTAAGATCCAAAAGCATTCCGCGCAGAACAAGGAAAATTGTTCAGGGCAGCTGTTCATGAGATATTATAGATTATGTATATTTATAATTATGTAAATAATTACACAATCATGCCTGTATCTGAGTTTTATAGGCTTATACAAAAACTTCGTGACTGCCTACACGATATTGCATAGGATCCAATTTTGATGCATAGTCAGTTGAATTTTGTAGAATTCGTTCAATTTTGTTGAATTGTGTTGTTGAATGGCAGTTACTTTGTTGAATAATTTATCCCTAGTGGTCACAAAATGTTAAGCAAAAAATGTCCGCAATTGGGTTCTGAAGGCCTTGAGGGTTTTCCGAGCTAAAGTCTAAGCTGAGCAATACTGACTGCTGCGATATGCCAGTAGATAAGTATCAGTTTCAGGCTTAATGAGTATCTCATTCCACAGCAACATGAAAAAAGGATCTTGTTAAGTAACGGCAGTTACTTAATCAAGGTAATGATGTTTGAATTGTGATTTTTAAAACATTCCTTCATTTGGTATGTGAACTTACGTACTACTATTACTGTATACATCTGTGTATTGTTTTCGTTTATACTTTCTCGAAGTCTAATTTGCACTTGTATTTAAGGGTCGTTTTTAATTCTCGGCAGCAGAATCTCTTGAGTTGTTTCATATTTGCATATTTCATTTATTTCGTTCCTACCAATCTCTCCACTCCCATTCTCCTTTCATCTCTTTATCTTATTGTTGTTTGCATATTTTATTAATTTATTTCCTACCAATCTGTCTTCTCCCTCTTCCTATCAATCTGTTATCATCTCTCATTCTCTGTTCATACCTTTAATTGACCTTCTTATTATTTACAGTATTAATTTGCATTCGGTCTCTGATTAGCTGCTGTCGCCCACCTTCATGTCATCTTCCTTCTGCTCTTCTTTCCCCGGTCTCGTCTTGCTCCTACCAATCTACTTTGTCTCATTCTCCTTTTATCCCTTTAACTTGCTGTTCGCAGATTTTGTTTATTTCGTTCCTTCCAATCTGTCATTCTCCCGCTTTCTTTCAATCTTTCTTCACCCGTCTAATTCTTTTTTTGTCTCTTTAACTGACCTTGTCTTATTGTTTAGGGAATCCCTTCCCATTTGTATTCTGTTTCTGACTCGCTTCTGTCGCCCACCTTCGCATCGCCTTCCTTCTGCTCTTCTTCCCCCGGTTTCTCATCTTGCCCCTTCCAATCTGTCCTCTCTCTCTTATTCTCCTTTCATCTCTTTAATTAACCTCGTCTGATGTTTTGGAAGGACTCCTTCCCATTCTGTCTCTGACTCACTTCTGTCGCTCACCTTCGCATCACCTTCCTTCTGTTCTTCTTCCAATCTGTTCTCTATCATTTTCCTTTCATCTCTTTTACTGACCTCGCTTAATTTTTTGGGAGGATTCCTTCCCGTTCGCATTCTGTCTCTGACTCGCTTCGCGTCGCCTTCCTCCTGCTCTTCTTCCCCGGTTCCTCGCCTCGGCGCCTTCTCGTCTTTCCCCCTCGGGGCCGTCCGCCGCCTGCGCGCACAAAGCGAAGGTGTCGCGCCGCGAAGGCGTCTGTTGTGGTTCCTACCCCCGCGCGCCTTTGTGCTGCTGCTAAACAGACAGCCCCCTCGGCCCTGGATACCCCCCCCCGGCCGACTTCCGGTGTGAGGGGGCTACCTGAGCCGCGCAATGAGCCTCCACCCACCGCGGCCGCCCCGCGAGCCTTGGGGTACGCCCGGAATGCGCCTGCGCTGAATGGGGCGGGCGAGCGCGGAGAATACGCCGCGCGGCCCCCGCGGGGACATCGGCCCGTTAACGCCGACAGCTCCCGCGCGATGGGCTCAAAGAGGTGATAGGTGTCTGGCCCGATCGGGGCCCGGGGCAGAGAGCGCTGACGCGTGAGATTTGATCTTTTTCTCGCGCTGCCATTGTCCGTTTTGTCTCCCCGGGCGTCGCTTTCCACTTGTCTGGGAAGACAACGGGCTTCCAGGTCACCGCACGGAATACACTGAGCAGCTTGAGATGGCGATGGCAATTGGGAGAGATTTCAGAACTCATCTGTTTTCAAGGCGAATAACTAGCCTTTGATGAACTAACCCTAGTTGTTTATCACATGTTGATTTTTCATTGAGAGGTTATCGTAACTTCTGATGGTTATACGAGTTATGCTGTCGTAAGTCTACAAAATGTACAATACTTTGCATTCCAAGTTATGATTGATATTTTTAAATATTGGAATGTCAAAGGTTATTTTCCATTAAAGTATACATTTTTTACTGAATTTACTTTATATTACATACGAGTTCAGTTCCACTTTCATCGGTTTCAAATATGTCCCAAATATATACACTATTTAATTGTCTACTTTTTTTAAATTTGCCTGGAAACTTTAAATTTTTATCATTTTTGCACTTCTGTGATATATTTTGTAGATTACTTGAGTGATACTTTTCAACGTCACATCTGGTTATTTCTAAATAAGTTGATTTCATTTTCGTTAAGATCTTATCAAAAAATTTAACTTAAATCATTTAAATACTTTATTTAATTCTTCTTGATGTTTATTTTCATAGTTTCATAGTATTCTCTCCATAGAAATATAAAATGATTTACTAATAAATTTACTTTTGAAGCCCCACTTGTTTCATTGCTTCAGTTTACACAATTTATACAACTTTATCCTCCTAGGTAATTCAAAGAAAAATATAATGTTGTCACTTAATGTTTATTTTTCACTCTCCAAAATTATTTTGTTCCTTTTTAACGTACTTTATATTACTGTTATCTAAAGTGTTTGAAAAAAGATTATTGCAAATATATTTTAAAAATTTTCGTTGGGTATGAAGTGCGTTACAACCTGAATGTGTACATAACAATTAATATTCGCATGTTGATAAATTGCACAAAATTTTGAACATAGGATAGTTTGACAACATATTTCCTTGGGATTCCAAGCAATGTTTTAATGCTCAGGGGTACTAGCTTACAAATACATTAAAGAAAAAAACAAGAAAAATTGGGGATTTTTCACTTTAGTATGGGGGCTTTACGTAGAGATTATTAGTCGATTTGTTGAAAGAATCTCATAATCTAATTCTTAACATTTAAAGTCTTGAGGTTGTATTTCGTCAGTAATCATGTGCGTACAGGAAAATACACATCAGAAGACTGCAATTGTAAAGTGACGCACTGATAATGTTTTTCTACCTGAAGAACTTCTATATTTGAATTAATGACTGCACACATTTTAAAACACCACTCCCCATTATTCTTGCCTTCCGTTCCGGAAAAGGACACTGCTCTTCTTGCAGACAATGCAATGCTAACCTCACGATTTGCTACCATGAATGTGCAAAGTGTTTGATCACGTGTATGCATTTTATGGCCTCCCTCTCTCTTCATTACAAGCCCATTTCATCGCATTCCTAAAAGGAGCGAAGTGCTATTGATTACCTTATATGAAAGACCCTTGATGCGTGGTTCTTATAATGAATTGAGAAATCTAATGCTTCATTTGTGCTACCCCCTTTCTTCGGGCACAGTGCATGCACCGCTGCTATAAAACGTTATCCTTAGCTCAGTTGTTAACACGCGTGCCGTTATTTTTAGGTCACATTGCAATACGCGCGATCGAGTCATACCCTGACGTCCGTTAGGTGCCTTGTCTATGATTCCTTCTTCCCTGCCTTCCCTGCTGCGATCCTTTCAGTCACTTCTTTGACTCGAGCACCGTTGTTTTCAGCTGTGGATCGCGATGACGGGCTTCCTGTGTTGTGAATACCATCTGTCCGATCTCATTAAATGAAATAGTGAGTCCTTCACAATGGGAGAGGTATGATATTTCTTAGAACCGGGTTCTTCGCACGGACAAAACGGCTACCTTCAAATCGTGATCTTTTCTGTTTCCGCTGTAGGAGACGTACGGTACAGCGGTGCCTTGTTTTCCGATTCAGGGGAAGCTTTGTTAAGGTGAGAGCTCGACCTGGCCGTTGAATGGGGTGAAAGTGTTCGTCTATTTAACACGTGGCAGATGACCGTCTTTACTCATCATACGCTTCACACGCACTTTCACACATCAAAAACATTCTCGTCTTGATCTTTGGAATACCGGAAGAAGCCTTCTGTGCAGGCGCATTGTCTTTCACTCACCGAAGGAATTGTTTGGGGGTGAATGGATCGCTTCGTCGATCCTGTGGGATAAATTGTAAATGGCAAAAGCATTATTTATTACAACAGAATAGAACTGAGTGGCTCTTGGTTGCACATGGCAATTTTACCATTACATGTCCCCTTATATATACTTAAAATTGTGTTGGTGTTGATCCTCTGAATTCAATTTTGCTTGATAACTTTCAATATAACCTAGTTTTCTCTCTGTTCTGACGATTTTTTGTTTAAGAGATTAAAAATTTTTATGTAGATATTCACTTCATTAGATAAGTTAATTAATTTTGAATTATAAGCAGGATTCTTTGAAATCTGATTTTCAAAGAAGAACTCACTTGTTTGAGTGAAGCCAATTGCAAATGCAATTGTTTGATTGATGTAAGAAATAATGTTGACATTAGTAATGAGACGTGAGAAATAAAATTTTGATTCCATTTTGTTGTAAAACTAAATGGAATATTCCTCCTGACCTACTGTATTACACTATGACATCTATTATAATTTCAATCAACTAAGAAGCAGTGACTTCTACTGATGTTGCACACTGACTTTATCGAAGGCAAAATGCTCTGTGAAGACTGTCGTGAGTTAGATTTCGTTTAGAGACATGCGTATTTTCACTTACTATATTTGATAAAATACACTTTTATACATTTAATGTCTATGGTTTTTGGATTTAACAACCAATTAATAATGGAATATGATCCCAAATTTTCTTGCACTTCAAAATAAATTTGGTTGGCCTTTCAGATTGGAACAATTTGTTTTATATACCGCATATAAATCACAGTGCAAATAATGTTGCAATACAAAAAAATAGCTGGCACTTATTCATTCATTTACACTTTTTACGAAAAGAAAGAAACATATTGGCGGAATAACACTTGTGCTGCAGCAACCGATACTAAGTCACAAAATGCTTATTATTTTGTGTACTTAAAGATGAACTTTTCAAAAATATTATTATATTATTATTCCTTACATTTTTCAACTTTTATCATTTCAAAAAATTCACTCTAAAATATTACAATAAATATTATATGAAATTCAAATATGTTGCAGAGAATTATTATTGTGGTTTCTTTTATTATTATTAATATTATTATTATCATTATCATTATGAACTGTTAGTGACTGCAGTACTTTACGCATGTGGGGTGTTCCGAATAAAGCAATATCTTGCACTTCCCATTCTTTAGAAACATATGAGAGTTTTTCCAAGTTCTTACATAAACTTTGCGGAACAAATCCAAGAGCTCCGATAACTATCGGGATGGCTTGTTTTTTTATGCCCCACATTCGGCTGATCTCAATTTCCAAGCTCCTGTGTTTAAGACATTTCGCTGCCTCCTTGGCAATGATGTTTTGATCGCGAAGCATAGCAATATCTACAAGTAGTCACGTTTTTTCTTCAAATTTCGGGTGACAATATCCGTTTTGGTTGTCGTTATCGTACAATCAGTTTGAATTTGTTGTGTTACAATATTGTACACAGACCAACAGACGCCACAGGTTTCGGTGAACGTACGTACAAGTTGGAACATTTGTTTGGACCTTTAAGGGCATTTTTAGATCTGCCAGTGGAAGTAACTACACATTGTGTCTTTCCATGTGTTCGGTCGTTGTTATAATTGGGTAAGCTGAGATAATAGAATCAATCATTTTGTACCTGCTCCTGATAAATCCGGCATTTATCATCTTGGAAGATTCTAAGAACCGCTTTATCATAACGTCAAACCACCCGAAAAAATTTTGAATTTTTGCAAATTTCAAAAAATCAGAGATTTCAATGAAATTGAGACCTGCACCATTCTGTTAAGCATCCTTTACGCTATTGTTCACAACGTCTAATCTCGGGCTTCTAGAAGCGTCAGGTCGTTGTAGCTCCTTCGCATTGAAATTCGTCGTGCGCAGCGAACGGTTTCGAGGCGAGCGGCAGCTGTCACACGGCTCCTCCGCCAACCCTTCCGCCTCCCGTCGACGGCGCTGGCGTCGCCTCGCGCTCCACTCCCAGCCCCCCTCAACCTGGAAGGGGGCCCCTCCCCCCGCTATGTTTACAAACACACTCTCGCACCTCGCCCCACCATTGGCGAGCGGGTACGG
>BOPP01000147.1:1294729-1309985 GCA_017312745.1 Gryllus bimaculatus
GGTTTTATTCGGGAGTTTTGAAAAGAGGCGCTCGTCCATTGGGGGAGCGCGAGCATTCACGCGCCGCGAATTGCCCATTTGCCCACGCGCACCCCACTCGCGGCAGGTGGGGACGACCCCCCCACACACACACACACACCGACACCAGATGGCGCGTAACGCACACGGGCGCCTGCGCTCTCGCCGCCGCGCTCCAGACTGAAATACTAATCTCCAGAGATAAATCATCATCACTGAGCATTTTATCGTCATCTCAACACTTCGGTTATCAGATGACCTCCCTGCCCTCAATTAATTTGCCATTCTTTTTGGTGGGTTGCAGTCTGGGATAACCATCATAAATTCTGTAGTTTGTCCAAACAGACTTCCTTCCGTAAGCCAAAGATTTGTTGATCCTCGATTAACACTATCATTTTCCAGCTGGTTAGCGCACGTTACGTGTGGTGCTTTAGATTTACATTCTGCTTTCTGGTACTGATTTGCATTGCAGGACATAGTGGCTTTTATCATTCAGCATTTTAATATCACCTCGACATTTCGGTTATCAGCTGACACTCCTTTCCTCAGTTATAGAGAGATAACCCTATGAAGGGACCACTTTGACAGCGACTGCTTGGCCGCTGCAAGCAATTGTATAACTGTGCGTTCGTCGCGGCAAACTGCCCATTTTGCCGCTGGCACCCCATGCGCGGCAGGTGGGGACGCCAACCTCCACCAGATAGCGCGTTCAGCGTTCAGCGTTCAGCGTCGAAACAGAAAAACCGCAAATATTAATCTCGAGAGAATTAACATCATCATTGGGCATTTTAACTTCAGTTCAATATTCCAGTTATTAGATGATTGTCCTTAAATCTAGAACAATTACTGTAAAATGGGACCGCTTTGTCAGCTCCTACTTGGCCACTGCTGGCAATATAACTGCAAGTTACGTCCATGCAATCATTTGGTCAGTGCGGTCGTTTTCAGTTTGCTCATTTGTAAATGGCTCCATCACCGTCTCTTGCAATGCCATCGCCCTGCATTACGTTCATTTGTTTCCTGACCTATCAAAGCGGTCCGTGCTTAGAGTAACCCCTGCATTATACCGCCGTTTTACATCCCAGGAAGCCGTGGCCCCAGCTTCTACTCCGTAACTACGCTGTGGCTGCAAAGCACATCGCTACCCAGAACTGTCCCCAGAACTGTCGCTGTAACCCTAGACTCGCAGAACACGTCGTTGTGCCTAGCCCTACGTCACTGGGCGGGAGGTTTGGTGGCTCAGAGAGCTCACATGCATACAACTTTTGCACAAAATTGGGACAGGGAGAGGACTGCGAAGTAATTGGCTATTAAAGATGGTTTGCGCCACCAAGCAACAACGCTAAAGCCAACAACATTACTCAAGGCGGGATGCGAGCTCGCAGTTTGCAGCTGCCTCTAACTCTTCAGGACCCGGCTTATTTTTTTTAAAAAAAACGAGATAGTATTGTTAAGATTATTACAATATTTTTCCTCTATACTTTTCGTTCTTCCTTTCTGGGGCTTTTTGTAGTTTCGGAATATGACGATTTCGACTATACTTACTTGGCTGTCCGGGTGACGCCGCGTCCATGGCAAAGGTGCCGTCCTTCCTCAGGGCGTAACCTTATAACGCGGTTTCCCACACAGAAAGGTCGCGAAACGTCGGCACCTTTGCCATGGTCGCGGCGTCACCCGGACAGCCAAGTAAATACTGACTCCGGCCACGGAAGCCTACGCTCTTACGATTTCGATTATACAGACTACGTCTTTCATCAATCTTTTACAATAAACTCACTTGCGGGATCCTCGATCTGTGGTCATCCGTGACAACAGTCACACATGAAAGACAAGGGACAACCAAGCATGCCCATGGCGGGGCTCGAACCCGAGGCCCTTTCGACCGAGGCGCCGACTCGGCACTCGTTCTAGCCACCTCAACTGCTCAGGTCGACACTTTGTCTCCTCGCACTACGGAGACGAAAAGTAAAAAATCCATTTCACGTATTCAGAACCTGAAAGTCCTAAGGGATATTAAAGATAATCACAAGGCGAGAGACCAGAGGCCTGGCCGACCAACACCCACATTGTGGCGTCTCACAAAAGGAGCAAGGAAAGGCACTGATCAAAACGAGAGGAGAAAGAATGTAAAGGATTTTGGAAATGTATTTCGTCGGTTAGATTTATTTAAAAGAAAAATGTGTCTCCTCGAGAACACCAGCAGTCTTTCAAAATACTCTGACGAAAACTTCATATTTTCTCTTTCTGTGAGAAAAGATAACGATTTTATGGAATAGGGCCTACACACGATTTTACTATAGAGTGTTCTAGTTAATGTATGATTTTATTAAATAATACCAACTCCAAGTACCCGGTCCACATCCATACAACCAACCCGGTGATAATCGAATGACGTCACTCATGTTGCCATTTCCAGAAACAATTATTCAGTTCTTTAATGTGTGATTTTTCTTTTAAGGCTCAATGTAGTGACGCTACAAAAGCTCGTAGTATATTCTCGTATTCTATATAGCAGTTACATAATATTGTAATAATACTAGTTGAACCCACAAATGTGTTTTCAATTCGCGAAAATATATGTTCATGTTGCGCTCCCATTACGAGGGCATAGGCCCATTTCCCCCTCATACGCTCCTAATGCTTAAAAAGTGAATTTAGCTACTTTTGATTATTCGTAGATGTTAATAAAATAGAGCCTTTGCGATAGTAACCAGTGAACTTTGAGCAAAAAAATTAAGGAAGAAATTGCTCGCATTTGAGAAATCGTTATTACGCATTTTCTTAAAACTGCTATGCTTTTAATTAAAATGTCGTGAAAATTTCCCATATTTTTTAAACATTATACCTGACACATTCAAGACTAATTTTAAAAATAGATTTTACGAAGAAAATAATTAGCAATGCGCAGAACACCAGAATTTATCCTCCTCTTTTTGTTTTACTAAATTTGATGCTTTAATGAATAAAAATTAGTTTTCACTAAACCAATACTCATAATTTTAAAAAAAGTGTGACAATATTGAAATATCTTTAAATTGAGATATAAACTGCATTGAGGTAGAAATATCTTGTCATAATATTAGAAGTCTAGAACAGATTCGAGATTAAAGAGTTAAGCATGCTACGCATTGTCCATCTATCCATCCAAGACATTGCGATTTTCAGGTACGAAGTTATAGCTCATATAGGTTATACACAGATTTTACTATCGAAACTTTAAAACTGTATTGTGGTGATAATTTCAATAGTGTTCCTCTCTATACTATAATAAAGAGAGAAAAAACAAAATACTTTATCTTTAATAATGTAGTTATAGGAGAAGTTCGAAAAACGTATGTTCTCAATAGTTCAGAGATTAAACTGAAAAGAGGGCGTTCGTCCTATTTATAAGCGGTCCGTTGTTACATTCGTACATAAAATTTAAATAAAAATGTGGAGTATTTTTTGAGAAAATTTCGAAAATGTTTGGTGTTCGTGTAAAGAACCGCTAAAAATTAATAGATACGTTTCATATTTGAATGGCATTGTAAAAAACTAGGAATAATCCAATTATGTTTAAAGTATTCTAAGTTATGTCTTTATTATTGTATTTTATTTATTATTTCTTTTCTATTATATTTTGATAAAAACTCCTGTACACAGTTTAGGCACAAATCTTGTTCACAGACACACAGTTTTAAGAAAAAAACTTTTTTTGTGTGCATGGGCCACCAATACATGATTTCTGGTTGTACTAAATATACGAGAAAGTAATAATCCACATATAGAAGCAAGTAAAATACTTTCGGTCTCAGGGAACAACAAAACGGGATTTTCTGACAAAAATGGTTCCTTATTCTGTAGAATCCTAGTACTTTACTTACACGAAGTAGTAGTACATTCACGTTACAATAAGGTTCGGAAAATAACTTGGAAAAGAAAAACGTGTTATGTCAATCAGAAGCCACTCTGTCTCTGCTCAGCCTAAGTGAAACAATTCATTTATTCGGAGAAAATAAATGTTTTAGAATACTTTAAACATAGTTGGAACATCAATATTACGTCTGAAATATTAAGTATATATGTATTTAAGTAGATATGCGAATAGGGTCGTTTAGCACAAGTGTGAAATAAACTTTACCTCCTTTTAGAGAACACAGTGAAAATTAAATCCACACAATCCACACAAGAGCAAGCACTTATAAAATCGCACTACATCTGAATTGCATGATTTCAGGGTAATTTTAAAACAAATCCAACGAGTTTGCTGCTTCTCTGCTGTAACATGGTGAGCTGTGATCGAGAACGTTCAGTGGTTTGCGTTTTATCAATTTACATTTTTATATAATCCCTCTGTTGTGAACCATGAGAAGCCTTTGGCATAGCTGAATAGCTGTCGCGGCGGAGGGATACTTCTCTGAATTTCACGTGATGTTCACTTGTTTAGCGAACTGCCATTTTGGCTCGTTCGTAGGCGGATTCTTCTACATAAGCCATCTCTCAATGTAATGTTCCAACAGGCTTGCCCAAAGTGCAGCCATATCCCGGACAGAGTCACGGGCGCGAGGCTGTCGGCGTTGCCCCGTTGGGCCCAGAGAAGCGGGCAGCTGCGCAGCGTGGCAGATGCGCGGGGCGACGGGGCGTGGCGGGGTGGGAGGGGCGCGGGGCGGGGAGCGGGCGGACAGTGTTGTGACAGCACAGGCGCGCGCCGTGACGAGTGCAGAATGGCCCGCTCCGCCTCCCCCGCCCCGCCCCGCCCGCCCGCCGCACCTCAAGGGTTAGGCCAACGGTTCCTTTCAACAGCCATCCACGACGCATAGGAAATGCATTTTTTATTATTATTATTATTATTATTATTATTATTATTATTATTATTATTACTATTATTACTCATTTACTTCTCGACTAAAGACTCGATTGAATATAAAATCTACTACAGATAGATTTTCTAAGGAGCAGATCTAGTGACTGTCAGAGCCTCTACAATACTTTGCACAAAATGTGTAGCAATTTCGTGCACTTCCCAGTCTTTTGAATGACCCGGGAGTTTGGCCAAGTTCTAACGCAAATTTTGCGGAACAAATCACACAGCTCTGATGACTATCGGAGTTGTCCTATGCTTTCACACCCCACATTCGGCAGTATCGATTTCCAAACACTATAAGACGTTTCTGTACCTCCTTAGTAACGATGCTTTGATCGCACGGCAGAGAAATAAATACAAGTAGACATGTTTTTTCTCCAAATCCCGTATCACAATATCCGTTTTGTTTGCCAGTATCGTGCAATCAGTTTGAATTTGTTGGTTGTACAATATTGTACACTGTGCAAAAGACGTCACCGGTTTGGATGAGTGTTCGTACGACTCGAAGCACGTTTGAAACTTCGAGGGCATTAAAGATCTGCCAGTGGAGGTAACCACACATCATATCGTGTCTTTTCGGCATTCTGTCTTTGCTAGTATTGATCAAACTGACACAATACGATCAATGGTTTCTAGTTGTTCCTAGCCAATGCAGCTATGTCATCTTAAGAGATTTTGAGAACCGCTTTAATCATAATGTCGTGTTCTTAAGGCCTGATCTTGGGTATTTCTTACAACTGCTTTCAATTCAGGCTTCATTATTCCGTTTTAAACCATATAAACGATTGATCTTTCTTTCTCTGCACCTTGTCCATTCTTTTTAGATTTTGTCCCTTCAGTGTTTTGTCTCTTCACGATTTCTTTAACATTTTTTGTGTGTAACATTTCATATTAAGAAGTATCAGAAGTGCAGTGTCTGTGTTATTCTGCATGTCTTGCATGGTCTTCTACACAATGATTCTTGCTACACTTACAATGCCTCTATTTCCAATTCGCCCACCAGATTTAATAGGCAGCCTCATTAGTGGTTAATCTTGATAGGCGACTACACACTTTGTCATCCCGGTTATAGCATTGTGCCGGGGAACTTCCATTTGTCTGAGGCGTCTTCCTCCTTCCGTACGAGATACATGAAATCAGGGTGATATAAAGCATCGTATAGAATGCAGTACCAAATCCCCTTGATTCAATGATTTTCTATACGAGTTAATTAAATACTCTCGTGCATAAAACGTTTCTCTTAGTTTGAAGATGGAAACGTAAATAAAAAGTGCTAATACAAACATACTTCACTTTATTGTAAATAGCAGAATTATATTGAAAATTCACGTCCCATATTTGCCTAACCTAAATTAAGAGGCCACTTGAGTTAACGGCCATATTCCCTGGAGCCTAAAGTGACCTCTTAGCGTCATTTCGATATTTTGGTTTAGGCCTATGTGCATTCTAGACCAACGGTAGACATTAATATTCACCTCTGAGTTTCAAAAGAATGTATACATTCAAACCTTCACTGGGCATCGAGGCGTAGAATTAGTTTCCCTGATGTCTCTTCGATTATAAAATTGAAATATTAAATATTAATGCCCTTTTAAAAAACTTCTTAGCAGAAAGTGCGGCGAAAGAAATCAGATCATGCTTGTGCAAGCTCTCACTACAGACCAGTGGAAGCAAGAAGACGACAGGAAAATAAACAAATAAGCAAATTCACTAATAAAAAAAGGAAGCAGCAAATTAGACACGACGTACCACACACATGCCTCTCCCATCCACCATTCAGCTTCCTCCTTTTACTTTTCCTCGCCCCCTTGAGTTTATTGTTCGTCTTTCTTGAAGCCTTTTAAGGCCCCTCCCATCCACGTCAAATAAAGACCGTTCAGAGCACTGTTGTCGTCTGTCATACGTCATAAACACTTCCTCTCCCCTCCCTGTTCTTATTCTAATACCACTTCTGCTTCCTTTTCCTCTGCTCTATTCTCCCCTCCAACCCTTTCTCCTACATGCCCCAGAAGAGATGCCTGCTAGTCCTAAGTTTGCAGTGAGGCAGTGGTTGGCAATCAGTTACCAAGGTTTTTGGTGAGCTCGTCGGATCCAATGAGCTAGTTTTATAACGCAGTTCTGCTATTGTGATAGATTTAAATCTTGCATATTCTCCTCTTTTTAATAAACATTATTTTAATTTTAGTATTTGTCGAATATCGTGTGGTGAAACGAAGTTTCGTATGTGTAGTGAAAAAAGTGTTAATTTACACCTCTGTGGCATTTAAGTTGCATTTGTTTCCTTAATTAAGAAATATAGTGATTATATATAAATGAGAAGAAATTAACTAATAATGTGTAATTATCTGCATTTGTATGTGGTAAGTTTTTCCTCTTTTATGAGTAATGAATTATATTTATCGGATCATACATATTTTCCGAAAATGAAATGAAATCCCAAAATTACATTTTATAAGTACAAGTTCCCACCTTAATATAGTTTCGTGATTAAATATTTCTAATTTACTACAAATTAGAAATGAATTGATGACAAAAAGGTATTCGTTATGTTTTCGTGTAGGAAAAGAACTAAATTCAACATCATGCCGTGTTTTCCCCCCCTTTGAAGATATGTACTCTATAAGAATTTATATGATATTAATCTATGAGTATAATGAAGTTACCCTTTTCAAATTTTTAAAAAAATATAGTAAAACCATATTTTATAATTCTGTATTAATAGAGGATTGCAGTATATTTGATTGGAATTAAGCGATTCCCTTAAATAAAACATCATTTACGTCATTTTTTCTAACAGACATTTTATTACGGATTATAACCGAACAGATTTTCCTCGTGCTCAAACACTCTAGGCGATTAAACTTTTATAGGTGTTGTGGTGCGTTATCGTTGGCATTTTTTAATGAAATAATTATAGACGTTGTCATTGCCAACAATAGTATTTAATTTAAGAGCAGCTTTCGATGGCTCAGTCATCATCAGTTCCCAGCAGACAACTGATGATGATGGCTAAGCCATCGAAAGCTGCTCTTGTATTAAATACTATTGTTGGCAATGACAACGTCTATAATTATTTCATGATTAAAATTTTAATTGAATACATTGAGAAACTATTATTAAAACACAATAACTACTACAGTCAATTGTATATACCTTTTTAAAAATAATGAGTAGAAATCATAATGAAATATATTCTGTGATTGCTAAAATTTAATATTATATATTACGTTTTTTAGTTTATTTATCTTTCTGCCTTTTGAAAGTATATTTATAACTAGTATTACTCAAATTTTCATGTTTTTCGTGACCTTTGAATCTCTTTTCAAATCGCAAAAATGAAAAGTTGTATTCACACACATGTCGACATATATTTTACCCTAAATCTCGAAACTTGGAGCTACTCTGTCGGATTTGTAACCATAAATACCAATTTGTAGCGAAAAATATTGGCAGTCATGAGAAATATCAACGAAATTATTTTAAACCTTTTTGCATATGAGAATTATCACCAAACAAACCCGCATTTTGCAATTGAAGCAAATCCAATTTCACAAACGCCCTCAAAATTTTGCTAATTTGCTTCGGCATCCTTCTTTCAGATTACTGAAAAATAAATCGTCCATAAAGTCTTCCCATTCAAAGTTTTTACTGGTGCCTCTTTCTGCATTGGTATTAAAAGAATCATTGGCGTGATGTTTTTGTCTAATTATTGCTAATTCTCTATGCGTTTTAAGCGCCGCCGCTCCATTATCAGACTAATTTGGGAGTTGATGAGGCGCGGAAGGGTAACAACGTCAGATCGCTAATCGTCAATCTATTAAGAAGGATGATTATCGGCTGAATGGGGCAACGAAATAATCATTACACTCATTTCTCTTTAATTACTGTTCATTAATCCCACAGGAGGAAATTCCCTGGCAATTGGCGTTGAATGTCGACAGGACCGCGCCCTGCTTTGCCAGGGCCTTCGCCGCAAACGCACCCGCGGAGACGTCCATTCTCAGTGACAGACAAACACAAAACACTCGTGGCGATGAAACAGCACGTACTCTCTCGTCCGTACTTTTACGCAAAATTAAGTAATCAAAATTACGAAAAACCGGAGTTTTCTACGAAAATGAGACCTGCACCATTCTCTTAAAACGTCCTTTGCTCTATCCAAAATAAAAAATTTAATAAAAAAGGTAGGGGTATTTTCTTAATATTGAAAATGTCCCAGGAGTTTCATGCAAAGTACCCCCCCTCAAGGCGCCGCGACATCTTCCATATCATTTTTGGAGAAAATCGGCTGAACGGTTTAGCCGTTTGATGACGAACAGGTGTTTTGCAGTCATTCGATTTTTCGATAACAAGAACCCACAAACATGGATTCTGGTACACCACAAGGTAGAGGCTTTTCTCCCTAGATTTATCAACTAGATTTATCCACTTTTCCGTTACCTGGGCTCTGTAATCAGAGTTTTCCGACGAAAATTCGCTGTTATTTTCGCGCAGCATTACGTAACTGAATTCCTCTACTCCATAGTGAGAAAGTAAAACATAATTTCCACTTAACTATGTAAATACTTATTTCAACAATTGTTTAAGACACGTAGGCCAGCTCTTCATACTCATGTGACTCTTGTAGGTTTTATATTAATATTCTTAATAAATTTTTATAAATTGGAGATTTAAATGTGAGCAGTTTTATCAATCCTATGTAGACAAAGAGGCTAACAGTTGTTTCGTTTTTCGATGCTTAGGAGTTACCGTTAGCAGCGAGAGATAAAAGGTTTCCTTCTTCCTTCTATTCGACATTCTGCGTTTAATATGTTGAATCTATAATTGATTGAATGCCAACTTGCATTGCTTTCAAACTGGTTCAATATTAGGAAAGTAAAATGTAAATTTATGGAAGTAATTCCATCGCAAGAATAAATATTAACTTGATTATCTTGCAGGTTGTCATAAAGTGTAAGATTAAAATCATTTTGATTTTTTTTTCGAATGACGAACGTTACTGACAATGAAATATTGGAACTTTAAGCCAAGGGAAAATGCAACATATCAAGTAATTAGCCTGATCGGTGTAACAGGGCATATATTGGCTTTTCACAGTACCCACCATACATCCTGCGGTGAAGCTTATATTGACAAGACAATGCGGTTACTTGAAATTCATGCATCTTGTTGCATTTGCACAGTGTTTAATTTTGATGTTGTTTTACCATTAGAAATTCAATATTTTATACAGTGATCTCTCCAACATTTAATTTCCAAAAACTACAATAATTATTTCAACAATTCTGCCAATAAGTTAAAGCATATTTACAGCCACTACATTATGGAGTGATAGTATCATTTATACTTACTATCTCTAAAATATTTAGTCCTCATTTTAATAAAAAATATTATTAAAATTTTGATAACTATTTATTCATGATAATTATTCTTTCCCAAGATTTCTATTCTGAGTCATTACGTCAATCCATTCGTTTGGAGAGAATCGATTGGCATCATAAATAAAATGAGGTATTTGTCAACACCTCGTCTGCTGACACGCAAAGAAGAGTAGAACGCCACTCAAGTCCTTCGTTGAACTAGATTTTGAGTTGATTACTCACTATTTATTAATTATTTACAATGGAAAACCGTGGTATTCGGCGGTTGAGTGGCAGTTTAGGATACCGTGAAATGAGGACAATCTGCGGGAGAGGTGATTTTATCGGGTTTTCATTTTTGAAAGGCGACGCGTTAACCACTCGGAAATCATTAGGAGAGAGCTCTTAATAGGTCGTTATGAGAGTTCAACTAGAGAGGGAATAGGAGATATTTCCCCCGTTTTTTGCGGGTTTTCACAATAGGGTTCCCATGCTTGTCGATGTTATCCGAAATCAGTGCGTTGACTTCGTGCGAGTGCGGTAGTAGATAAGGTGCAATTTGTGGCATCAGAGCAGCGAATTCCACAATTGCCAGAAAGTAAAGTGCACTGCGAGCGCTGTCGGTGCGCAGAATGCACGTCACTGAGCTCCGTTCCTGCAGTTAAAACAGATCTACGTTAATAAATAGAAATGTGAGAATTATATGAACAATGAGAATGCGATCACATGAGCTTACGCAGTTCATAATAATAATAATCATATTAATAATAAATGCGATGTCATGAACCTACAAATCATTTTCAAGGGAGATACGTTAATAATCAGTGTTAATTTGCTTCGAGCAATTGTCTTTTCGGTAGAATAAATACTCACATAACACTCATAACGCATCTGATTGTGAAGAATATAATTTTTGGGATTTGAGGTAATTATTTTTAAGCCTTTGTAATTATTTTATAAGAAAATATGTTGGAAGGCATTTACCCGTTACTCACATGTCTAGTAATTGAAATCCTTTTTTTCAATGCGCCAATTGGTCTTTCAAAAAATTAATATGAAACTATCGGATCATAGACCAATGATGTAAGAAGACAGTCACATGAACTGGAAACACAGTACCGGACACGTGCAGAATATTTCAAAGGTGCTCAGAATATTGAGTTATGCATTTTGAGTTTCATCTGTCGATCGTCTGAGCAGCGCCGAAATTAGCGGTCATGGAGGCTATAACTTATAATACTTAGTTGCGATCACCTTCAAAGACGTTTGAGACTACAGGGAACCGCAAATGTGGAAATCCCAATTGTGGTTGATTGTTACACCACAGATTCTGTGCTCAGCCTGCCATCTTCTTCTGAAGCCGCTTCAGAATTCTTTTTTCCATGCGTGCGTGCAGTACGGTTTATTCTGTTGCGCTTTTTTGAGGGCCCCAAAACGTTCGGGTATTACACGCGGCTTAGCACTGCAGCCTCCGGCAAAACCTGGAGCGTAACGAGACCTAACTTCTCGGCGTCGAAAGTTAAGCCGCGCGCCTCTCCCCCCCCCCCCCCCGCCAACTCACTCAGCCCGGTGGCTTCAGCTCGTGCGTCGCTCCACCCCCGCCCCGGCCACCCGCTCCGCACGCCCCACGCTGCTCCTCCCGCACCACCCGCACATCAACGCGCCAACCCCCCTCGTGTCCACTCCTTCCCACCCCTCCGGCCGCCCGCCGCGGCTACGCTGCCTGCCCTCCTTAAGCTTCCAGGACGCCCCGCCACCCTCGTACGTGTTCTGCTTCACTTGCCACCCCTCCCCGCCCCGCCCCCTCCACCCCTCCAGACCGGCCCGCTCCCACTGCCTCCTCCTCCACCCACTCCATCACGCTCGTGCGCTGTCCGCTCCGCCCCGCTTCACTGCTCGACCCCATCCATTGCGCCCGCCCCGCCCCCGCCCGGGTGTCCGCCCTCTCTACCTCGCACCACGTCTTGACCATTCCTGTCAGCACCGCAGCCACTCCTGCTCCGCCCCCGTCCGCTTCCGCCGCCCGCCGCTCCGCCCGCTCCGACTCGCCCCGCTCTACTCCTGCCCGCCCGCCCCGCCGCCCGCCTCCCCCGCACACTCTTTTCGGCTTGCCTCCCGTCTGTGCGTTGCAGCCCTTCACGCCTTGACCGTCCGCCCTCTCCTCCGCGCCCGCCCTTCCCCGCCGCGTGTCGCCCCCGGCGCAATCCCCTCGCAGGAGCCTCCTCCAGCTGCCCTCCATTAATCTAATGGAGAGGCCTCGCTCCGCAGGCACAGCGCCAAAAAAAAAACGGGTCCCCTGGGGCCCCTCCCCCCCCCACCCGCCCTCAGCACGCCAGCTTTGCGTTTATGGCTTCTTCGCGAGGAGCCTTCGATTAGCCCGGGGCGCGGGAAAGAAAGTTGTCTTCATTCGGGGTTCGCTCCAGCTCCACTCCCCCACGCGGGGCGCAGCGCACAGAACGCGGTTTCATTAAGGCAGTCGTTCGTTGTTTTTTTTTTTAATTTTCGAAAAACCGTAAGAGCAAAAAAAATATTTATACACTTGAAAATCACAAAAATAGAACAATATTTTGTGTAGAAAGAATATATTTGTTTGCTTAGTTGCCAAGAAAGCCACCGATGTGTGGAAAAACTGTTAGAGAAAATAAAGTGTTGGATATTTGAAAAGGCTTATGGAAAGGCAAGGGGACAAGTAGAAAAATGAAATAAAATTTAAATAAAGTGTTAGAATTTTTGAGCAATGGAAAGTTAACTATAAAAAATAAAATATATAATTAGAAAAGTTCATAAAAGTCCAAAATGCAGGTGGGAGAGAAAATGTGGATCGTGGAAACGGCGTCGCCAGCTTAATGCGCGTCGCACATTGCAGGACGGAGACGGCGCGAGCTCCTGTGTCTCGCCCTGCAATAACTATCGCTTCTTAAGGCGGTGCCTTTCACACACACTCTTTTTCATTATTTGTGAAATATAGTCAGCAAAAGAAACGAATTGTGTTGTTTCGCATGTTTAGTTCGTAACTTAATCTCGAATAAGTTCTACCAGTCACAAAATAACGTACTTCTGTTGCCTGTCTCCAGTACTTTTTAGACGTAAGCTGCTTCTCACTGGTACGTCCTCACAAATCTTGCGGGTCATATTAATATGTGGAAGAACGTACTATTTTCTTTCTTTTACAATCAAAAAATTAACTTAATTACGTCTTCATTTATGAATTCTGGGGTTTCTTTAATGCAGAACAAATCTTCAAGGACGATGTTCTGAAGTGGTTGCATAACTGGTACAACTATACTGTTGCAAATTATTTCGCGCCTGTTTTGATTTATGCGCTACATAGAGGGGTCTTTCTTCCATAATGTTTGAGAATAATTAAAGAACATAATTTTTTTGTCAAGGCTCCTCTTTGCATGGGCTACATTCTTCGATGGGAAACATTAATTCGTTCGTTGCATTGGCGGTTAGTAGAACTTTCTTGTGACACAAAATAGTAGAATTTCAATCCCTGGTAGATAATTTCTACGTTTGTCGCACACGATGTGATTTGCCAATGACGTTAGTTAACTCGACTCGTGCGTCATAGCCACAAATTATCTTTGTTCAGATAATTACGTTAAACAAGCTCGGGAACAGGCTAGAGCTACAACATTGATACTTTCCTATCTAAAGTCGAAACTTACGAAACTGAGATCAGCTTTGCAGTAAGAATACGAAGGTTCTAATAAGCCATGGTCCACCATTAACAACATAATCATCATAACACGCATTATTATTATTATTATTATTATTATTACTATTATTGTGTTGTTGTTCCTTATGCTTTACGCAGGGTGAAATGTATTGGGATTTTTAGGGCCCGATTAATTCGACTTTTGCTAACTAGCGGTGTTTACAGATCCCAGACCTTTTTTTATTAATATCCGTGTAAGATAGTTTGAGAAACATGTGACGAGTGACAACAGCTTCATTTTTGACAAGGCCGGGAACCTAACCTAGGACCGCCATACAGGAA
Organism: Gryllus bimaculatus; assembly: GCA_017312745.1. Lineage (NCBI taxonomy): Eukaryota > Metazoa > Arthropoda > Insecta > Orthoptera > Gryllidae > Gryllus > Gryllus bimaculatus. Next base: position 1,308,954 of record BOPP01000147.1, read on the forward strand.
GCTAGCACATTGTCCATAAACCACCAGCGCAGCTCTGAAACGTGGTTATAATTTGCCTTATTGCTCTTGTAGACTATATATTATCAATACTTTGGGAATGAACATATTTTAAAGTAACACATTATTTTTTGTCAGTTCTTGATACGTATTATATATGAGAATGTACTAGTAATTAATATTAATAATAATCGCATTATTAGAGCCCATACGTTTTAATAATGCGATTATAATATAAATGTTTTAATAATCCTTGTCTTCCTACTAAATACGAGTTCTATTAGCATCAGTAATAAATAATGGATAGTAAATATAATAGTTGAATGTAAACAAATATTTTTGGTTCATTGGAATTTTTACAAAGTAGATAAATCATTTTACGATATTCGAATCACATTTTATTTCGTGTATAAGTGTTAACTCACTCCTTCAAATTTCATGTCTAATAAAATACACATAAGTCAGTGCGTTCACTGTCCGTGCCCTTCATCAGTGTCATCAACAACAATATTAATAGAAGTTCGTGTTTCATTTGATCAAATTGATTTTTTTTAGTTATTTCATTGAAATATACTCATTTTAGTTTGTATAGTGAAATGTACAAATTAATACGTGACACGCGAATGTAGATAGATTTTATTTTCTCCTGAAAATTAGCTTCCTTTTCGTCTCATGAGACAAAATTTTTCACTTGCGAGAGAAACCTTAAAGCAAACATTTGAATTGAGGTTTTCCTGCTGAAATATTCGATTAATTGAAGTACATTAACACCTGGATAAATAGGAGAGAGTCGAGGAATAAGAAAGCAAGTTTGGGATTTCGAGTCAAAAAGTAGGTACTCTCTTTAGCTCTCGAAATGTGAAGATTCCTCAGCGCGAAGACGATCCTTCCTCTTCCCTGCCTCCATATCATCGCGTATCAGCTCCAGGCGGCCTACAACTAACAATGCGCCGCGACTTGATTCAGAGCCCAACCTCCAAGCCGTTTTTCTGCTACTGCGGGCTGGCAGAAGCCACGACATCCTCCTGGCTGCTC
>BOPP01000147.1:1321454-1332867 GCA_017312745.1 Gryllus bimaculatus
GTGGAAGGGATGGCCTGCCAAAAAAGGATATTACCATGAGGTAGTAAACAGATGAACCGCTCAACCTCCTCCAGTTGGATTTCACAGAACTTCCCACTCCAACAGAATGAATGTAGATGAATCAGCTGGTGCTTGCTATTGTACAGACCACGTTTTCTTTTTTATTTTAGTACTGTAGTACTTTTTGGACGTTTTATCTTTATAAACTACTCCACAATCACAACAAACGACGGCTCCTTCTACTAGAAGTGTTCCTTCCACTGGAAGGGTTTCCTTTGCTTCTTCAAAGGTATCAATAACAATAAATCCCCTCTGGTTGGGTGAGTTCACTTCTGTTGATGACATCTTCTGGATTGTCAGGAGAACGAATCTCTAATTCGTCACTGGGATCCGGCGAGGCACTAGCAGCTAGCTCATCTCCCTAAGGCCATTCTGCGCCAGCCCTCGACGATCACCGATTGCTTCAAGATCGAGTTTCACCAGAACGCATCAGTATTCTCGATGATTGTGTTCTTTTTTCTCACACCGTCATTATGTTTACCACGAAAGTGCAACGTACCAGTAGAAGAACGAAATGTCCAAAGGTGAATCCAGACATGTTACAAGTAACGTTACCCAATGTTCTCGCGTGTCATTTTAGGGAGGGTAGGAGCCAGAGGTGTGGCGACTTTTGAAAATATTATGGATTACATGACTGACGTAGTTATATGTTCGTCAGGAACAACGTTCTGTAACTTTTAGCAATCGCAACCATACGTGATGCAATATAACGAAACTTGCATTTAAAGAGTTATACAAAAAAGTTGTTTCAAAGAGACCACACAATTGGTGAGATATTTGAACACCAGTACGTCTGAAGAGTGAATCTTGATCACGCAAGGAATTTTAGATTTTGTGCTCCTTTGTGATGTTTATGCTGTCTGGGATGTAATGAACATAAGACATATGACGAAGAAATTATTTTCGTGTTGGGGTGATAAATTTTCAATATTACCTTTATTACGTTAATTGCTTTCAGCCGTGTTGATGAAGGTAATTGTATTAATCGCAACTGCCTCACATGGAGAATATTTTGTCAGCTTTAGAAAAACGAAAACTTTCCTGTTTATCATTTACATGTCCCCACTTGTAAGGTGATCTTAGAGAGTCCTATACTCTTTATGAAGGTGTATCGACATACCTTAGGCCCAAGATAAGACTTGATAACTTGAAGGTCTATCAGGTGACTTTGAATGCATAACATGCCTAATTTCGGTGTGGCGCTAATGCTCCTCATTAAAGGCTGACTGTCATCGTAATATCGAAACATTGTGAGGTCGGACGGTAACATCAAAGCATTCTTTTGGTTATCTAAACGCTCCTATGTCGCGGTGCAACGTTCCGATGTTATAATGTTGCAGCTACAGTGAGCCGTCATGCGATGGAGTGAAGTTATAATATGCTGAAACACATCTGGACATACGGAAAGTCGACTCTCAAATAGCTGTCGCCGTTTCTCCACTTTCAATCTCCACTATTCTCAATTTGTTCATAGTTCATCTTTCATTTCTCTCGCCGTCATAGCCTGTCGCTGCACAAGTCTGGGTCTTCCTCTCATCTATATTTCTGCCGGCAACCATTACAGCACACGTTTTGACCAACTTTCGTCTGTCATGCGCATAACATGACCATACCAGACGATTTGTTTTTTCTCTACATCGTCAAGGATAGTTTTCTTGAAATTCATTTCTTTATATGTTTTTCAACGTTCCTTGTTCTGTTGTCTGCTGTAACAGCAACTTCTAGGCCAGTTCATAACCAACTACCATTTCTAGGACCAGCAGCTTCCCTATTAACCTTCCAAACTTCTGAACTGTACCGTTGTAACACTCTTGACTAGTGTGGAGTAAAGATGTCTTTTATTTGTGTTAGTGATGGTTTTGTTCCATAAAACACAGTTTATGCTTCGTGTCACGTTTGTTCCCAAACTAGTTTGTCAATTTCTTCAAGTCTATTTCACTTTTCGTTAGAAAATTCAGCGAAGTATTTATATTTAGTTACAGCTTTCATTCTTCGACCATCACAAAGGCAAATAGATAATTCCGCCGATCCCTTCAGCTAAGCCAAGAGGCTGTTGTGTGTGAGTGGCTCCTCGCGTGGGCTGGGCTCGCTCAGGGGTTGTGCCTGTGCTGCGGACCCTCGCCCCCGCCCCCCCCGAAGGCGGAGGAGTCACGGGATCGGCACGCGGGCGGGCGGCGCGGCAGCGGGCGCGGGCGTTAATGGGGCGCGGGCCGCTAACGACGGGGGGAGGCGCGCCGGGGCGGGCGACCGGGTCGGCGGGTAGGCGAGGGTGATGCCATGGAGGGGGGAGGCGACGGGTGAGCGCTCGCTGGTGGTGCGCCGTGCGCTGACAGTGGATGAAGGAGGCGGGTGGTGGAAGAGGTGTGTGGATGTGGGTGCGGCTGCGAAGGTGATGCGCAGGTAGGGTTTCTGACTGCTGTAGTCATCAGTGTCCCGTTAGTGTAGTGAATGTTTGTATGACGGTGTTCCTCACCCACGAGAACCGGCACCTATTTACACGCGACTTGTGATGGTTTTCCCCTCACCTGGTATCTCCCCCAGGCGAGGCACCGCACGAGTCAGGGTAAAGTCTGAGCTTTCTGTTTTTGTTCCGATGTGTGATAGTGTTTGTGTAAGGGAAGAGGCGCGGACAAGGATGAGAAAATAAGTCAGTGCCCAGATTGTTTGTGAATTGTTCGGGTATTGGAGGATTGGGGGTGGCTAAGGCTAGTGATGGGCTGTTGACGGTGATAGAGATTGTGAACAGTGCAATTCGATTGATTAATGATTCCGGGCGCGTCAACTACAAAGTTCTTTAGTCCCGTAAGTGTAGTGCTTCCGCAGTTTCATGGTGAGATCCAGCATTGACCCACACTAACGGGGTTTCCTTCAGTCAGGTATCTCCGAACAGTGGGGCGAGCTCTAAGCTCCCGACTAACCTTCCGGCTTGTGTGGTGGCGTAGTGCACGTAAGTGTAAGTGAGGGTAAGTAAGGGATGGATAGGGCAAGGAAAGGGAAGGACACATCGCGTGCCGTGGTCCGTATGTTAGGGTACTGCTCCGACATTCGCCTGGTGTAGTTCGGGGAAACCACGGAAGACCACCAATCGGAGAGTAATTGTAGTGATTCGATGGTATTGCTGATTGTGGTGATAGTGTACGTGTTTTGTGGTGGTCATTTGTATCTATGATGTAATATGAAACGTGAGAAGTAAGTTGATGCACTCTATGATGGCGCATTAATGAAGCATTGCATGATGAAGACAAAAAATGCAAATTGATTCCATTACTTTATAAATAAATTTTACACTTGAAACAATATCATAATGTTAATCATAATTTACGTTCGTTTCGAATAAAAAAATCGTTTCTTTAGTGTAGTCCACGAACACGAATGGCTAGTGCAATGGTTGGGGAGGGCTGCGCAAGCAATAAACCATCGCATTATCCGCCCCGCTGCGGCCTTTGTGAGGCCCAGTGCTGGAGCACTTAGCGCCCCCTCGCCTGGCCCCGGAGGTCGCGGCCGCGTCCAAATCGTCTGCGAACGCCCCTCGAAACAGACATTATCGCCGCAAATGAAATGATTGCTTTCCATAACATATTATCTCATCAGCACCCCTCAACGTGCAACTATGACTGTCGGAACATTACAATGTGGAATTTTTGAAAGAGAAGTATTACTTACATGATACAAATGGAGATATACGTGGCTATGCTAAAATTCTGTTTCACATAGACTTATTATTTCCAAGAAATTCGTATGTTGTAAATCATTAGGAAATTTTGTAAAGGAGTTGGATCTGGTAATTGGAGTTTCATCATTTTAATGTAATTTATTGTACGCGAGAAACATTGATGCTGTCTTCTGAGGGCAAAATTCGCGAAGGAGTTGTATTTCACAGTGTAGGTAATCACATTCAATTTTTACTTTGCCTTCCACTGTATGTGTGACATGAGATGTCTTACGATCAGCATTGCTACTGGGAATGCAGGCCGATATTTGACAGTAGCTAAGTGGGATTGCTCCGACGTGTGGAAGAGCATCCTAGCGGCTGGCTGCTCTGAGAGGTAGTTTTTCGAATGGCGAAGCACACTTCCTACATGCACTATACTACCACTCATGTTGGGATCTTACAGCTCCCTCGTGTAGAGCGGGGCCTCGCTGGGGGAGATATCAGTGGAGGAAAAGCCTGTAAGCGTACGTTCAGGATCACAGGTTCCAACGGGGGATAAACATCCCCACTTCTCAGTGTATAGTATGTGCTACACTCACGGGACTTGTTTTTCCTATGGCTTTTATCCAGCCTACTTTTTCCTACACACTTGCGGGATCCTCTGATCTGGGGTCAACGCGAGGCCCTCCGCGACAACATATACACGTGAGGCACGGGACGAACGACCATGCCCAAGGCGAGACCAGAAACCGCGGAAGACTACCGATCAGAGAGCAATTGTAGTGATTCGATGGTATTGCTAATTGTGGTGATAGTGTACGTGTTTTGTGTGGTCATTTGTATCTATGATGTAATATGAAAGGTGAGAAGTAAGTTGATGCATTGTATGATGGCGCATTAATGAAGCATTGGTGAAGCATTGCATGATGAAGACAAAAATGCAAATTGATTCCATTACTTTATAAATTAATTTTACACTTGAAACAATATTGTAATGTTAATCACAATTTACGTTTGTTTCGAATAAAAAAAGCGTTTCTTTAGTGTAGTCCACGAGCACGAATGGCAAGTGCAGTGCCTGGCGAGGCGCTGAGTCGCTGCATGCTCTTAGCCACCTCAGATATTTAGGTCGGCTTTACGGGACTAATGACCATAATTGACGCACCCAAAACACTAACCAATCAATTAATATTCTGACAGTAGGATGAGATGAGATGAGATGAGATGAGATGACAGTAGATTCCGATGGAGTAGGAAAATAATGACATCGGCGTTGCCTTCGCCTGGATAGCCGAGGTCGCCGAGGCTGGAGTGCCGTAGGTACCTCTGCTCGAAGGATCAAGGGTTCGTATCCCGCTACGGGTATGGATGTTTGTGTGTGTTCGTGTTGTCCTTGCGTGTTCTTCCTACAGTTGCCTTTAAAGTTATAACAATAAGAGAGGTCGCTTAAAAAGCGACATGAAACAATAACGCTGCCGGTCCGGAGGGCCGAGATCGTTTAGGCAGTAGCGCCGTAGGCAATAGCGCGATCTCCGACCGAAGGATCAGGGTTCGAGTTCCGCCTTAGGCTTGGTTGTATTTGCGTTCGTTCTTTCACCTCCTATCATCACACCATGTCATCTTCGCAGTTACCATACCGTGGAATGCAATAGTAATCGCTAATGTCCTAGATGTTGATGCAACCTAAAAATAAATTAAAAAGAAAACCAAAAACGTTGCCCTCTCGGCGTCCAGCTCCAGCCCCCAGGGGCTGACCGGAGCCCTGGCAAGTGTTTCTCGCTGCGTGTAATGGGAGTGTATCTCGCGTGCTCTGCGCTGTTCCTTCCGCGGCCCCTCCCAACGAAGCCGCGCGTTGTCCGCCCCGGCGTGGCCTTTGTGCGGATTACTACTTACCCACCCGCGAGCGTCCCCAGCGGGCGCCGGCGCGGGGGCTGCAGCGGCAGATGTAGCGCATGATAGCGCTCGCGGGGCGAGAGGTGGCCCCGCGGGACGGGCAGGGGGCGCCGGTCCCCCCCCCCCCATGCAAAGCGGCCTCGAGCGGCCACACGCGCGCGCCGCGAGGCCCGGCCTGTGAAGCGGACGGCGAGGCGTTCGAGGTGGCTCAGGGCAGCAGAAGGTTTTCAACGGAGCTAGACAGCAGGGTCGATGCCTCGAGGAGAAGTCTAGCGGCCGGCTGCTCTCATCGGAAGTTTTCCGTGGTTTCTTCGATCAACAACTAGGCAAATGTCGGAGCAGTGCTCTAACAAACTGGGCAAGGACCACGCGCGATTTTTCCTTCGTCTTCCTTTGTCCAATCCTCACCCTTTACATGGGCACACACGGACATGAACTACTCTACCACACATGACGGAAGACCGATTGGGTGCTTATATCTTATCCTGACTGAGCCAATGACCTGCAGGTGTGGTGGCAGATACCTGTTTGGGGCATAATCCCACTAACCGACGGTAGGTCGGCACATTATCTCACCATCCACCTCCCGAGAATATCTCACCGCCACCTCCTGAGAAAAAATCTTTACTACACCTACGGGACTACCTTATCCGTTGACGGGAATTACTATACAATAAATCAATCAATCAAAACGTACAGTATTGCGTACATTACATCGGTGGCGAATCTTGGAAGGCGGCGCTCCTGGATTCGTCTCTCAACGTTAGAAGATCTTATGACCGTTACGAAGAATGTAAAAATTGCACAAAATAAGAACAAATTTTAAATTGTCCATGCATGTTGTTTTCGGTAATTAGTTCGGAATCTTTGATACATACACAATAAATAAGTAAAATAACTAAACTGAATAAATAAGTAAACAAATTCACTAAACTAAACAATAATTAAATCGCATGGTCATGATCTAGTTAAATGTGAATTCACATGTGTTCATTTTCATATGAAGTCAGTGTCTCTTTCTTAGTCGTGGTCCCTAGAGGCGTTCATTGCCTTAATATAAGGAGATAGATATGAACTAATGCATTTAAAAACGTAAAAAGCGTATATATCTGAATTGACAATAAGCTTGTACATAGTAGTCTTTTAGCACTCAGTGTCTCTGCCATACGATCCAACTGTCTAGATGAGAACGCTAATGGGCGAATCGTTCGCTTCCAAGACGGCGCCGAAGCAGTCCATTACAAAACGGCCTTCCTCCTCCCATTTCCATCGTCAGAGCCCAGGGCTCGCACATCCCCTCACTCGTTGCTCCAGATCTCCCACATTGGAGCGTCGTGAGACCCAGGAGACGTCGGGAGGGATAAACGACTGGGACGAGTGAACATGAACTGTATTCGATTAATGAACTTGCTTCTTTCCGTCTGTGCTGTATTATCCCGCCCCCTCTCTCTGTCTGTCTGTCTCTTTCTCTTGTTCTCTCCCCTCTCCGCCGTCTGTCCCTCGCCGCGCGAGGGACGAGGGTGCGTTGGGCAACTGTCCCTAGGGAGGCCGTGCATGTCCGCGCGCGTGCGTGTGTGTGTGTGTGTCTGGGGAGCGGGGCAGAGCGCCCCAGTGGGAGCGGAGCAAATCGATGCAAATGAGGCTACATCGCAACAGCGATCTTACGTTGCTAAAGCTGTTAACAACACTCTGAAAAGCTGCGGGTGAAATGACCGGGAGAGGTGGCTCAGGGCATCAAATGATTGCTCTGCAGCTCTCTGACCGGGAGGTCCTGGGGTTCCACCCCCGACGGTGGCAGGACTTACGACAATAGCGTCTCAGCTACGTCCAATTCAATCGCTGTCTAGAGGAGAATTCTAGCAACCGGCTGCTCGGATCGGTAGCTTTCCATGATTTCTCCGATCAACACCAGGCGAATACTAGAGGAGTACCCTAACAGAAGGGCCACAGACCGCACGCGGTCTTTCTTTCTTATTCCTTGTCCTATCCTCACCCTCACTAACACTAGCATGCACTACACATGCCAGGAGACCGGTAGGGAGCTTAGAGCTTGTCCCGGCTGGTAGGAGATATCTGGTTAGGGAAAACCCCCGCTAGACTACGATAGATGAGGATCTCGCCATCCAGCTGGGCAAGATCATCATTACTACCCAAGGAAAATGAACATCCACTACATTTTCATAACTAATAACCTTAGCAGTTGATGCGTCCGGAATTACTAGTAATCAATCAATTCGTATGAAATAGGATATTCCGGATATACCGATATTTACGAACGATTCAACTCGAAATTTCTTGCCAGTTAATAAAATAATTCCTCTCACATTTTAAATAAGAGTATTTTACATGCTCAAGATGAACAATAAAACTTCAAACAGGCAGCGGATCAACTGCTATTCTTGAAACACAAGCACCATGATATTCTGATGAATTTCACAAATAAATGTGCACTTTTGGATGTGGGTATGACGGAAGTGTAGGCTAAGTCCTAATTTACATAATAAGCACTCTCACACAATGTGTACTAACCACAACAGTTGCAAGAGCATCACTTTACATCTCATTTTACTTCAATGACAGTTCTGCAAAGATTAACACCGTAGATAAAAGCGTACAATTGCAAGTCTGTCAATGTTTTTCGTTGCACACCTTTTAACACAGTATCTAATCTTAATTCTAAACTAACTTTGCGCCAACGTTGGCAACAGACTTGTTACTTACTTAAGAAGAACTTATTAGTCTTACAACCATGGGTGTAAATGCAAGCTACTTAAAACAGGAGCGTCGGGCATCATCTGGGGAATGGGCTTTCGTCATTAAACTTCTCAAGACGTCCATTGTCAAATTTGTCTCTGTTATATTCAATTCACTCGCTAGTGAACTGGTGCTATCTGATTGGTTCTTCGAAACGGAGTTCGAAGCTTACTGTCGACACAAGTACTCCGGCTTCTGTTGCTCCATATTTCATTATAATGCTTTCTCGAATCCCAGCGTAGTACAACCCTTACAACGATGGAAGACAGTTCCAATGGTTGAGTATTTTCAAGTATCAGAGTTCTGTACTAGTTCTCGCCTTTTTTAATTGAGAAAGCAACCTCTCAAACATGAATGTGCTTTCTTTTAACGTTGTTATTATTATTATTATTATTCCTTAGTCTTTCCGTGTTTGATCGAAAACGAAATATCGATTATAATTCGTACAATGAAATAATAAACAAATAACGGTAGATAAGCGTTCATTGTATAAATTTCAAGATATTAATAAAATGTATTGTGTACTCTATAAAATCTATTTCTAAGAGCAAGTAATAGTACTTCTAGTTCACTACCTTTCATTGAAAGAAGCAAGTCACGAAATTTTGTTTAAGTAGAAAGTTTGAGCTTCTTTCTGAAAGAAAACCCATAGTGACTTAAATATTTAGGTAATAAAAATAAAAAAATATTAAGAGAAAAAAAATAAAGAAAGAAAATTATATTTTAGAAGTTAGTCAATACAAACCATTACAATGGTTTGGATACGTTATAAGAATGACAGAGAATGGATTTCCAAAAATCATTTTAGAGTGGTTTACTGTGAGTAGGTAAAAAAAAGCAAGATCTAAGCATAGCTGGTTAAAAGTAATCTATGTACTAATGAAAGAGAAGAATTTAACAGATAAGGATTATAAATATTGTAAAAAGTGGAAAAATAAAATGAAAATTATATAATGCAAAACAATTTTGGGTGACAGAAAGTTTTTTTAAGAAGGTAAAACTGTATAATAAATAAATAAAATAATGATGACAATAATAATGATAGTAATAATATTAACAGAAATAATAATGGTAATAGTAATCAAAATAATATTAACTGTAATGATGACGATAGCCGCCACACACAGTAGTTGCACCGAGGTTCAAAGGCAATTTCCACGGCGACCCTTGTGCTGCGGCACCCGCAGGCGGCGCGGCGGCGGAGGGATACAAAACAGACAAAAACACAGGGCGCTAATTTCGCACTCGGACGTATATTTCTGCCGCCTGTTGTCCCTCGGCTCCGCCGCCCGCGCCTCGCTGCCACCAACACGCGCTCGCCAAAAAAAAAAAAAAGAAAGGACCTTAATTTCGGGCGCCGCACAAAAATGTTAATTGTCTTCCCCGCCCGCACCTCGCGGAACATTATTAGTAATTTTCCGCCTGCAAATGGGCAATTTGGGCCACACATCGCGGACTTTAGAGCGGCGCGCTGCCCCGCCCCCGGCCCCAGCCGGAGCGATGTCCGGGCAGCGGGGGGCGCAAATTTCTGCGTTTAAAAAGAGTTATTGCGCCGCTGCGGCCGGGAATGGCCATCTTTAATCTATCTCTGCGCTCCTCGCTACGTTAGCGACCGCTCGTTCTCTTCGCGCCGAATTCTTCGTTGCTGCTTCCCGGGTTCTGCTGCCGGGTTCTCGCGTTGGCACGTTTTCTCGCTGCGCTGCACACTGCGTAAGGCGGAACTGACATTCCTCCTTGCCTTCCTACTTACCTTTCACTATTGAATTGAATTGATGCCTTCTTGTACGTGGAGACACTCATGCCTTGAAGCCCGCTCTTCCGTCTGACCACACAAATTTCGCTACGCTCCTTTCACCAACTAGCGGAGAAACATATTTCTTGGGCGAAGAAACAGGTGATTTCAATTTAGCTCAGATGCGTCATTTAGGCTTGAGGATCTTTTACATGCAAGTAAATCTACTAACATGGGACAGCCGGCTTTAATTCACCTCTGAAGGATGGTGTTCGCAGGACTTTTCGCTGTTCAAAATCCACGGCTTCGATCGGAACTCTGTCAGCGTCATGTTTCTTGTTGCCAAGTCAATATGATTGGTTCGCTTCTTAATAATGTTGATAATTAGGTGTTTGATTGTTCCCATATAATTAAGCTATTGATTGATGTTGAAGATGAGTTTTTTTCATTGTGAGAACTATACTTCGATCAAAGCAGCATTTGTTCATTCACAATCTTTGTAAACGAAATATAATTAGGTTGGTTACCTAGCCTTTCTATTTCGTTTTAACTTGAGAATGGTCCAGGATGTATTATTAACAGTCGATATATTTATTAAGATGTATTAATATGAATCAGCAATTGATAAAAGTACTTGTTATAGTTTTTCTGCAGGCTGTAAAACGTATTTTTATCATTTGCTAATTAACAAATAGATCAACTGTCAATATAACATCCTAGACCATTGAAAAGACCCCAAATTGAAATATAATTAGCTATCATAATTAACCTGCTGAACTTTCAAAACTGAGAACCACGGAAACAAGGATGTTATCATTTATTCTACAGTTAATATTGTGATTACTGGTATGTAGACGTATAACCAACGTAGGTTCCAGGATGTGATATTTATTCCACATTGAATACATCACCTACCACGTTTATGGGCATATGGACATAGAACCAAAAGCCACCTATTTCTTTCAAATAAATTGCCAATACTTTTTGATATAATTTGGTAATAATATATAAAAAGTTTTTTGTATTGAAAGCTGTTCTTTGAGTTCTTGAGTATTTTATTCTAGTTACAAATCAGATGTATTTTTTCTTTATTAGATTGAATGGTTTAATGTGGGACAAAACAAATTAGTCAATTAAAGCAGGTGTATCTTTTCCTAGAAAAATAACCAATGGTTAAAATACTTAAAACTCCTTGACATAACCGCGCTGCGCATCTGTTTCCCCGCGTGCTCGCCGGACTGCGCGGGGCTTGACGCGCCCTCCGCGCGGCCCCTGGGGCACGCCTCGACGGCCGCTGGCTGCGCGCCCGCGGCTGCGGCGCC
>BOPP01000147.1:1332892-1348109 GCA_017312745.1 Gryllus bimaculatus
GCGGAAAGAAGAGAGAGATTTTCATTATCCGCAAAATAAAATTAAAAACATAAGTTTCAGAAGATTAGATCTGAGTATGCCCTAACAATTGAATGTCACAAGCCGCTTATAGTTCTTAAAAATGCTGAATTTGGTTGAAAGTATATAGAAGGAGCGTGTCCAAAAGAAACATTCTGTGTTCAAAGGACAATTTCATCTCGCCTGCAACATTCGATCGTACAAGCTCTCTGAAGTGCTTAGGGGTTGTTGGGAGTGGGCATGACACGCGCGGGCGCCAAGTGCGGGCACTGGGCTGTGGTGAGGGCTGTGGTGAGGCTCAACTGGATCGGTCCTCGGGCAGGTTCGGTCTTGAGGCGACAGGCATCTCCCGCGCGTACACATCGGGGTTAAAGTTGCGCCTCCTTAAAGGCCTTCCTGCTCCTCCAGCTGGAAGCTCGTGAAGATGGTCCTGCAACCCACGGCCGATCCACGCTGCCACTCACTCCGCCCGCTCACGCCACTGTTCGCCGGCTCACCTCAACTCCCTCTCACTCACCACCCTCTTACTCACTCAACGCCAGGTCGCTCCTGCAATGCCGTGTCACCCCCTCTTACTTAACCGCCCATGCTTCACAAGCTCTTCATTCATAACCACGCTTTAACTCACCTGACCTTTCGCGTCACTCATCTTGTACTCGCCCACCATTCACTCATCAACCTCTCGTTACTGCTACCACTATCACTCATTGGCCCACTCTCTACTTCACTACCTCTCTTAGCCGCTGTACTCATCACCATCTCACTCATCCCACCCTTCATTCCAAACGCCGCGCAGTCCCAGGATGCAGACTCCAACTGATGGTCTGCTCACAGTTGCCACTTGCAGCGACTCTCCGCGAAGGTCCAGAGACTAAGATTGACGGAGGGCCGATTTTACCGAGCTAGCATCGAATTCAACGCGTCTCCTGGACGAGACATTCTGGTGGCCAGGGGTACTCTGATCGGTAGTTTTTTTTTGGGTTTTACCTATCAATAGAGCGAAGCGCCGGAGCAAAGGGCCACGGACCTGCACAGTCCTTGTGCTACCGTCTCCTTAACTTTCACCATATTTACTCTTAACCACCAACGTGTAGGAGAAGATTCATATGGGAATACCGCAGCTTTGAATCTGGTGCCATGAGGGTGCTCCGTCCGGAATACCGGAGGAGCAAAATTGCCGCAAGCCCACTTTTTAGAACAGAAGGCCGGATGACGTCATGCCAGCGAGAAACAAACATCCCCATCTCCCGGAAGCTGAAAATATTTAGCTACATTAATGTATCTAGTGACCTGGCAAGTAGGAACAGTTTGAGTGCCGGGAATCATCAATTCAATCAATCGCAATTCGAGTTCAATCTTACGACGGATCCTCAGTTCAAGAAAGCGGCTGGAACCAGCTTCCTTCGGTCTGGAACGCAGCCACTTAGCTCTAACCCTCCTGGTTTATCGCATCAACCAGAATTTCTCTCTTTTTCCCTTTCTTTTTTGATGTAAAACATTTACTCAAACACTTAATTTAATTCTTTTACTAAAGTTTTTCTTTTATTTTGGTTCTTTTCATCTTGTCTTCATGTCAGTAATTGCTTTTGTTGTAATCTACATATTGCAACTATACAAATTAACTGATACAGTAACTCACTGGCAAGTTAGATTTTCATTTTATATTGTAAAATTTCCTCTTTATGTGTATTTAACTGATTTAACTTCCAGAAATAAAATTGATTTTATATTTACTTATGTGAATAATACTAAGAAAATGATTGGCCTTTGCAGGCAGCCTTGGCTCATTGGCCGATTGCCTTCTAAGGAAAGAGACTAGGAATTATCAGAAGTCTGCGCACTCAGCGATAAAGAGGCAGGGGTCACTAACGCATTCGTTTCACGATCTTTCTCTGGCTCTTCCGGGAGCGGGTCGACGTTGCACACTTTGCGTTTGCAAGAGCACCCCGGCTGCTCACAGAAGCCTTACACTACCTTTCGGGAGTTTTTAGAAGTCAATGCGGGTGACATTAACGATAAATCTCCGTCACTCCGTCACATTACTCGGATGGAAATTCCACTATGGTAAATGCTATCGCATACAATATACTACAGTTTCTGCAATTTTCGTGCAAATACTTTTTTCTGTTTTTCAAACTTTCATAAAAAGGAAAATTTTTCCGGCTTATGTTTTAAGAACTTCTTCCAGAAGCCGGGCGTGTTGCATCTCATACTATATCTGCGCAAACTACGGGTCCAATAAAGGGGTATGGGGCTTCGGCAGTGCATTGTTTAATGAGGATCGTTCTAAGGTTGAGCCAGTATTCCAGCCCGTGTGCCGCGTTGGCTGACATCTATGTCGCCCTGGTGCCCGTCTGACAGGGGAGCGGCCCAGCCCTGACTTGAGATGCTGCGCGGGAGTTAAGGCGGTGGCCCGCCGATTGAAGAGAACTCCGCCTTCGCCCTACAATGGATCGGGCGACTAGGAACGATCAAACTCCGTATTTAGAAAATCTCATCCTGTATTATTGTCCAGACACCTCGCAGCATCCAGTTCAAATGAACGTTGGGAAAGGTAATTGCGATAAATGACAGTGGCGCACCAAGAGACATGGAGATTCACTCGGTCCACAATTCCAATAACACAATGTCAAATAAGCTTTCACTAATTTTATGTTCTAAAGAAAAGCATGTTAATGTATCATTCTTTACTTTATAACATTAACTGTGAGTTCCAACGTAATAAAATCATAACATTTATTAATCACGTTAATTAAACATTTCAAACATAAAAAACAAAACAAAAACAAAAATACAGAAAAAACAACGTCGGTTGGACACTATACCTGCAGTCCCCACCTTCCTAAAAATTGTCTCATATTAAGAGAGTTCCAGACCATTGTAATTAAGGGAATATTAAGTAAGAGTTTGTCGACTTCAAATTCTTGTAGTCTGTATGTTTGTGAGTAATAATCTTGGAGTTCACCTGGTGTCTCGCTTCTTCTTTTTCTTCTTGTTTGATGGCCAATCGCGTCAATTGTAGTCTTTGCCAGGCTCCAGGTGCCCGAGTACCTGAAGGAAGAATTGAATAAATAATTCATGCGTTGTGGGTCAATTTTCGTAACCTATGTATATTGTGTAATATTTAAGTGTAGGATATATTTGTTGTCTTTTGATTGCAAAGGAGTAGCTGCGGGAAGAGTAAACCGAATATTAACGTTTTATATTTGGTCGTATGTATTATTTCAATAGTTAAAAACCATTCTGCTTTGTGTTTTCCTAATTTTTGCCTGTATTGCTTTTTTCACATTACTATCATTCTAATTTCACTTATATTTCTAAATGACTGAACGCATGAGATAGAAACATATTTTAAAACTTCGGAACCTATATGGTTTTGTGAGTTGACACAGTTTGGGATATATACTTAGTAAGATCATTATCGTTTATCATCTAACCTGCGTCTTACATGAACACATCTGCACACGAAAGTTTTAATAAAATAGCAAATCAATCTTAAGAAATGGGCCATGTTGCAATGCACTCATTCAGCTGAATATGAGTCATTTTGGATTTGATCAGATAATTTTAGCCTGAAACTGGAAGTTTTACTTCACTAATTAGACATTAATAAATCGCATACTTGCTGAATTTTATTGTTATATTTTTTATTTTTATATTCATTTTAGAGAATGAAAGGAAATGAAGATGGTATGTGAGAAGTCGTGCGTTCCGAGTAATTCCGCCGCTGAGCGGCCCCCTTCGCACCCCTCCGCGGCGTCGCGGGGGTGCGCGGTCGGTGGGCGAGGGCCGTGGCGCCATTTGCAAGCACTCGGAAACGCACGACTGCTCACATACCCTCTTCATTTCCATTTCATTTCTCTAAAATGAATAATAAAAATAAAAATAATAACAATAAATTCAGCAAGTATGCGATTATTAATGTGTTCCTTCTACTAGAGTGGTTCCTCTACTGGAAGGTTTCCTTTTGCTTCTTCAAAGTACAATAACAATACAAATTACCCTCTGGTTGGGTGAGTTCACTTTGTTGATGACATCTTCTGGCCATTGTCAGAAGAAGCGAATCTCTAATTCGTCACTGATCCGGCGAGCACTAGGCAGCTGGCACTTCTCCCTAAGGCCCATTCTGCGCCAGCCCTCGACCGATCACCGATTGCTTCAAGATCGGTGTTTCACCAGAACGCATCAGTATTCTCGATGATTTTGTCTATTTTTTCTCACCCGTCATTATTGTTGTACCCACGAAAGTGCAACGTACCAAGAAGAACGAACATGTCAAAGGTGGAATCCAACATGTTACAAGTAACGTTACCCAATGTTCTCGCGTCTGTCATTTTAGGGAAGGGTAGGAGCAAGGTTTGGCGACTTTTGGAAAATATTATGGATTACATGGACTGACGTAGTCATATTCGTCAGGAACAACGTTCTGTAACTTAGCAAATCGCAACATTACTGACTGCAATTATAACGAAAACTTGCATTTAAAGAGTTATACAAAAAAGTTTGTGTTCCAAGAGACCACACAATTGTGAGATATTGAACACCAGTACGTCTGAAGAGTGAACAAATCTTGATCACGCAAGGAATTTTACGATTTTGTTGGCTCCTTTGTGATGTTTATGCTGTCTGGGATGTTAATGAACATAAGACGATAAGACGAAGAAATTATTTTCGTATGTTGGGTGATAAAATTCAATATTACCTTTATTACAGTTTAATTGCTTTCAGCCCGTGTTGATGAGGGTAATTGTATTAATCGCAACTGCCTCACATGGAGGAATATTTTGTCACTTTTAGAAAAACGAAAACTTTCCTGTTTATTCCATTTACATGTTCCCCACTTGTAAGGTGAATCTTAGAGAGTCCTATACTCTTTATGAAGGGTATCACATACCTTAGGCCCAAGATAAGTCTTGATAACGTGAAGGTCTATCAGTGACTTTTTAATGCATCAACATGCCTATTTTTCGGTTTATGTTGCGCTAAATGCTCCTCCATTAAAAGGCTGACTTCATCGTATATCGAAAACATTGTGATCGGACGTAACATCAAGCCATTCTTTTGGTTATCTCTAAACGCTCCTATGTCGCCGGTAGTGCAACTTCGATTTATCAATGTTGCAGCTACGGTGAGCCGTCATGCGATGGAGTGAAGTCTTATAATATGCTGAAACACATCTGGGACATACGGAAAGTCGACCTCTCAAATAGCTGTGCCGTTTCTCCCACTCTCAATCTCCACTTATTCTCAAGTTGTTCATAGTTCATCTTTCATTTCTCTCGCCTTTCACTTAAGCCTGTCGCTGCACAAGTCTGGGTCTTCCCTCATCCTATATTTCTGCCGGCAACCATTACAGCACACGTTTGACCAACTTCGTCCTGTCTTGGCGCAACATGACCATACCAGACGATTTGTTTTTTCTCTACATCGTCAAGGATAGTTTTCTTGAAATTCATTCTCTTTATATGTTTTTCAACGTTCTTGTTCTGTTGTTTGCTGTAACAGCAAACTTCTAGGCCAGTTTCATTAACCAACTACCAATTTCTAGACCAGCAGTTCCCATAACCTTCCAAAGTTTCTGACGTTACCGTTTGTACACACTCTTGACTAGATGTGATAAAGATGTCTTTATTGTGTTAGTGATGGTTTTTTCCATAAGACGCACAGTTTATACGTTTCGTGTCACGTTTGTTTCCAAACTATTTGTCTGTCAATTTCTATCAAGTCTATTTCACCTTTTCGTTAGAAAATTCAGCGAAGTATTTATATTTAGTTACAGCTTTCATGTCTACTCGACCATCACAAAGGCACCAATAGAATAATTTCCGCCATCCTTTCAGCCAAGCCAAGAGGCTGTTGTGTGTGAGTGGCGTTCTCGCCGTGAGGCTGGGCTCGCTCAAGGGTTGCTGCCCTGTGCGGCGGACCCTCGCCCCCTCCCCCCCCCGAAGGCGGAGAGTCACGGGATTCGGCACGCGGGCGGGCGGCGCGCAGGGGCGCGGGCGTTAATGGGGCGCGGGACCGCTAACGACGGGGGGAGGCGCGCCGTGGCGGGCGACCGGGTCGGCGGGTAGGCGAGGTGATGCCATGGAGGGGGGGCGACGGTGAGCGCTCGCTGGTGGTGCGCCGTGCGCTGACAGTGGATGAAGGAGGGCGGCTGGTGGAAGACTGCTGTGGATGGTGGTGCGGCTGCGAAGTGATGCGCAAGGTAGGGTTTTGACTGCTGTAGTCATCAGTGCCGTTTAGTGTAGTGAATGTTGTATGACGGTGTCCTCACCCACGAGAACCGGCACCTATTTACACGCGACTTGTGATGGTGTTTCCCCTCACCGTCGGTATCTCCCCCAGGCGAGGCACCGCTACGAGTCAGGGTAAAGTTCGTGAGCTTTCTGTTTTTGTTCCGATGAACTGTGAAGTGTTTGTGTAAGGAAGAGGCGCGGACCAAGATGAGAAAATAATGTCAGTGCCCAGATTGTTTGTGAATTCTGTTCGGGTATTGGAGGATTCGTGGGGTGCGCTAGCGCTAGTGATGGGCTGTTGACGGTGATAGAGATTGTGAACAGTTGCAATTCGATTGATTAATGATGGCGGGGCGTCAACTAACAAAGTTCTTTAGTCCCGTAAGTGTAGTGCTTCCCCCAGTTTCATGTTGAGATCCAGCATTTGACCCACAACTAACGGCGGTTTCCTGCAGTCAGGTATCTCCGAACAGGGGGCAAGCTCTAAAGCTCCCGACTAACCTTCCGCTTGTGTGGTGGCGTATGCACGTAAGTGTAAGTGAGGGTAGTAAGGATGGATAGGCAGGAAAGGGAAGGACACATCCGCGTGCCGTGCGTCCGTATGTTAGGGTACTGTTCCGACATTCGCCTGGTTGTTATGTGCGGGGAACCACGGAAGACCACCAACCGCAGAGAGTATTGTAGTGATTCGATGTATTGCTGAATTGTGGTGATAGTGTACGGTTTGTGGTGGTCATTTGTATCTATGATGTAATATTGAAAACGTGGAAGTACGTTTATGCACTCTTATGATGGCGCCATAATGAAGCATTGCCATTGAATGAAGGACAAAAAATGCAAATTGATTCCATTTACTTATAAGATTAATTTTACACTTGAAACAATATCGTATGTTAATCACAATTTACGTTGTGCGAATAAAAAAAAAGCGTTTCTTTTAGTGTAGTCCACACACAGAATGGCAAGTGACAATGGTTGGGAGGGCTGCCGCAAAGCAATAAACCATCGCATTATCCGCCCCCGCTGCGGCCTTGTGAGGCGCAGTGTGAGCACTTAGCGCCCCCTCGCCTGGCCCCGAGGTCGCGGCCGCGTCCAAATCGACTGCGAAGCGCCCCTCGAAACAACATCATCGCGCAAATGAAATGATCTTTCCATAAACATATTATCTCATCAGCACCCCTCAACGTGCAACTATGACTGTTCGGAACATTACAATGTGGAATTTTTGAAAGAGCAGTATTACTTACATGATACAAATGGGATATACGTGCTATGCTAAAATTCTGTTTCACATAGACTTTAATTTCCAAGAAATTCGTATGTTGTAACACTGCATTAGGAAATTTTGTAAAGGAGTGGATCTGGTATTGAGTTTCATTCATTTTAATGAATTTATCTACACGAGAAACATTGATGCTGTCTTCTGAGGGGCAAAAATTCGCGAAGGATTGTATTTCACAGTGGTAGGTAATCACATTCAATTATTACTTGCCTTCCACTGCTATTGTTGTGACATGAGATGTGCTTACGATCAGCATTGCTACTGGAATGCAGGCCCATTTCGACAGTAGCAAGTGGAATTGAAGCCGACGTGTGGAAGAGCATCGTAGCGGCTGTGCTGCTCTGAGAGGAGTTTTTCGAAGGCGAAAGCACACTTCCTACATGCACTTAACTACCACTTCATGTTGGGATCTTACAGCTCCCTCGTGTTAGAAGCGGGCCTCGCGGGGGGAGATATCAGTGGAGGAAAAGCCTGTAAGCGTACGTTCAGGATCACATTCCAACGGGGATAAACTCCCCCAACTTCTCGTTTAAGCTATGTGCTACACTCACGGACTTTTTTTTCTATGGCTTTATTCAGCCACTTCTTCCTACACACTGCGAGATCCTCTGATCTGGGTCAAACGCGAGGCCCTCCGCGACAACATATACACGTGGATGCACGGGACGAAAACGACCTATACCCCAAGAGCGAGACCAGAAAACCGCGACCCTTCGACCGACAGCGCGAGTCGCTGCATGCTCTTACCACCCAGATATTAGGTTCGGCTTACGGACTAATGACCATAATTGACCCCGCACCCAAAAACACCTAACCAATCAATTAATATTCTGACAGTTAGATGAGATGAGATGAGATGAGATGAGATGACAGTAGATTTCCCGATGGAGTAGGAAAATAATGACAGTCTGGCCCGTTGCCTATCGCCTGGCATATGCCGAGGTCGCCGAGCTGGAGTGCCGTAAGGTACCTCTGCTCGGAAGCGGCATCAAGAGGTCGCTATTCCCGCTTACGGGTATGGCCAATTTTGTGTGTTCTCGTTTGTCCTTGCGTGTTCTCTCCTCACAGTGCCTGTTAAAAGTTATAAACCAATAAGAGAGGTCGCTTAAAAAGCGCGACATGAAACAATAACGCTGCCGCGTCCGGAGGGCCGAGACGTATTAGGCAGTAGCGCCTTAGGCAATAGCGCGACTCTCCGACCGAAGGATCAGGGTTCGAGTTCGCCTCAGGCATTGGTTGTATTTGCGTTCTTCTTTCACCTCCTATCATCACACATTGTCATTTCACAGTTACGCATACCGTGGAATGAATAGTAATGCTAATGTCCTAGATGTCGATGCTATTAAATGAAATTAAAAAAACAACTAAAAGACGTGTGCCCTCTCGCGTCCAGCTCCAGCCCCCAGGGCTGACCGGAGCCCTGGCAAGTTGTTTCTCGCTGCGTGTATGGGAGTGTATCTCGCGCCGTGCTCTGCGTGTTTCCTCCCGGCCGCCTCCAACGAAGCCGCGCCTTGTCCGCCCGCGGGTCTGGCCTTTGTGCGGATTACTTAGCTTACCCACCGCGAGCGTCCCCAGCGGGCGCGGCGCGGGCTGCAGCGGGCAATGTAGCGCAGTTGATAGCGCTCGCGGGCGAGAGTGCCCGCGGGACGGGCAGGGGGCGCGCGTCCCCCCCCTCCCCATGGACAAAGCGCCTCGAGCGGCCACACGGCGCGCGCCGCAGGCCCGGCCTGTGAAGCGGACGGCGAGCGTTCGAGGTGGGCTCAGGCAGCAGAAGGTTTTCCAACGGAAACTAGACAGCTGGTCGATGCTTCGAGAGAAGTCTAGCGGCCGGCTGCATCTCATCGGATAGTTTCCCGTGGTTTCTTCGATCAACAACTAGGCCAAATGTCGGAGCACTGCTCTAACAAACTGGGCAAGGGACACGCGCGATTTTTCCTTCGTCTTCCTTTGTCCAACCTCACCCTTTACGATGGGCACACACGGACAACATGAACTACTCTGACCAACATGACGGAAGACCGATTGGTGCTTATATCTATTCCTGACTGAGCCAAATGACCTGCAGTGTAGCGTGGCAATACCTGTTTGGGGCATAATCCCCACTAACCGACGGTTAGTCGGCACATTATCATCACCATCCACCTCCCGAAATATCTACCGCACCTCCTTGAGAAAAAATCTTTTACTACCTACGGGACTACCTTATCGTTGACGGAATTACTATACAATAAATCAATCAATCAAAACTTACAGTATCGCTGTAACATTACATCGGTGCGCGAAACTCTTGGAAGGCGGCGCTCCGGATTTCGTCTGCTCAACGTTAGAAGATCTGTATGACCGTACGAAGAATGTAAAAATTGCACAAAATAAGAAACAAATTTTTAAATTGTCCATGCATGTTGTTTTCAGTAATTAGTTCGAATCTTTAATACATTTATACAATAAATAAGTAAAACATAACTAAACCTGAATTTAATAAGTAAACAAATTCACTAAACCAAACAATTAATTAAATCGCATTCATGATCTAGTTAAATAATGAATTTTCACATGTGTTTCATTTTCATATGAAGTCAATGTCTCTTTCTTAGTCGTAGGTCCCTAGAGGCGTTTCATTCCTAAATTATTAAGGAGATAGATAGGAACTAATGCATTAAAAACGTAAAACAGCTATATATCTGAATTGACAATAAGCCTGTACATAGTAGACTTTTAGGCACTCAGGGCTCCGTGCATACGATCCAACTGTACAAGATGAGAACGCTGAATGGGCGAATCGTTCGCTTCCAAGACGGCGCCCGAAGCAGTCCATTACAAAACGGCCTTGCTCCTCCCATTTTCCCATCGTCAGAGCCCAGGGGTCGCACATCCCCCTCACTCGGCTCCAGAAGATCTCCCACTTGGAGCGTCGGTGAGACCCGGAGACGTGGGAGGATAAAACGACTGGCGACGTGAACATGAAACTGTATTCCGATTAATTGAACTTGCCTTCTTTCCCGTCTGTGCTGTTTATCCCGCTCCCTCTCTCTGTCTTGTCTGTCTCTTCTCTTGTTCTCTCCCCTCTCCGCCGTCGTGTCCCCTCGCCGCGCGAGGGACGAGGTTGCGTGGGCAACTGTCCCCTAGGGAGGCCGTGGATTCCGCGCGCGGCGCCGCGCGTGTTGTGTTGTGTGTCTGGGAGCCGGGCAGAACGCCCCAGATGGATCGAGCAAAATCGAATGCAAATGAGGCTAACATCGCAACAGCGATCTTTATGTTGCCAAAGCTACACAACCGAAAAAGACGAAACAACACGTTACAAAGCTGCGGCATCAAATTGATTGCACTGCAGCCCCTCTGACGGGAGGTCCTGGTTCCACCCCCAGACGGTGCAGGACTTACGACAATAGGCGTCTCAGCTACGTCGAATTCATCGTGTCTAGAGGGAAGAATTCTAACGCAATACGGCTGCTCTTGCATCGGATAGCTTTCAATGTTTTCTCCGATCAACCACCAGGCGAATGCCAGAGGAGTACCCTAACAGGACCGCAGACGCCAGTATTTCCTTCTTATCAACACTACCACTGCCTACACTGCCTATTAAACTATTACTACCATGCGACCTCACATGCCAAGAGACGGGGCGGGAGCTTAGGCTTGTCTCGGCTGGCGGGGTAATCCGCTGGTAGATTATATCTGGTTTCGAAAAAAAAAACGCTAATCTATGATAGATGGGCATCGGAATCTCCGCCATCCAAGCCCGGGCAAGATCACCATCACCCCCAAGGGAAATAACATGCTCTACACTTTCAAACTAATAACCTTTAGAAGTGATGCGTCCGGAATCACTATTAATCCGATATTCCGAATATCTACAAAACGACTGACTCGAAATTTCTTGCAATATTAATCAAAATATTCTTCTCACACTTTTAAATAAGAGAGTTACATGCTCATATGAACAACTAAATCTTCAAACACAGGCAGCGGAGCCAACTAATATTCTGGAACCACGAGCACCACAGATTCTAAAGAATTCCACAAATTAATGAACACTTTTGGATTGTGAGTATGACGAAAGTGTAGGCTTTAAGTCCTAATTTATCATAATAAACACGCTCAACACAATGTGTACTACCACAACATTGCAAGAGCATCAACTTATATCTCATTTTACTTCAATGACAGTTCTGCAAAGATTAACCACCTAGATAAAAAGCCGTACAATTGCAAAAGTCTTGGTCAATGTTTTTCGTTGCACACCTTTAACACAGTGATCGAATCTTAATTCTAAACTAACTTTGCGCCAACGTTGGCAACAGACTTGTTACTTACTTAAAAGAACTTATTAGTTTACAACCATGGTGTAAATGCAAGCTAACTTAAAACAGGAGCTCGGGCTCATCTGTGGAATTGGCTTTCGTCATTAAACTTCTCAAGACGTCCAGTGTCAAATTTGTCTCTGTTAGTATTCAATGCACTCGCTAGTTAACTGGTGCTATCTGATTGGTTCTTCGACAACGGAGTCTCGACAGCTTACTGTGACACAGAGTTACTCCGGCTTCTGTTGGTGCCCCATATTTCATATAATGCTTTCTCGAATCCCAGCGTAGTACAAACCCTTACACGATGGAAGGACAGTTCCAGATGGTTGAGTATTTTCAAGCTATCAGAGTTCTGTTACTAGGTCTCGCCTTTTTCTAAATTGAGGAAAGCAACCTCTCCAAACCATGAATGTGCTTTTTTAACGTTATTATTATTATATTATTCCTTAGTCTTTCCGTGTTTGAATCGAAAACGAAATATCGATTATAATTCGTACAATGACGATAGATTCAAACAAATAACGTTAGATAAGCGTTCATTGTTATAAATTTCAAAGATGATTATAATAATGTATTGTGTACTCTATAAAATCTATTTCTTAAGAGCAATAATAAGTACTTCTAGTTCACTACCTTTCATTGAAAGAAAGGCAAGTCACGAAATTTTGTTTAAGTAGAGAAAGTTGAGGCTTCTTTCTGAAAGAAAACCCATAGTGACTTAAAATTAGGGTAATAAAAATAAAAAAATATTAAGAGAAAAAAAATAAAGAAATAAGGAAAATTATATTTTAGAAGTTTAGTCAATAACAAACACATTACAATGGTTTGATACGTATAGAATGACAGAGAATGGATTTCTCAAAATTCTCATTTTAGAGTGGTTTACTGTTGAGTAGGTTAAAAAAAAGCCAAGAATCTAAGCATAGCTGTGTAAAAGGTAATCTATTACTAAGAAAGAGAAGAATTTAACAGATAAGGATTATAATATCTGCTAACAAGTGGAAAAATAAAATGAAAATTATATAATGCAAAACAATTTTGTGGTGACAGAAAGTTTTTTTTAAGAAGGTAAAACTGTATAATAAATAAATAAAATCAATGATGACCATAATAATGATAGTAATAATATTAACAGAAATAATAATGGCAATAGTAATCAAAATTAAATTACTGTAATATGACGAGTAGCCGCCACACACCAGTTAGTTGCACCCGAGGTTCAAAGGCAATTTCCACGGGCCGACCCTTGTGCTGCGGCAAACCCGCGGCGGCGCGGCGGCGGAGGGATACAAACAGACAAAAACACAGGGCGGCTAATTTCGCACTCGGACGATATATTTCTGCCGCCTGTCTGTCCCTCGGCTCCGCCGCCCCGCGCCTCGCGCCTCCAACACCGCGCTCGCCAAAAAAAAAAAACAAAAGAAAGACCTATTTCGGCGCCGCACAAAAAAATGTTAATTGTCTTCCCCGCCCGCACCTCGGCGGAAACAATTATTAGTAATTTTCGCCTGCAAATGGCCAATTTGGCGGACCACACATCGCGGACTTTAGAGCGCGCGCTCTGCCCCGCCCCGGCCCCAGCGGAGCGCATGTCCGGGCCACGGCGGCGCAAATTTCTTGCGCTTTAAAAGAGTTATTGCGCCGCTGGCGGCCTGGCAATGGCCAGTTCTTTAATCTATCTTCTTGCGCTTTCCTCGGCTACGTTAGCGACCGGCTCGTTCTCTTCGCGCCGGAAATTCTTCGTTGCTGCTTCCCGCGGTTCCTGCTGCCGGCTGTTTCCTCGCGTTGCACGTTTTCTCGCTGCGGCTGCACATGCTAAGCGGAACTGACATTCCTCCTTTGCCTTCCTACTTCACTTTCACTATTGAAATTGAATGATGCCTTCTTTACGTGGAGACACTCATGCCTGGAAAGCCCGCTCTTCCGTCTGACCACGCCAAATTTGCGCTACGCTCCTTCCACCCTAGTGGAGGTAAAAACACATTCTTGGCGAAGAAACAGGTGAATTTCAATCTAGCTCAGATGCTGCATTTAGGCGTTGAGGATTCGTTTACAGGCAGTAAATCTACTTAACATGGACAGCCCGGCCTTTATTCACCTGCTGAAGTATGGTGTTCGCAGGGACTTTTTCGCTGTCAAAATCCACGGCTTGATCGGAACTCTGTCAGCGCAACCATGTTTTTCTTTTGCCAATCAATATGATTGGTCGCTTCTTAATAATGTTGATAAATTACCGGTGTTTTTGTGATGTTTCCCATATAATTAAGCTTTGAATGATGTTGAAGATGATTTTTTCATTGTCGAGAACTATACTTCGATCAAAGCAGCATTTTGTTTCATCACAATATTTGATAAACGAATATAATTAGGTTGCGTGACCTAGACTTTCTGATGTCTTTTAACTTGAGAGATGGTCCAGATGTATTGATTAACAGGCTCGATATATTTATAAGATGTATTATTATGAATCAGCAATCTGATAAAAGTACTTGTTATAGTTTTTCTGCGCATGCTAAAAAATGTATTTTTATCATTTGCTAATTAACAAATATCGCCCTGTCAATATAACATCACTAGACCATGAAAAGACCCCAAATTTAATTATAATTATCGTATATAATTAACCTGCTGAACTTTTCAAAACTAGAGAACCATGGGAAACCAGGATGTACTGTAATCATTTAATCCTACAGTTAGTATTGTTGATTACTGGTATGATAGACAGTATAACCAACGAGTTCCAGGATGTGAATATTTATTCCACACTTGAATACATCACCTACCACGTTTATGGGCATATGGACATAGAACCCAAAAAGCCACCTAATTTCTTTCAAATAAATTGCCCCAATACTTTGATATAATTTGAATAATATATAAAAATTTTTGTATTGAAAGCTGTTTCTTTGATGTTCTTGAGTATTTGTATTCTATGACAAATCAGATGTATTTCTTTGTTTATAGATTGAATGGTTTAATGTGGACAAAACAAGATTAGTCAAATTAAAAGCGGTGTATCGTTTCCTAGAAAATAACCAATGGAGTTAAAAAATACTTAAAACTCCTTGACATAACGCGCTGCGCATCTGTTTCGCCGCGTGCTCGCCCGGACTGCCGCGGGGCTTGACGAGCCCTCCGCGCGGCCCCTCTGGCGGCCACGCCTCGACCGGCCGCTGCTGCGCCCCCCGCGGCTGCGGCGCCGCTTGCAAATGGCGCCACGGCCCTCGCCCACCGACCGCGCACCCCCGCGACGCCGCGGAGGGGTGCGAAGGGGGCCGCTCAGCGGCGGAATTACTCGGAACGCACGACTTCTCACATACCATCTTCATTTCCTTTCATTCTCTAAAATGAATATAAAAATAAAAAATATAACAATA
>BOPP01000147.1:1358028-1370330 GCA_017312745.1 Gryllus bimaculatus
GGGGGGAGGGGGAGGGGAGGGAGCGGAAGGAAAGGCAGCTCCCAGAAAAAACGACGCGGCCGAGGGGGGTGGAAATATGGAAATAAAAACGCGGCAGGGGGAGGCCGAGGGCGCGATCTGTGCTGCGGCGCGGGCGACTGCGCGGGGCACAGTGGGCACACGCCCAGCGCGCGGGCCACAACTCTACTTGCAGTTGCGTTTCGGGTTCAATCTAAAGTATACACGTGCCTTAATGCATTTCTTTTATTTCATTCTCGAATTTTATACCTATATAAATTAGTGGAAATGTTCTCCACAATTATCATAGGTAATACCACGAGTGCTTTGAAAATTGTCAAGAAATCCCCGAATCGCCTAGCGAGCTGAGATAAATACCCCTTTTGCCAATGAATCGGTGAATTTCCAAAGCATAAGTTACATTTATTAGGACTTATCCACGAATGAAATTACGCCCAACCGACATCCAAAATTTGCCAAATATTTAAAATAACTGAAAGCATGTTAAAATCAAAGAAATTATATTATAATACATACGAGGGTTATTGCACATAAACGCAGCAATCGATACATACCGTCTTCTAAGACATATGAGTCGCAGATTGAAATTGGTCAGTAGGGAGGAGCGGTAAGCAAAGTCTATAGGAAAAGCGATGAATTTTGTTTGAGACATAGAGCTCTGATTGGGGTATTTTTTATGTATACAGTTAAAAATTATTGGTTTTAATTTCATGAGTAGTGACGAAAAGACTATACTTCTCATGGTGTGGGTCGGACTAAACGCCGTGGCTACTATCTGGGGCCTGCGTCGTACCGCATGGATGAGGACTCATGTTCTCATTTAATTTAACTCTTGCAGGAAAGTGTATTATGCACTAAGTATCCTTATAAGATTACATGGGGTGCCTCATTCCCTAGTTTTGTCTCTGTTTTAAATGGCAATAAATGCAATGTGTAAAGAAATGAGTATGAAACTTATGAATCCATTGTGTGAAAAGAACGTGTGAAATAAACGTGTGTAGTAGGACTCGTGTAGTAGGCAAAAATAAGTGTGTAGATTTCAGGCAATATGACGCTAATGTTGCGTACAAAACAACGAATTTGTTCGTTAATGCGTATGTTACGTGTCTCTAGCAACCCTCTCCACTTGTTTTTTTTTGGACGAGACAGAAGAATTAAATTTTATGGAGTGACAATGTATCCGCCGCATTTGAAGCTCCTTGAAAGGTTATTACATTTTTGTGGGTTGCATTTGAATTTTCGCGAAACGATGCATTCATTCCAAGTGTATTTAGAAGAGACGTAGTTAAAACATGTTGAGTTTAGAGTAGATTAATTTAAAGAATATTGGATTCAAGTTTGCTTCTTCGTAGTACAAATTATTTTGTTGAAAATTTCTGCTTAGTGACACTGTTTTTTAAAGTTATTTAAAAAGGATATGTTGAAAAGTACAGTTTTAATTATTACTACACAATATTGAAATTTTAAATTAATTTGACATCGCTAGGCAAATGTTGCCTTTCCAATAATTTGAAACTAGTACATGGTCTCGGAATATTTGATATGAAAATAAATGTTTTAACGAATTTGTCATAACTGTTTTGATACATATAATTGTAATATAATACATATTTGCCAGTTCCAAAGAATGGCTAAATCAGGGCTAAATATAAAAATGATATAAAAATATAACAATGTAATAATAATATAATACGAATATTATTATAATAAAAATATAATTATACATTAATTAGGCAAAAGTAAATTATCCACCCATCTGTTTCCAATACATTTGTTGCTTCTATTTCAGCAAATTATGTGCCCAACACGACGGCATTTTAATGTTGATATCTACAAACACTATGGCAAAAAAATCTCCCAAATGGTGTACTTTTAAGCAAAAACCCGTACTAACCCTTACTTATTTTACCATCAGAAAACGTGGCAGCCAGCGGTGCAAAATACTTCAAGTAGGGGCGCTGCATTTACATAGCATTCCCCTCTACATAACTCAAGCTCGTTGGTTTCAGAGGCGCGTCGTGCGAAAGGCCTCGTCCCCGGCCCACTGCAGCGCCGGGCGCGCGTCATGGGCGCCGGCGCGAGGGAGAGGGCGGGAGGGAGCGAGACGCAGAGAGAGGGAGAGAGAGCGAGGGCTGAAAGGCGAGGCCGTGTGCTGAACGAGCGGCGTTGCGTAGGGGAGCGTTAGGGGGGGGCGGAGGCAGGGGGGCCGGGGCCGAGGGACACGGCCCCCCCGCGGCGTCGCGTTAATTGGGAGTGCGGCCGCGCGCTGATTGGCCCGCCGCTGCCCGCCCCGCCCGCTGATTGGCCGGCGGTGCGGGGCTGCGGGAGGGGGCGGCGGCGGCGGTGCTGGAGGCTGGGGCGCCGGATCGACGCCCGGCATGGTCGACGGCCTCGCCGGCAGAACCCCGCTAATCCGAAGAACCACGCAGATCGCGGAAATTTCGGATAATCCGAACAAAATTCGGGATGGAGGAAAAATAAACGAAATAAATAAAATGCTTTTTTTGTAGCATAAAGCGATCATTTTATAATTATTGTAGAACTGAGCAACTATATATTGAAAAAAGTTGTCGGAATGAAACGTTTGTTGCACTGGTAACTACGGTCTATATCATGTGTTCATGTAGCAGTAACTTTCACTTAAAGGAATATGCTAAATCGGTTATCTTCTTTTGCCGTAAGGAACTGAATCTACTTGACGATGCGATGTGATGATGCGATCGCTACTCTACGTTGCTACTCTCTCATAATGCAGGCTACGTTCCATTGTGTCTGGTAATCCAATGATTTATTTGTACCCAAGGTACATTTTTCGGATAAACCGAACATTTCCGAATCCGAGCAGACCACACCCCCAATTAGTTCGGAATACCGGGGTTCTACTGTATCTATGATGTACGGGATTTCAATTTCTTATAGATCCGACAGCTCATCGTAACGGAAGCAAAACGTTTCGTTTTACTCGTTGGAAAAATTCGATGGTCTGTGGCCGCAACCGCAAGCAAAAGCTGCCAGGAACTAAATTCTTTGGCTGCTGTCAGGCTATTCCGTGCTCATAGCCCTGTTCGGGATACAGTTGACAACATGTCAGGTAGCAATGCGCTCGTAACTAGATTAAAAGGGCCGTTATCGTCCTCGCTTTAATTTGCTTCAGGCACCACACTGACATTGCTCTGTTGTCGTCAGTGAATAATAATTCTCTCGCAAACAATTGTCATATTGCCCTCCACCAGCGGCGTTTGCAAAACAATAATGATTTCTTAAAATGTTATATTATTGATACTTATAGAAGTTACTATAAAAGTATTGCCATTTGATTATATGAATAGTATGTAGTAGTAGATTATATGAATAGTAGTAGAATTATATGAATATTACGACGCAAAGGCTATAGTCAATTCTGCTATTGCTTACTCCAATTACGGTAACCCAAGTTTAGTTACTACAGTGTCAAGAAAGCAAGGATAGAAGCCAGCGAATTATCATAGTAAGTGAGACACAGAAAAGACAGCAGACGTAAGTGCGGCAAAAAAGATGTTGTACGTGTTTCCGTTTTGTTAGCCTCTTGATGTATCAAACCTTACCAATGCCCATCAAGAACAATTCCACTTGTTCCAGGCGGGTGGTTTGGGAAATCCCCTAACAGCCACTAGACTTGGCATAGCTTAGACGCAAGGGTTTTACCGTAGGCACTTTGCGCAAGACGGGATGGATTCACACAGCGATGGGGTCGTCATGAGGGAAGACAAACCACTTGCTATGGTCAGCTCACAAAAGTCGGGAGGAAACATTTTATTGTACGCAGGGAATAGAGAAAAGAATGTTGAATAGACGTTTCCTTGAGGCTGCGTGACAGAGCTTTCTGTCCATTATGACGACGTCTTATAAAAGTAAATCCGTGTATGGTATAATAACTGAATATCTGCGTGGTTACCACAGTACTTAGAAGGGGCGGACGAATTAATTTCAGTTTTTCAAAGTTAAATGTGTAATGTTTTCAAAAATTAATTTGAAGTTACTTAAGAACTGAAGCTCCTCCTGTCCTGATACCTGTCGTCTGGTGCTTGCGTACGTGTAGTTGTAGTTCGTACTAAGTATTTTTCAAAGTGCAGGAAAATGGATTGAATCAGTTCTCATACTTTTGTGAAGAATTATTTCTCGTGATTTCCATCACAAAATTATGGTGGATGAAATAAAAAACGTACGACTAGCATATACCCGAGGCCGACAGTATACTCATATAGTGTTCGATTTAATTTTTTAAGATAATGAATTCCCTACAAAGCAAATTCAAAGTCTGCATTTTTGCCACAATTTATATTTCCAAATTAATGCAGAGGTCCAACGTTCCTAAAATATACGTGCCGTACCACATGAGAATTATTTGATATATATGAGGATAGAAATTCACTGTGACTATTCCTCTCGTGATTTTATAACAAATAGTGTTTAACTAGAAATATAAAATGCTCCAACCAACCAAAGCATCTAAAAATCTTTATCGCTTTTTCTATTCCGATTTTTCTTACCACTCCGCCCTACTGGCTAATCTTAAACTGTGACTCCTCTCTCTTAGAAGGCGGTATAGATCGATCACTATGTCGATGTCCAATATACTATAAACTATAATATAATACATGTATATATATATATATATATATATATATATATATATATATGTATGGTATACGTATATACTATAATATAACCTCTTTGATTTTAACACATTTTCAATTCTTTTTATATTAAGCGCATTTTGTAATTCGGACATCATTTCATTATTGGAATAGTCAGATTAAATACCACTCCTGCTTTGGAAATTCTCAGAAAAATTCACTCGAGAATTAATTGACAATTCCCAAAACACCTACGATAATTTGGCGCCTTCTGTTGTTGCCAAGGAGTTTTTAAAATATAACCTCTTCTCAACGTCTTTAAAGCGGGTGTCCTCGGGGGGAGTCTGCAGACGGCCGTGTGAGCGCCGAGTGTCCGGGCAGGCGGAAGGCGTGCGCGTCCAACGAGATGATAAATCGGATTCCGGCCACCGGCCGGCGAGGCGCTTCGGTCGCCGAAGAGCTTTAAAGGCCCTCGTCCAGGGCCTCCCCCGACTCCCAGCGCCCAGCGCCCCCGACGCGACCCTCGCACGGCGCGACTTCGGCAGAACGGATCTCTCCGGGAATCGTTCGGCGTGTCGCGAGGTGTCGCGCGATTACAGATGGTCTTGATACTTCTTAACCTGCGAACAGGGACGGGCGAAATTGGGAGTCTTTGATCGCTTTTAAAGGCCGATACGCAGTCCAGACTGCATGAAATATTCTGAGCACCCACGTAATTTTTATGCAGGAACTCTACAGTTTGACTCAAGCTCCTCTAGCTGCAGAATCGTTCACTAACCGATTTCTATTGGCCATTTGTATGTTGAGGTTAGGTGTGTCAAGGTGCGCTTGTACGAAATGATATAAGTATGTCTTTCCTTATCCCTGCCTTCCTAATTTTCTTCTGTATGCTCCTCATGGTTAATTAATACTTAAAAAAGATCACAGCCAGAACGCACGCGCAGAAATACCGCCAAAGTACTGGGGTGGCACAATTCAGTTGTTTCCCAGTACACCCCCTATCGGCGTGTTGTAGTGATTTATATAGAACTCATACAGAAAACGTCAAGACCGTGTAAACGACACTTTTGTCTTTTATACTTCTGGTTTGGGATCTTGAAGTTTCTCTACTGAAACGTTATTAGAATTTGCCTGAAACTGCAAACTGTTGCAGATTGTTGATTTACAGGAACCTATCACTCAGAGGACACTCACCAAATGAATTTTCACTCGCCATGTCCTTTCACTGGCAGAATTGTGTAATGGTCACAAATTGAGTTTAATGTGGCAATGAACTCAATTTTGAATTATTTCAGTTGAACTCATGTAAGTAAGCTCATGAGTTAACAATATTATAACTATCTCTTACTATGCAATAACCACTTAATAATATACCACACTATATTAACCACTTAATAATATACAATCGTTCACTTGTACCGATTTCCAAAATCAATCTGCGAATTATACTTTCTCCTGAAATTAGTTTGAAATCAGAGTTTTGTTAGCAACAGGTTTGAACTACAGAGGAGCCGAACTTTTAAACAAACAATGAACATACAGAAAGTCCAGATCACTTGCAACCGATTTTGGAGAAGGTTTTATCTCTTTAAATTTAGACAGACAATTCAAATGAATTTGATGTAATAGATTCGAACATTTCAAGAAGTCACTGAACTGATGCCGAACTACATTAGTTGACTTTTTAATGCTCCGCAGTGATGTAATTTATAATGAGTTTGATGACTGATGTCTACCTGCTTTTAAGTATTCCTATTTACATTGACGTGAGGAGTGAATTGCGCATTTACGAGCCGTTCCGTGGAGTCTGTGAGCGGAAGACCCGTTCGGCGGGCGTGGAGTGGTTCATCGCAGCGCTGGACAACGCGCCCGCCGGCCGCCACTGAAGGCAAATGCAGTCCGCCTTTAAGCTCCCCCTGGCTCCCCCTGGCCAGTACTTTCGCCCCAAGCGAAGGGTGGAGCAGAGCCCACGCGACCAACCCCTGCGCACGGTCGTGCCCGGCTAACGGGTCATAACGAGCTCCCTGCATCTGGTAATGAAATTCGAAACTTTTTTGTTTTTATTTTACGGGGTTGTCGCAAACCATCGTATTGTAACATCAAACCCGAACAAGTACCATGGAATTCCTTGAAATCTGCAGGTGTTTCCTTTAATAATAGTTTCATTTAATATATTAAATTGGTTTTTGTCACAATCAAGATTACTATTAAAGTGTAGCCCTTTCTCAGTTTGAACTGATAGTATCAAGACTATTCTCTCATTATTATTGTAACTACATAGTTAGGTGGCAAAATTGTAAAACCAATTTTCGGCATCAAATTAAATAATCCCAATAAATTACAAATCCTGCTCTAACGTCGCTCGTTTTCAAATTTGTAAAATGCTATAAAGCACCATTATAAACTCGTTGCATGCCGGTCACTACGACAGTAGTGCTGCAGGGGTCTCGGACCAGAAGACCGCGGGTTCGAGTCTCGCCGAGGCTTATTTGGGTGTATTAGTGTATGTCTGTATGTGTGTGCTGTCCTTTTATTCCACATCATCTCATCGTTCATTCCCCTAGGTCTAACACCCTTGGGTGATAAAAATTGGTTTTCAGCTAAAATGCTGATTCCCCGTCCCAGAAAAAGGTACTTGTTCCTGCTGAATCACACGTGTGGAGTAACACGTGTGGTCCGAGTTGGCCTATACGCGAAAAAAACGAGTTTCATACGCCATTATTTTGTATAACAGCATTATACATTTATGAGAGAATGAAACTTAATTTTCCGAAACAAAGTTATTGAGACGTCTCGGATGTTTGACACATGTGCGAGAAAACGTTGGCCGGCTGTTCGGTTTTAAGCTACTTCCCCACGATTCTCTCGCTGCTATTGGCTGAACGTGTAATGACGAAATCATTCGTGCCATAAAATGCTAACATGTTATTTGAGCTGTAAAATTCACGATTATGAATGATTTCTTGCAACAGAAAAGGTTGTAATACTGGTGTTCAAAAACCATTTTTCTTTATCATCTTCTAATTTTAGTAATATAATTGAATGAGAATGAAGAAATATTCATGTAGCAGGGAATACCCATCATTACATCATCGCTCCATAATGTACTATTATAGCGCTGTTATACAAAAAAGCGTATGCAACTCGGTTATAATGTTACATTATTGGGTTCACATAAATTAGAAAACTTGCTCCTAACGTCGCGCGTTTTCAAAACGTGTGCTCATGCAATAATACTAATTGCATGAACTACTATTACGATCCGTAGTCGTACTTGGCAACTAGCGAGGTGATGCCGGGGAGCGGAAGACGGCCGCGAGCTGCCAATTGGCTCCGCAGGCGGCGCCGGCGCGGCCGGGCGGAGGGGCGCTTCGAGGGTGTTTGTCCGGCGCATCGATCCGCAGTCCGGCCGCGGTGGGGGGCGGGGGCGGGGCGGGCGCCGGGGGCCGCTGGCTGCGGATCGATGCGCCGGACAAACGCCCTCGAAGCGCCCCTCCGCCCGCCGCGCCGGCGCCGCCTGCGGAGCCAATTGGCAGCTCGCGGCCGTCTTCCCGCTCCCCGGCATCACGCGCGCCGGCCCCAGTGAACTCCTAGTTGCAAGTCGACTACGGATCCTACTCTAACAGTCCGTGTCGTAATAGTAGTTCATGCAATTAGTATTATTGCATGAGCACACGTTTTGAAAACGCGCGACGTTAGGAGCAAGTTTTCTAATTTATGTGAACCCAATAATGTACATTATAACCGAGTCTGCATACGCTTTTTTGTATAACAGCGCTATAATTAGTACAATTTGAAGCGAATGATGTAATGATGGGTATCCCTGCTACATGAATATTTCTCATTCTCATTCAATTATATTACTAAAATTAGGAGATATAAAGAAAAATGTTTTTTGAACACCAGTATTACAACCTTTTCTGTTGCAAGAAATCATTCATAATCGAAATTTTACAGCTCAAATAACATGTTAGCATTTATGGCACGAAATGATTTCGTCATTACACGTTCAGCCAATAGCAGCGCGAGAAATCGTGGGGAAGTAGCTTAAAACCGAACAGCCCGCCAACGTTTCTCGCACATGTGTCAAACATCCGAGACGTCTCAATAACTTTGTTTCGGAAAATTAAGTTTCATTCTCTCATAAATGTATAATGCTGTTTACAAAATAATGGCGTATGAAACTCGTTTTTTCGCGTATAGGCCAACTCGACCACACGTGTTACTCCACACGTGTGATTCAGCAGGAACAAGTACCTTTTTCTGGGACGGGGATCAGCATTTTTGCTGAAAACCAATTTTTATCACCAAGGTGTAGACCTAGGGGAATGAAACGATGAGATGATGTGGAATAAAAGGACAGCACACACATACAGACATACACTAATACACCCAAATAAGCCTCGGCGAGACTCGAACCCGGGTCTTCTGGTCCGAGACCCCTGCAGCAACTACTGTGTAGTGACCGGCATGCAACGAGTTTTATAATGGTGTTATAGCATTTTACAAATTGAAAACGAGCGACGTTAGAGCAGGATTTGTAATTTATTGGGATTATTTAATTTGATGCCGAAAAATTGGTTTTACAATTTTGCCACCTAACTATGTAGTTACAATAATAATGAGAGAATAGTCTTGATACTATCGTTCAAACTGAGAAAGGGCTACACTTTAATAGTAATCTTGATTGTGACAAAACCAATTTAATATATTAAATGGAAACATTATTAAAGGAAACACCTGCAGATTTCACAGGAATTCCATGGTATTGTTCGGGTTTGATGTTACAATACGATGGTTTGCGACAAACCCCGTAAATAAAAACAAAAAGTTTCGAATTTCATTACCAGATGCGGGAGCTCGTTATGACCCGTTAGCCGGGCACGACCGTGCGCAGGGGTTGGTCGCGTGGCTCTGCTCCACCCTTCGCTTGGGCGAAAGTACTGGCAGGGAGCCAGGGGGGAGCTTAAAGCGGACTGCATTTGCCTTCAGTGGCGGCCGCGGCGCGTTGTCCAGCGCTGCGATGAACCACTCCACGCCCGCCGAACGGTCTTCCGCTCACAGAAGACTCCACGGAACGGCTCGTAAATGCGCAATCACTCCTCACGTCAATGTAAATAGGAATACTTAAAAGCAGGTAGACATCAGTCATCAAACTCATTATAAATTACATCACTGCGGAGCATTAAAAGTCAACTAATGTAGTTCGGCATCAGTTCAGTGACTTCTTGAAATGTTCGAATCTATTACATCAAGTTCATTTGAATTGTCTGTCTAAATTTAAAGAGATAAAACCTTCTCCAAAATCGGTTGCAAGTGATCTGGACTTTCTGTATGTTCATTGTTTGTTTAAAAGTTCGGCTCCTCTGTAGTTCAAACCTGTTGCCTAACAAAACTCTGATTTCAAACTAATTTCAGGAGAAAGTATAATTCGCAGATTGGTTTTGGAAATCGGTACACAGTGAACGATTGTATATTATTAAGTGGTTAATATAGTGTGGTATATTATTAAGTGGTTATTGCATAGTAGGAGATAGTTATAATATTGTTAACTCATGAGCTTACTTACATGAGTTCAACTGAAATAATTCAAAATTGAGTTCATTGCCACATTAACTCAATTTGTGACCATTACACAATTCTGCCAGTGAAAGGACATGGCGAGTGAAAATTCATTTGGTGAGCTGATGGGTTCCTGTAAATCAACAATCTGCAACAGTTTGCAGTTTCAGGCAAATTCTAATAACGTTTCAGTAAGAGAAACTTTCAAATCCCAAACCAGAAGTATAAAAGACAAAAGTGTCGTTTACACGGTCTTGACGTTTTCTGTATGAGTTCTAATATAATCACTACAACACGCCGATAGGGGGTGTACTGGGAACAATGAATTGTGCCACCCCAGTACTTTCATTGGCGGTATTTCTGCGCGTGCGTTCTGGCTGTGATCTTTTTTAAGTATTAATTAACCATGAGGAGCATACAAGAAGAAAATTAGGAAGGCGAGGATAAGGAAAGACATACTTATATCATTTCGTACAAGCGCACCTTGACACACCTAACCTCAACATACAAATGGCCAATAGAAATCGGTTAGTGAACGATTCTGCAGCTAGAGGAGCTTGAGTCAAAATGTAGAGTTCCTGCATAAAAATTACGGGTGCGTGCTCAGAATATTTCATGCAGTCTGGACTGCATATCGGCCTTTAAAAGCGATCAAAGACCTCCCAATTTCGCCCTCCGTCCCTGTTCGCAGGTTTAAGAAGTATCAAGACCATCTTAAATCGCGCGACATCTCGCGACACGCCGAACGATTCCGGAGAGATCCGTTCTGCCGAAGTCGCGCCGTGCGAGGTCGCGTCGGGGCGCTGGGCGCTGGAGTCGGGAGCCCTGGACGAGGGCCTTAAAGCTCTTCGGCGACCGAAGCGCCCCCGCCGGCCGGTGCCGAATCCGATTTATCATCTCGTTGGACGCGCACGCCTTCCGCTGCCCGGACACTCGGCGCTCACACGGCGTCTGCAGACTCCCCCCGAGGACACCCGCCTTTAAAGACGTTGAGAAGAGGTTATATTTTAAAAACACCTTGGCAACAACAGAAGCGCCAAATTATCGTAGGTGCTTTGGGAATGTCAATTAATTCTCGAGTGAATTTTTCTGAGAATTTCCAAAGCAGGAGTGGTATTTAATCTGACTATTCCAATAATGAAATGATGTCCGAATTACAAAATGCGCTTAAATATAAAAAGAATTGAAAATGTGTTAAAATCAAAGAGGTTATATTATAGTATATACGTATACCATACATATATATAACATGTATTATATTATAGTTTATAGTATATTGGACATCGACATAGTGATCGGTCTATACCGCCTTCTAAGGAGAAGGAGTCACAGTTTAGATTAGCCAGTAGGGCGGAGTGGTAAGAAAAATCGGAATAGAAAAAGCGATAAAGATTTTAGAGCTTTGGTTGGTTGGGCATTTTATATTTCTAGTTAAACACTATTTGTTATAAAATCACGAGAGGAATAGTCACAGTGAATTTCTATTCCTCATATATATCAAATAATGTCTCATGTGGTACGGCACGTATATTTTTAGGAACGTTGGACCTCTGCATTAATTTGGAATATATAAATTGTGGCAAAAATGCAGACTTTGAATTTGCTTTGTAGGGAATTCATTATCTTAAAAAATTAAATCGAACACTACATGAGTATACTGTCGGCCTCGGGTATATGCTAGTCGTACGTTTTTTTATTTATCCACGATAATTTTGTGATGAAATCACGAGAAATAATTCTTCACAAAAGTATGAGAACTGATTCAATCCATTTTCCTGCACTTTGAAAAATACTTAGTACGAACTACAACTACACGTACGCAAGCACCAGACGACAGGTATCAGGAACAGGAGGAAGCTTTCAGTTCTTAAGTAACTTCAAATTAATTTTTGAAAACATTACACATTTAACTTTGAAAAACTGAAATTATTCGTCCGCCCCTTCTAAGTACTGTGGTAACCACGCAGATATTCAGTTATTATACCATACACGGAATTACTTTTATAAGACGTCGTCATAATGGACAGAAAGCTCTGTCACGCAGCCTCAAGGAAACGTCTATTCAACATTCTTTTCTCTCATTCCCTGCGTACCATAAAATGTTTA
>BOPP01000147.1:1370355-1387098 GCA_017312745.1 Gryllus bimaculatus
CCCCCCGCCCGCCCCAGCCCCCGGCCCCCGCCGCGGCCGGACCGCCTAATCACCCTGCAGACTGGCCTACGCCGCCGCCGCCCGAAACCGAATATAACCGGCTTCCCCCCACTCGCCTTTAACGCATCCGCCGCCCCAAGCCAGCCCCGCCCGGAGATCGCTTCCGGACCCCGCCGACGAGCGACCGCGGCCAATCGATCGCGTTGCGAAGCAGCGCTCCGGGCTGGGACACGGACGGGAGTTCACCCAATCGTGCAACTGTGTATTTGACTACCGGAAGCCATTTATAACAAGCTTCCATCCGCACTAACGTGCTTATAAAGCCCCAGAACTCCATCCCAGACTGACTGGCTGCGGCCCCAAGTTTAACAAGTGCAGATCGTTGCAACACTTTCGACAATTTCTGGAATTCCCGGAAATTACCACTGCACAGTTTTCGTTTCTATACCCTTTTTATGTTGCAGAAATTCCCAAACTAGGAAGGCCTTCCAGGTTGTGAGATTAGGATACGTGTTGTGGAATGACTGTCTGATATCCAGATCGCCACAAGAGCGGCCCTAGTGGTGCTACTGGAAACAAGCTTGGATTGCGGCTTTTGTGCGAGAATTTGAAGGTCCAGTTTCTAGCCGGCTAAGTGAGACAGAGCAGTGAGCTGATGGCACACGCAAGCGGCGGACAACTCCACCTAAACGCGCGTGCCTGCCTCACTCTTGCAATCGCAAAGTCCTTTATAGTACAAGGAGCTACCCAAGTCGTTCTGCCCACCATGGGCTTTTGGGACTTTACCGCTCTCCAAAATTTAGACGAGTTGAAGTGAGAAAGTCTAAAGTTTCCGACCACTCGTTATAAAGACGGACCGGGAGATCTAATCGAGATGTTACATCGTGCCCAATTTCCATATTCGGCCTCCATTCTAGGAAAACTCCTTTGGAAATCTCTGAGGAGTGTTCCTTTTTATTCATAACACTGTGCTCTATGTCAATCATAAAAAGACAAACTATTGAATTAAGAATTATTTAAGGGGAAAAAGTCGAGACTAGTTATTTTTAAAAAACAGACATACAACTTCCCGTTCTACTCGGCAGCTGCACGGGCGTCTAACATCAGTCCTCAGTGCTCACGTGCCTGAGCGTACTGATGGACTTCGTCAAGCGCCGGCCGCCACCAAGCCGCCACACAAACACATCCACACAACATCATCAACCCTTGGCGGAGCGCAGGGCCGCCACATAACAACAGCAACACACACATGGAGACGGTTTCCAAAATATACGCTAAGGTCCACCACGGCATTTACATCAATTAAGGCGCTCGTGTTTTAAAAGTCTCCACG
The DNA here is from genome assembly GCA_017312745.1 of Gryllus bimaculatus. Taxonomy (NCBI): domain Eukaryota; kingdom Metazoa; phylum Arthropoda; class Insecta; order Orthoptera; family Gryllidae; genus Gryllus; species Gryllus bimaculatus. The sequence goes on from BOPP01000147.1 coordinate 1,371,689, forward strand.
TCCGCAAGTGGCTCGAACAGCTGACGCGCCGCGCGTCCGCTAGCGCACATGAGCACCCCGAGATCCTGTTTACCCGGCAGACGGCGATTCCACCCGCGCCCGCACGGCGACGGAACGCGCCCGGACCACGACGAGGAGAGTAACCCCCCGGCCTTCGTAAGACGTGGCGCGGCCGGGAGGGGGCAGCGAGAGGCGAAGCTCGGGCGGCTATGTACGGCCGGAAGGCGGGAGACAGTCCACTAGACCTAGTAGACGGACTTGATTTCCATGTAGCATTGATATTACTCTTTACTCTGGCGGGTATCAATACTACGGAGCGCAACTTCAGTCTGCTCCAACATACGGTTCTTCTTCCAAAATATTTTTATCTCAACACTGCACCAATATTGCTGAGCAGCACATTTTACGCAATTCCCTTAAAATTTAGCAATAAGTGAATTCTCCAACAAATAAAACAGCTACAAATGTCTTCCATCCGAGACAGTATAACCTCACCTGCCGCATCTCAGGTCTCGTTAATTACATAGCTGCTATCTAATATTCCGAGACCAAAATCTCCTGCTGGCTCTTTCTGGCCTTCTACTCTAGACCAAGATTACTGTCCTAGAGCTAACACTGACCTGCTGCCATTTATTTTTACCCCGGGGATTAAATATAAAATTCTTTAATATGATTCGAGATTACTAAATTGACTAATTAGAAGTTGCTAACTATCAATCGGTTCAACGTATCATATTTACCCCGTATTAACTACTTCTACACAATATTCAGTCTTGAAGAGCATACAATCAGCGAGCACCATTCAACTTAATTTTCATGTTTACCTTTCGTAATAGATCCCACCAGAATCCTCTCTACTATCAGATAAGTTTATCGCTCTAAATATCCTCACCCGAAAGCAGAAACGTAAGACCCAATAACCATATAAAATTACCAAATGTATATCTTCTTACCCATTCTCGCAAATAAAATTAACTAAATTCAAAACACCACTAGGCCGCGCCGGCGAGCATGAACATGCGAAGCTTACATGTGGAGAGAGCCACCGCAGCGTTATAATAGAGAAATGCGGCAATTCGATTTCTAGTTATAATGTCTGAATTTATATCTCGTTATACGTTGCTTAATTGGCGGAATGCTCAGAGGATTGAGACGCAATTCCAATATCCTTATTTATACAGTTGATAAATTTATGTCGTGGAAAGAAAGACCAATGTTTCATTATTGTTAAATTATAATTCTGCCAAGCTATATTCAAAACTCAGAACTATTAACCTCATCTGTGAAGACCTTCAATTCTGACCACTCTACTCATTACACACAAGTACATACAGTGATACTTTTATTTTATGGCATCTCAGTTAATAGTTTAATTATTTTTAAAATTAGTGCTATTTTGCTAAATGCTACCATCGGTCATTTTCTTGCTTCATTTTCACACTCCCCAAATGATATACACACTTGCGAGTTTCAGCGTTAAACTTCTCCGCAACGCCACACAAAGACCCTACATGACAGTACACCGTGTTTCCACTCTACTATATGACCCTGCAGAGTTACGACTACCGACTCTACAGTAAACGAGACCTCTACCTGGTGACTACCAATAGTCGATACTAATTAATCATCTGCTATAAGATGCCAAGATCAAGTATGAGTGATTGTCTGGAGTGCAACGAGAAGTATCTGAAACTTCAATCTTATAATAAGAAGGAGTGCATAATATAATATACTAGTCTGCGTCATATTAACCGTGCGCTACTCGTTATAGAATAGTACTTCGATCAAACAATATTTTAATAACTCGACTAGAGACAGCTATTCTTGCTTTTACATTCCTTGAATTGCGCGACCGACGATCTCTATAATATGAGAGTATTTGTCAAAAAATCGCGGAGTTACTTCGCTTCTTCAACGTTATTGCCGCGGCTTCTAAAAGTGACATACGATGAGTCTAGAAAAATAAATTACATATTAATATCAGAAGAGCTCAGACATGCAGAAGAACGGGTAGAATCACTGACAAACACACTAATAGTTGATACAGGTCATCTAACCCGAAAAGAGTCGACAGCCCGATTACACAAAAGAGATGCCCAAGTTCAGATTCTTCACTTAAGAAATTAATGTGATTAATTCCCTTTGAGATCGAGCGCGTAAGTACTCACCATAATACAAACCCGATCGAGTAGCAGTTGTGCAGACGTTTCTGATGCGCACTTCAACCACACGCTACGTTGCTAGAAGAGGTCGAAGACCAATTGTATCGATTTCAAGAGGCAACGGAGCTGCCTGCATCTTATTGCAGCTAGATAAGCCACCCATCGTATATATTGGCCCTTAGCTCGCTTCTGCAGGACGTTAACATGTTGGTTGAACATAGACATCAGACGCTGCGTGAACCAATCTTCGTGTGTCATCCTTTGTTGGCCGCAGCCCGGACGGAGCGCACGCTTCCTTATCCAGCGCAACCAGCGCAGTTATCAACGCCACGTTATTACCACTCTCATCTCCGAGCTGTGAGAGACGGGGTCTCCGCCGATCCTTTGCCTTCTGCATAACTGGAATACCCGTAAGCTTGTCAAATCGTCGGGCTCTCCCAGGAGCGTTGGACTGCGTGTCGCTTGGCGGGCGGCGTGTGAGCAGTCCATGCGGGCAGCGCTTAGCGCACGCCGCGAATGCGGGGCTAGTTACCTCCGCGGCGGCGGCGGTAATCGACGCCTGCCGGGAAGCTGCAAGAGTTCCCCTGTAACGCTAATGAGATATGGAGCCTCTACGTCCATCTCTTGGCTTTAGGAGTGCCTAAAGTGCGTCCGGGCTGCAACAGGATGACAGTGTTCGTGATGCTTCTCAACACTTTATCAGTGTCGGATGTAGGTGTTCACCAGACTCTCTATTAATATTACTTAAGGAAGCTCAAAGAAAAATAAAACAAAAAAAGGACAAACATGCCCCAATAAGTTTATATTATTGAAATATTAAAATCATTCCCACGGTACACCTTCATTTAAGTGGGCAATAAAAGCATTCAACTTATGATGTAACATATATATGACATTTTTATTTAGCATTTTTTCTAGAACCCGTGAAATAAAGCAAAATTAAAAATTGAACACATTATATCGTCGTCCATAAATTACAAATACCTGTATCATTTATATTTAACGTTTTTAAGAGGTTCTATGAAACGTATAATACATTCTATAAGATGAAAGTCTTTGTTGACCAGAAAACATTGTTCTTGCATATATTAAGCGATGATTAATTATTATATGAAATCCAGGTAGAGGTTTGTTACGAGTGTATCAACTCGCAAGAAAGAGAAAATTGTAGTGTTAGGCGTCGGTTACTACGACGCAAGTTTATTTGGAGAGACCGGCTCGAGACATAAGAAATAAATGCCTAAAAGTAGATCGCGATATTTTAAGAGATATCTGGTTTGAATATCCAAATATTAGCGTCTTCAAGAAATGAGAATTTCCGAAATCTTCAGTATGGTATTTAAGAACATAATCGCTGGTTCTATAACACGGGACAAATATCCGCGGAAGTGGAACAGATAATAGTTTGCTATTGTTATGGTAACCTGAATTCACGATCAATTATTTCTCGGTGTTAGTATTTAAAGTGATTTATTTGAAATTACCTCAAGAAATAGGTGAACGCGGCAGCGTCGTTTGGTAAGTGAAAACAAGCAGCAAACTGAATTTATTGAAGATACCAACACGGCGTTGCGGAACGATGGACGTTGCGGAACACACGTTCATTAGTTGCGTAACAATGTCTTAGCTGGCGGTGAAGAAATATTTGGGAGAAGACCGTCATGTTGGACAGACGACAGTTTGCGCTCCGTAGTATTGACGAAGTATTGCAGGCGATCCATCGTAAACCTGCCCCCGCCTGCCGGCCGGTAGTCGTGGGTAACCGGTTTAGTGGGCCTGTTAAACGCCTGTTATAGGCGGCTACTCACATTTGGCATTCGCTGAGCAGTGATCAAATCCCGAACAGTTGTGTTCGGCGAATGTTTTTTTGGTGTTGAAAATACCGACATGCGATAGAAGAACGAGCACCGACATGTTCGTCGCTTGTATATATATACATGTTGTCACAATTATCAAGGAACTCATCACACTACATGGAAATTGCGGTCGCTCGCTACTCGCCGTATACGAATGTGTGTAGCCCCCTGAGTGTGCCAGTTGCGGCTGCGGAGCTTTTTATAATTCGCTTTTGCTAGAAAATAAAGTTGTGTTGTGGCGTGAAAACCAACATTCCAATCCTGCCCACAAAACCCAAGGCAGCCTTCCTTCGCACCACAAGCGCAATACAGTTGTTTCCCAGTAGAACCACTAGCGGCGTCTTGTGGCGATTGATACAGAAGTCATTCAAAACACGTATCCTAATCTCAAACTAGGAAGGGCCTTTATACTTCCTAGTTTGGGAAATTTCTGAACATAAACGGTATGAGAAACGAAAACTGTGCAGTGTATTCCGGATTCAGAATTGTCGAATGTTGCAGCGATCTCATTGTTAAACTTGGCCGCCCAGCCAGTAGCTCTGCGGAATGGAGTTTGGGGGCCTGTTATAAGACGTCTAGCTGCGGATGGAAGCTTGTTATAATTGGCTTCCGCGTAGAAAATAAAGTTGCCGATGGCGTGAAACTCATCGTCCACGTCGTCCCTCGCAACGCCCGGCAGCCGCTGCTTCGCCCCAACCGCGATCCGATTGGCCGGCGGTCGTCGCGCGCGTCCCGGAAGCGCATCTCCGGGCCGGGGCTGGCTTTCCGCGGCGGCGCACCTGCGTTAAAGCGAGTGGAGGAAGCCGGTTATAATTCGTATCGGGCGGCGGCGGCGTAGGCGTCTGAGGGTGATTAGCGCGTCCGCGCGCGCGGGGCGGGGGCGGGCGGGGCGCCGGGGGCCCTGGCGGACCGCGCTAATCACCCTGCAGACGCCTACGCCGCCGCCGCCCGATAACCGAATTATAACCGGCTTCCTCCCCACTCGCTTTAACGCAGGTGCGCCGCCGCCGGAAGCCAGCCCCGGCCCGGAGATGCGCTTCCGGGACGCGCCGCCGCGAGCGACCGCCGGCCAATCGGATCGCTGTTGGGGCGAAGCAGCGGCTGCCGGGCGTTGCGAGGGACGACGTGGACGATGAGTTTCACGCCATCGTGCAACTTTATTTTCTACGCGGAAGCCAATTATAACAAGCTTCCATCCGCAGCTAGACGTCTTATAACAGGCCCCCAAACTCCATTCCCCAGAGCTACTGGCTGGGCGGCCAAGTTTAACAATGAGATCTTGATTCTGTATCCCGGAATACACTGCACAGTTTTCGTTTCTCATACCGTTTATGTTCAGAAATTTCCCAAACTAGGAAGTATAAAAGCCTTCCTAGTTTGAGATTAGGATACGTGTTTTGAATGACTTCTGTATCAATCGCCACAAGACGCCGCTAGTGGGTCTACTGGGAAACAACTGTATTGCGCTGTTGGTGCGAAGGAAGGGCCTGCTGGGTTTTGTGGGCAGGATTTGGAATGTTGGTTTTCACGCCACAACACAACTTTATTTTCTATGCAAAAGCGAATTATAACAAGCTCCCAGCCGCAACTGGACACCTCAAGGTGGCTACACACATTCGTTATACGGCGAGTAGCGAGCGACCGCAATTTCCATGTAGTGTGGATGAGTTCCTTGATAATTGTGACAACATGTATATATAAAAGCGACGAACATTCGGTGCTCGTTCTTCCTATCGCATGTCGGTATTTTCAACACCACAAAAAACATTCGCCGAACACAACTGTTCGGGATTTGATCACTGCTCAGCGAATGCCAAATGTGAGTAGCCGCCTATAACAGGCCGTTTAACAGGCCCACTAAACCCCGTTACCCCACGACTACCGGCCGGCAGGCGGGGGGCAGGTTTACCGATGGGATCGCCTGCAATACTTCGTCAATACTACGGAGCGCAACTGTCGTCTGTCCGACATGACGGTCTTCTCCCAAAATATTTCTTCAACCGCCCAGCTAAAGACATTGTTACGCAACTAATGAACGTGTGTTCCGCAACGTCCATCGTTCCGCAACGCCGTCGTTGGTATCTTCAATAAATTCAGTTTGCTGCTTGTTTTCACTTACCAAACGACGCTGCCCGTTCACCTATTTCTTGAGGTAATTTCAAATAAATCACTTAAAGTACTAACACCGAGAAAATATATTGATCGTGAATTCAGGTTACCATAACAATAGCAAACTATTATCTGTTCCACTTCCGCGGATATCTTGTCCCGTGTTATAGAACCAGCGATTAATGTTCTTAAATACCATACTGAAGATTTCGGAAAACTTCTAATTTCTTGAAGACGCTAATATTTGGATATTCAAACCAGCATATCTCTTAAAATATCGCGATCTACTTTTAGGCATTTATTTCTTATGATCTCGAGCCGGTCTCTCCCAAATAAACTTGCGTCCGTAGTAACCGACGCCATACACTACAATTTTCTCTTTCTTGCGAGTTGATACACTCGTAACAAACCTCTACCTGGATTTCATATAACTAATTAATCATCGCTTAATATATGCAAGATACAATGTTTTCTGGTCAACAAAGACTTTCATCTTATAGAATGTATTATACGTTCTCATAGAACCTCTTAAAAACGTTCAAATATAAATGATACAGGTATTTGTAATTTATGGACGACGATATAATGTGTTCAATTTTTAATTTTGCTTTATTTCACGGGTTCTAGAAAAAATGCTAAATAAAAATGTCATAATATGTTACATCATAAGTTGAAATGCTTTTTATTGCCCACTTAAATGAAGGTGTACCGTGGGAATGTATCTTTAATATTTTCAATAATATAAACTTATTTGGGGCATGTTTTGTCCTTTTTTTGTTTTATTTTTTCTTTGAGCCTTCCTTAAGTCATATTAATAGAGAGTCTGTGAACACCTACATCCGACACTGATAAAGTGTTGAGAAGCATCACGAACACTGTCATCCTGTTGCAGCCCGGACAGCACTTTAGCACTCAAAGCCAAGAGATGGACGTAGAGGCTCCATATCTCATTACGAGGGGTAACTCTTGCAGCTTCCTCGGCAGGCGTCGATTACCCGCCAGCCGCGGAGGTAACTAGCCCCCATGCGGGTGCCAAGGCCCCGCCCGCATGTCTACGACGCGCCGCCAAGCCACGCAGTCAACGCCTCCTGGAGAGCACCCGACATTTGACACTACCGGGTATCCAGTAGCAGAAAGCAAAGGACGGCGGAGACCCTCACAGACCGGAGATGAGAGTGTAAAACGTGCGTGAATAACACCTGCGCTGGTAGGCGCGCCCGCGGCAACACAGAATGCACAGCGTCTTCAGCCAATGAACGTCCGCGAAGCGACAGGCCTACGATCGGCCTTATTAGCTGCAATGCAGAATGCAGGCAGCCCGTTCGCCTCTGACTGAACAATGGTCTTCCTTCACCACGTGCTTTGTTGCTGCAAGACGTCTGCAACCTGTATGTCGGGTGATTGGTGACGTACTTACGCGCTCGATCTCGAAAGGGAATTAATCACAAATTCCCCAAGTGAAGAAACTGAACTTCCTTTTGTGTATACTTCGACTTTCCTTTAGTGACTGATAACATTAGGTCATTGTTATATCTCCTGCCCCATTAAATGAATTTTTTAACATCGGTAAGCACATTTCTGAGGCCACGGGCCACGTTGAGAAGGACGTTCGCGAATTAATTAAAAATATTCATTTTAGAGACGCGCAATCAAGGAGAAAGGAAAGTGTACAAGTGCGCTAAAAATGTTAAGACTATCACGCGTAGCCCGTAAATCAGTATTTTATTGACCTTATATAATACGTTTCACCCCTAACTCTTCTTTATTGCACATAAAACGCAGTGCACTTTGTAGACGTACGCTGCCGGGTCTCATAGTATTGCGGGACTGCCTACCCTTTGTGCGCATCAGAAGTACTAGGACTAGTGGTAACTTTGGAAGTCGTGAAATGAAAAAGAAAATGACGATATAAGCACAAAATAGATATTTTAAAATCATTAAATTACGATGCAAAATAAAATCACTTATGTACTGGTTCTAATGATTGAGTGGCGACGAAGGCTCTCGGTCATTATAACGCTTGGTGCTTAAATAACAATATGAAACATTATTTCCTTTTTTCACATATATCACTTATTACTAAATTTGGAATTGCGCAATATTACTGCTATGTCCGCCAATAAGACAATTACGAAAACATTTTGAAATCAATCTCATATACTTTATACGCTCCGTTGTCTCTCTTCTCCCATGTAAGTCTTCGCCATTTCGCTCCCCGACTCCGCCGCCACGTGGTGTTTTAAATTTAGTTATTTTATTTGCACGTGGAAGAAGAAATACATTTATTTTTATATGGTATTGTTAGTTTCTGCCTTCGATGTGGAGGATATAGAGCATAACTTATCTGAATCGAGAGGATCGTGTTTACGAGGTAAACATGAAAAAAGTTGAATGGTGCTGCATGTTCTCTTAAGGAGGGAATTATACGAGGGAAATATGAAACGGCAAACCGAATGAAGTTAGCAACTTCTTAATTAGTAATTAAGTAAATCTGAATCATTAAATTTACGTAAAAATAAATCATGTATGTACCACGGGCGTCAACTTGTTCTAGAGATCGCGCCAGAAAGCCCGAGGGTCTTTGGTCTCGATCATTAGAACGCTTATAACGGCCTTGGTGCGTAAATAACTATTGTGGAACATTGTTTCCTTTTATTTTTGAAAATTACTTATTACTAATTTAGGAATTGCGCAATTTTCCTGCTACCTCCGCCAATAAGAAAAATATCAAAGCACATGGAAATCAATCCCGTCTACTTTATGGCGTCTCCCTCTCCGCTGCCGCCCGAGCCTTCGCCATCTCGCTGCCCCCCCCCCCGCCGGCACGTAATTAACGAAGCCGGGAAGTTTTTCCTCCTCCTCCGCCGCCGCCGCCGCCGCCGCGCCGGCCCCGCCGGGGGAAACTCGCCCGTCTGCCGGAAACCGGATCCTGGGGGCTCATGGCGCCGCGACGCCGCGCCGCGCCGTGTGGCGCTGCGTACGTGGCGCTTTTAAAAACCAGCGCTAATGATGTAATTGGACGCTTGCGTTCACTTGCGAACTCCAGTTTTGTTGCTGTTGTTAATGTGGCGGCCCTGCGCTCGCGGGAAGTGGGCGGATGTGTTGTGGCGGCTGGCGGCGGCCGGCGCTGGACGGCCTCATGCAGACGGAGCGAGGCTGATTTGCGCCCTCGTGCGAATGCACGGGAAGTAAGCTCTTTTAAAAATAACTAGTCTACCCCTAAAATTCTATTCAATTGTCTTTTAATGAATAGGCGGTAATAACACCCTAGAGATTCAAGGAGTTCTGAAATCGGCCGTATGGAAATTGAGGACCAAATAATTCCTTGATCCGTTCTTGCGAAACTTACTTTCTCATTCAACGTCTAAATTGGAGACTAAACCAACCCAGGGGCAGAATAGATTCCTACCAAGGACTGATAGAGCAGGCACGCGCGTTAGGGAGGCCGCCGCCGCGCTGCTGCCCTGTTCTTCCTTGCGGCTAAATGAAAATCTCTCAGACTCGCTCCTACACCAAAATGAAAAGCAAAGAAAGTACATAACAAATCTCATGTTCATTATAACTTGAATCGATTGCACTTCAAAGTAATTCCCACATATCACAACGAAAAGTGCGTGATATGATTTCATTGTACAATCCCATTTGTTTCTGGGAAACTCCTTGATTGATTGATTAATTGATTGGTGATTATGGAAGCGTCAACTGTAAAGGTCATTAGTCCAGTAAGTGTAGTGCAATTTTCCCCTCGGGAGGTGACAGTTATCTTCGCCTGCTAGGTAGTGAGATTCGGCACCGATCTAATTGTCGGCTAGCGGCTTCCCGCAACCAGGTATCTCCCACCAGCGTGACACCGTCCCAGTTAGGACAAATTCTAAGCTCCCGACTGGTCTCCCGGCATGTGTGATAATGCAGTGCATGTTGGTGTGAGTGTATGTAAGTAAGGGGTGAGAAGCAACGATCAGTCTCCCGGCATGTGTGGTAGTGTAGTGCATGTGAGTGTATAGGGAAAGGAAGAAAGTAAGGGGTGAGGTTAGGATCTGGAAGAAGTAGGAAAGATCGTGCGCGGTTCGATATGCGTTTGTTGGGGTAGCCCCGGTATTCGCCAGGTGTTGATCGGAGAAACCACGCGAAACCACCGATCAGAGCAGCCAGCAGGTAGAATTCTTCTTCAGACATCTTCCGAATTTGTCCTAGCTACGCAGATAGTATAGAAAATCCTGCCATCGTCGGGAGTGGAACCCCAGGACCTCCCGGTCCGAGGCACGGCAGTGACATCAGTTAATGACCCGAGCTACTTCTCTGAGTTTTGCATTGTATGATGCTTTTGGCTCCTGAGCAGCGTTGCGTTGGTGCGGCGCGCGAGTGTTTAAGGCTTCTGAGGATCGACTCCCCCTCCACAGATGAAGATCGCAGGCGCGCGGGCGGGCAGGCGGGGGCGTGGCGCGGCGGGGGGAGCGTCTGGTCGTGTCAGCCGCCACTGGTTACGTGACAGATCTCGTTTGCGGCGGCGGCGGGGCGGGGCCAATCAATACTGCCTGATAGCAGCCATACACACACGCAGAGGGCGCTGGCGGCGCCAGGCGCCCGCTCTGCAATCAGGAAACGGAAACCTCACGGTCGCCGCTCGCACGGCGCCATTCACCTCGCAACCCTCCAGCAACTGATGCCACTGCTGCGCCTCTGACCGGGAGGGTTACCCTCTCGACGCTTTTCACACTAGCTACGTCGAGTCCAGCTGCTATCTGGAGGAGAATTCAATCGGCCGGCTACTCTGATCGGTAGTTTCCCAAGTTTTTTCCAATAAACGCGAGGCGAATGCCGAAGCAGTATCCTAACAAACGCCCCTTGACAGCGCGCGATATTTCCTTCCTCTATTCTCTACCCTCACTTACACACACACACACACTAACATGCACTACACATCCTCACACGCCAGGAGACCGGCCGGGAGCTTAGATCTTGTCCCGGCAAGGGAGAGACCTCGCCGCCAACTTATTCATGCTCTACACTTACGGTGCCTTAAGAGTTGACGCGCCCGGCATCACCAATGAATCAATCGAGCCCGCAAACGGGAAAGAGTCGCCGTGCGTCTCTGCACAATGGGACCGATTCCTCCATTTTCTTGAGGTGCGAGATGTGATCTACTTCGGACACTGTTGTCTGCCAATGAACATCTCATATTTGAGGAGCACTCTGTGCCCGACGTATTGTGACCCTCAATAGAAATCCCTCCGATAATCCAACCCATTTGTTTTTACTATGTTGCTACTAATACGACCAATGATCTGAACAGTTTTAAATGTCTACTGCAGTGCTCGTTGAAACCCGAGAACGCGTTTATTTAAAGAATGTGTATTGTATACATTAGAAGTAATGCATGATCTCCTATCTCGTAAAATAAATGAGTCGCGTCGCTGAATGTGCCTTGCCTAAGAAATGTACAAGGAAGCACCTCGGCGAGAGATGTGTGACGGAGGAGCTCAAAGTGTGCTCTACCCCCATTCCCAGTTGCAGTCTGGACGTGTGATGCTGGTTGCCTACTCGGAGCCGTTTGGAAGATAGCTGTGCACTGGGTTCCATTTATGAGTAAGCCGATAAACTAACGTAAGAATAAGTTTATGTCACTCACCATCAACAGCTGATCACGTGATGTAATTTTAAGAACACGAAACTTATTCTCGGGTTTCTATTAGGGTAATAGAAACATCAGAAATAGAAATCTAAACATAATTGTCCCCTGAGTACTGTATCAAGCTTTAGTACCTATGAAAACCAGAAGGCTAAACGTTTAAAAAATACGAGACGTATTTTCAAATATCTTCATTTGTACCGTTTTCATACATTTTGCAATTCCGGGCAGAATCTGAGCCCTGCACATCGCCCGGTAAGGAGTGATTTTGAACTTGCATCATCTCCAATTCCAAATACTTTAATTACACTTAATATATAAAAATAATAATAATATAAATGGCCTTAAAATATCCAAATAATATAGATACCAATAAAAGAGAGGGAAAAAATGAAAATCAAAAGGAGGATGAATTTCTAACCACAAAGTGTAGGATCGTTTCCAAGGAACAATGGTTCCATGAAACAATGGGTTCCCTATTTTCCATGTAAGGAATATGTAGAAATATTATTCACCAAATCCCACACATATTTAATTTTTAGCGTTCATTCTTGCTACGCAAGCAAAGTGAAGGATTATTTGGTTTCCAATTATTCACCAAATCCCACACATATTTAATTTTTAGCGTTCATTCTTGCTACGCAGAAAAAGATGAAGGATTATTGGTTTCCAATTTACATGTAGAATTAGTAAGTTTCGCCAGGAAAGGTGAAGGAGATGGTCTTCAATTCATATGTAGAATTAGAAAGTGACTTCTGCGAGAAAATCCGAAGGAATTATATGGTCCCTAATTTACATGTAGAATTAGAAAGTAAGTTAGCGATAAAATGTGAAGAAATTATTTGGTCCCCAATTTATGTGAAAATTTAGAAAGTAAGTTTCGCCAGAAAATATGAATGAATTATATGGTCCCTAATTTACGTGTAGAATTAGAAAGTAAGGTAGCGATTAAAGACGAAGGAATTATTTGGTCCCCAATTCACGTGCAGCCGCGGCGCGACGGGCGTGGGAGAGGGGACACCGGACGCGGGCCCGTTGGCGCTTCCGCCAGGGGAGGCGACGCGGCGCGGCGCGGCGCGGACCGCTCCGAAAACAGGAGGCGTGGCGGGCGGAGGTGACGTCAGCAGGCGCACCGGAAGCGCGGACAGGCGGCGGGAGCGGAGTGGCGGACGACGCGCGTCACTTGTCGGGGGGGACTTTATTTATTTTACGCCACAAAACATTCAAAAATTCCGATGCGCATGACGTGTGAGGGCAGAAATGGAATTTACGCACATTTTGTTAGCCTCTGGAAATCCTCTTTTCCTGTTATACTCTTACTATAAATTGTTATATTCTTTTACTTGTATTGCGTTGAATTGCAAATAAGTTAGCAACGTGCGTTTTTGGCCATTTTTGATAACAAGAATATATTCGGTCTCCTAAGTCCTTTGCTACCAACTATTACCAAATTTCTTCTTATTCTTTACAGTGCCCATTGTGAAAGAATAGACTTACTTCCGTGAGAAAATAGAAATCTATTACTTGAATATCTGTATGCACCTCTGATCTCAAGAACACGTTATATAGTGAAGCTGCATTTGTGTCCAGAAACAAAACAAGGGGCCAACTTAGATTTGCTCAATGGATTAGAGAAAACTAGTTGTCTGGACGATAAATCTGATCGAGAGGTTTCTGTTATGAAATGTCACTAGAGCTTACTCTGATACCGGTCGGATAACTCGTTGGAAGAATAAGGATTTTACGTGATAGGGAGAAATTCAATGCAATTTTGAAGCGATGTCTTTTGGTTTTCCTGATATGAAAACGTAAAAAACCAACACCTAGACATCACGAAATTTCTTCTGGCTCTCAGGATGTCTGGAAGAATCTCAAGGTTCAGGTCAGAGAAGAAGAAATTTTCACATAATCAGTTATTATATTAAAATATTTCAACTAAACGCCGCTGTGGGGTGGATGTCTGAAGGAGACTTGCGTTATATCCAAAATCAAAGTGGAACAACACATTTTCTTTTTTAGTGCTTCATTGATGGCCTCAACCATTTTATGAATTTGTTAAATTGTGTAGAAGTATCTTCGAAAACCAAATTTATGATTGGTAATTGTATACATTTTTTAAGTATAGTATATATGCGGAGTAGTAGAAGATTTTCAAATATTTTAGATAACGAAACTAATAAATTAATTGACATGTAAAATGTAACTTCTTGTAAAGGTTTTCTGTTTTGGAATTATAATCATGTGCGCCGGTTTCCATTGTAAAGGATAGTGTCCCATGCGTATTGTTACGACTAAAAATACGTTAAAAGATGGTAACGTGTTTCTTAAGCAGGTTTTTAAGCATCTTCCCAGTTATACGGTTATGTCCTTGTAGTTTGGTCACAATTACAGTCCTGCTGTAGGTTGTTTTGTTGAGAAGAATATAATTGGTAGTGACATTCGATGAAGATATTCCAGAAAATCTATAACTTATTTTTCTTGTGCATGTAATGCAGAGGGGTATGGTTGAAATGTTTCTCTAAAATCATAGGCAAGAACAAACCGAGGCGAGCAAACAAAGCCGCAACCGAGCGGTGGGAACCAGAAGTGAGAACCGAGAAGCGAAGTCGTTGCGGGGGCGGCCAAACAATGGAGCGAAGAAAGCTTCCGCGTGTGTGTTGGATGCGGAGTTAGATTCAAGAGAAATCGTGTAAGATGCTGCTCTATCACCCAATTATATTCGCATTTTATTCAGATGAAATAGAAGAGTCGTTTACGTAACAAGAGCGCAAAACAGTTGATTCAGCGCGGAGTCCACTTTGTCGTTCGAGCGTAGCGAGGACGGCAAAGAGACTAGTGCGGGAAGCACCTCGCGCTCGGACAAGGTCTAAGCTCCCGACCGGGTTGTCTGCATGTGTGGTAGTATGGTGTATGTAAGGTGTTAGGATTGAAAAAGAAAGAAGGATATATCGCACGCGTTCCGTGACCTGTTTGTTAGGGTACTGCTCCGGCATTCACATGTTGAACGGAAAAACCACGGAAAACTACCGATCAGAGCAACCGTCCGCTAGAATTCTCCAGACAGCGATTGAACTCAACCTAGCGAGTGCCGGAAATCCTGACGCTGTCGGGACTGAGAAGATATAGAAATATGATTTTTCACTTCATTTCGAAGAACGCGTATATATTCTCGACTTCCTCAAAAACGCCTCCTGCACGTCCCGAGTTGCCTTCACCTTTTCCTCCGCCCGCGCCTTTGTGGGTAATTGCGCGAGCCAATTGCGGCGCCCGCTTTGTGGAGAGGGCGTGGCGCGGCGCGAGCGATTGGCCTTGCAGATGCTATCGCGCATCAAATATTTACCTGCTGTCGCGCGCCGCCGCAGCCTTGTTACTTAACCGCATCGAACGCCCTCCGCCCCCCGCATGCGGCGCGGCCCGCGCTCGCCGCCTTCCTCCGACCTCTCGCTGGCGATATCGATCTCTTCAGACATCGCCGCTTCTAGAGCAACATTTCTACAGACTGATATGACAAAAAAAAACGTAATTTCTTAAAAAAATAGATTTATTATGATCTCACAGAGTAACCATACACAAGCCAGATCCAACATTTTCCTGAAGATGTACCAGTGTATGCCAAAGTCACCGTTGCCCAGGGAGATGTCCAAAGTTAGTAGC
>BOPP01000147.1:1387158-1419950 GCA_017312745.1 Gryllus bimaculatus
GACAGAGACAGAGAGAGAGTCTTAGCTGTTCCGTCAACACTGTTTACAATTCACTGATGCACTCGATACTTCTGGTAGGCTGCTTTATAGCCCGCTGGGGCTGAAGATCCGCTGGCCAGCTCCCGGATAGGGGTGGTCCTTCCTTTTTCGGTGCCTGGTCGTGTGACGGCTGCTGTCGTCGCCCTCTTTTGAGCGACGACGGTACTAGGTTCCGGCGGTTCAATGGTGCGCAGTCGACTACTGCACAGACCATATGCATACCCGATATGGGGATGTGCTGCCACCAGCAATCTCCTAAAATTAACAGCCATTCACAATATATTTTAAGAAGAGCTTTAAATGCCCCCATGGTACATTCCAAACAACCAGATTCACAGAGAATTAAAAATGCATTCATCAAGTGACCATTGCTTCATTAAGTTCATTAAATGACAATGACTTCATTAAGTCATCATTAAGTAACACCAATTGCTCATTTTTTTTATCAAACATTCACTCTTCCTAGTGCTCTTTAATCTTCAGTCTAGGTCGCAATGAAGTATAGCCGTGTATCAAATCGATTCAAACCACAATAATTCCCCAACTGATCTAAAAACTGAAACTATTCAAACTCGCTTCATTTACCAAGGAACAATTTTACGTTCTTCCGAGAAATAAAATCCTTGTTTATGAATGGCCATTCCCAAAAAGCTAAAAACTATGTACTGTTCAATTAACCTCCTCGGAGGATTGAGCCCGCCAAAGGAGAATAAAAATTTAACAAAAAGAGAAACTTGAATTTGAATATATTACAGCCACTTGATGTTTTATGAAAATTCCCATAAACAAGATTTTGTAAAAGAGAAAATATGGGGGGAAATGGTAGTGCCTGGTGAGTTTGTGTGTTTGATTCGACAATCGATGTTGTGTATTCAATGTTTTGTGAACGAAAATTCCCATAATCAACATTTTAAAGAAGATAAAATATGAAGAAATTGATGGTAATACCAGGTCGCTTTATCTGTTCGATCCAAACGAGCGCTGTTTGAACTTCATTCATCAAGGAGAGCATTATTTTCTTCGTTTCACGGTTTTGGCATATGGAGAGGCGGACGAAAGCAATATCTGCGTATCGACGAAGTGCGCAGTAGATAGCACCAGAGATAGAAGACTTAAAACAGTGGTCAAGCAGAGTTGTTCACAGATAGAGATTAGCAGGTGTGGATCCACAGGGAAGGAAATAGGGGAAATTCCCCCCTTCCCCGCTAATGTTTCAGTAACTATTAATTTTAACTTGTTACGAAACTTTCAAACAAAAATATTTTCGAATAAACATTACAACGAATAAAACTGTAGCACAGCATGACCTGTGTGCAACATTTAACAAAATCTGTAATATGACGTATTCGACCAAAACATTTTTAATTCCCCCCCCCCCCAAATTTGCCTTTGGATCCGCCTCCGGGATTAGAATAGTGATCGCGGCGAAAGAAAACTATCGTAAAATTTGCTTTCTGCGCTGCGGAGTCTTCCTTTTATGCCGCTGACAGGCTCCGAGACTTCGCAGCGGGGCCAATATTTGCAGGTGTGAATTGTTCCGCCTCCTGCTCCGCGATTGTTTTCGAGAATCGGAGCGCGGCGCACTTCTTGGGATGTCTTTGACCAGCGAATGACCTCCCGTGCCGGCAACTGCGCTTCCTGTCTTGGAAATTTCACAACGTTCCGCTCACTGGATCTGCGACGATATTGGAATATTAGAAAACTACATTTTTCACTCGAAATGACTCACCATATATTTAATCAAGCGTAGTATTCGTTCTATCTCATTGTTTTATTTCTGAAAATGAGAAATCTACCTACGTGTAGACTTTGGAAATTATCAAATTTGATTAAGATTTTCTTTGGTTATACGTTTCCATGATAATGGTTCTATGGTAACTACATGAACATATATTTCAATAGCAAATATACATTTTTAGTATACATCTTGAATTGAAAAAAATGAATGCTCTTTTTTTGTCTTTCTAAAACTTCTAGTTCATAAGAGAAGTGGAATGTGATGAGTAGGTGAATAACTAAAACAACATTTCGTACGGTAGACTTTTCGGCTGCCTTTTTCGCATTCTTCCTAAAGGCCAATTAACTAAACATCGTAGTATGTAAACTGTTAGTACATTGCCAACTACTTGCGACATTTATGAAACAAGAATTACTTTATGGTTGTACATCAACACGCCTTTAAACTAGGATATTCTTGCGAACAGCTAGCTACCGTTTCCCAATACATTGCCGATTCTCTCGACAATGGAGAAAGAATTGCTGTAATAGTTATAGCCTTTTCTAAAGCTTCCGATTTAGTTCCTCACGACACACTTCTATATAATATTATCGAATCGGAAATACATCCGCAGATAGTCATCTGGGTTGGGGAATTTCTCCGTGGCCGCACACAGCGACTTCGAATGGACGACATTCTCTCCGACGAGGTTTATGAGTCGTCCGGCATCCCCCAGGGAAGTTTGATTGTCGTTATAAGAATACATCTGTTCCAAATTTATTCCCACCCATATCTGCATCGAGCCTACTGTAGTGTGGAAGCCCAATGCTACAGAATTTAAAAAATCTCTGAATCTTCACATCACATACATTGAAAGAAACAATTTCTATGAAGTGTTGATAGATAGACCCCGTAGGGTAGAAGTTATAAACTGAAATTCTGCAAAAGTGGTGATGAACGTGGAATGCATTAACATGAAAACAAAAAACAAACCGTTAATATACTCTTCAATTCGTAATTATTTCAGTTAATTGAAATTACCATGAAAATGTCGTGCAAGTAATAATATTTTTAAAAACATAAAGACTGTTCTTCATTCTACGTTTCTTTCAAAAAAACTTTCAAATTTAATTAGTGTAAATGTCTCAGTACTTCTTTGGAAGTAATTGAAACTACCGACATCCTCGAACAAAAGAATCATTTAAGGCTACCAAAACAAAGAAACAACAGAATGAAAGAAGGCGAACTTTTCCACCTTTGGACTCGAGCAACTTCACTCGAATCTCACAACTGTCGGCTACACTTCCCGCCTCCTCGACAGTTGAACAAACAAAACTTTTGTTTCTCACTTTTCCCTCTTCTCCGCGCCATTATCGAATGAATTAGTGCTACCCCTTCTATCTCCTCGATAGAAGGTACTTTTTCCTGTCAATAGCAAATCAGCAGGACGTTTATCGAAAAACGACGCTGGCGCAGGAATAAAAATTCGTCTTCTTTTGATGTTTTGAAAGATACACACTGTTGTTTTCCCGTCTACCTTGCCAGATAAAAATGACAAGGACAAACTGTGCAAACTAATTTCACCGATTTTTTTCAAGTTTTGTCGTAAGGTTGTTATTATTTTTTCGGATTATTTGTCTTACTGTTGGGCTGTGTGGAATGATGAAGAAATTATTGAAAGGAAAAAATTGTGTTTGGAATAAGGAAAAATCCACAGCAGGTGTTCTCCCCCAAACACTCACAATATATTCTCTGACGGATACGAAAGGAGCTTCAATATCTCCGTTTAACGCAAGCGCTGCCATCCAACGGACGGAAGAAACGCCGGAAGGGATTTTCCAAACTCAGAGAAAAATGATGAATCTCATCAAAATTCCGCTCAGAATCCAATTAAATCCAATTAAAATGTTATTTCAGTTAAAATTACACAAAACACACAAAATGCACAAACTGCAGTTGACATTATAATGCTTTTGTGGACATCTGAATCCAAGCTCCTATAATCGTTTTTCATAAAATGTATATCAATAGCTTCTTCATATTACCTTATTAGTTTGATATTTAACAATTGACGTATTTTCTAATTTAATTTTCATTCAATGGTTCTCGGTTATTTGTAAATTGCCTTGTGTTTACTTAAGAGCACTCCCGTTGATCCAACTAAATTCTACAACAGTTTTCTTCCTGATAATAACAGCAATTATTGATTGTATTAGACCACAGTAGTAGACTTTCTTTGATCACTATCACCATGACTAGACTTTTGTCTTGAAACAGCATCATTTCGTTTCATGCTGGTAATTAGTTCTAGTTCTTATCATTGTAAGTCGATGTTAGTAATTTTAAGAATCTTAAATTCATAAACAGTGATTCACAAACTTATTATCTCGAAAGGATCAGTAGAGTGGCGAATCTTTTAGGCGAAAGGGGACCAACGGGGTAGGCTGTCAGATCCTCTGTCTGCCATATTTATTTTCTTCTTCCCGTTCTTTCCTTTTCCTTGATACCAACTCTCATATCTTTTTGTATGTGGAATGCATATGTCGCATTTTCGTTCCTTATTCTTTACCGTCGCTTGTGTTACCAATAACGGATGAGCAGAATGACAAATCAACTAAAACTCAATTTAAAAAATTCCAATTAAAAATATTGTAAGAATATAATTGTTGTTTAATTTAGTAACGTACATTTGCGTAAATATTGTGATAATTTAGTTCCTTTAGTTATTTCTAAAAAACAATAATTTGGATAATTCTTGAGTTTTCAAGCCGGTTGAGTACAATCATTAAGTTTCAAAAGTTATCAAGTGAAATATCTTAGTTTCATTATTGAAAAATTTAGCTTTAGTTTACAAATCTTCAAAATCCAACCGTTTCTGTTTTTTTAGATAATCAAATAAAAAAAACAATCGAATTGGGTATATCGAAATCTATTCTTATGAACACCGTTTTCATTTTATTGCGAATTGGTCTCGAAATCGCAAAAAAAAAACGATGTAATGCAGTTCTCCTTTCGAAAGAAAATAAGAAAGAGCTCCAACGCCGAGAAACCGAGGAGTCGAAATGACGCGAGCGTGAGCCTACGCGGAGAGGCGGCGGCGGAGTCGCCCTCTGCCAGAGACGAGAGCGCTCAGCGCTCGCTCCCAACGCCTGCCGCCGCTCCTTCAAGAGCCCAGAGTTCGCCTCGTCCACTGTCGCTATGGAAACATTAAAATATACTCGCACGTCTAAACGACTTCCAAGTCATAATATTATTATAATATTCTCGAAAATAAAAATATTTTCCGTACGTCCCGGTAGTTTCAAAATTCTACGAGCGCCCTAGAAAGTCCAAAGCAAAGTTCGAGCAGTTAGGGCAAGTTCCTTGGAAATATTTGCCGTAGAAGTTGGAAACGTCTGTGACCCTCATGTGGTTCACGGAAGTACTAAAACCATCGACTTTTACGTTTTGTGAACCACATATGGTACACAGCACAGTGAATATGTTAAAGACCCATGCGAGCACTGCTTTACAATCTGGTTTTCACAAATAAACTTTTGTCACCAATAATTAGCGACGGCTAGTGAACTTCTCTTCAGAGGAAAGATTAAGAAGTCAATTGCTGAAATTATTTTTAATTTTTTAAAAAACAGCTTATTAGTTTACGTGTGTAGACCTGTGGTGGGAAAAGAGATTGATTATTTCGAGTTTCTGGGCGCGTCAAATACTATGGTGATAAGTCCCGTAAAAGAAGTGCATGTTTTGTCACGGCAGGCGCTAGTGTTCTTTCCCCACTGGGTGCTGAGATCCGGCGCCGACCTATATGTCGCCTTGTTGGGTTTTCTGCATGCAAGTACCTCTAAACTGCCTCTATACAGCAGTATAGCCCTGAAGAAGGGCTCAACACAATGGCCGGAACATGAGCTCGATCGACTGAGATGCGGTTCATCCGGAACAGTCAAATATCCGCCAAATATCCAAGTATCGGACGTTGCTCCTGCGAGTGATTGTGAATTTGTTTAAATATCTATGAAAGTAAATTTATGTATATTTATCAACCAAAAAAGTGTTCATTTTGCCCTGAAACATCGAATCAAATGTTGTATCTGGTAATTCCCTCGAGAAGAAGCAACTCTGAGAGAAGGCTTGTGGTCCCCTGTGAAGTGGGCGACGCCACAGGTTGAACAAATGTGTCGAGTTGGCGCCCTCACCTGGGGGCGGCGCGGCGCGGAGCCGCCACTTGCAGTCGCCTCGGCCCTTGAGCAGCCCGCGGCCCTGCGCCGGCCCTACGCCGGCCCTCGGGCGCGCAGGAAGGGAAGAAAGGGCCAGCGCCTCCCCCCCGCCCCTCCTCTTCATCCGCCAACTTCTCGCTTCGCGCCTCCACGAGACTTCTCTTCTCTTCTCTTTGGGGGAGCGTTGCTCCTTTTTCGAGCTCTAATGTCCGAACCTTCGGAGAGATTTTAGGCTATAAATTCCAATATTTTTCCGGCCTGGCTAAAGGTCACTAAGGCTGAAGAGCCGAAGCTGCCTCTTGCCTGAAGGGTTCTGATCCCGCCAGGGCATGGATGTGTGTTTGTGTGTGTGTCCGCATATCATTACTCAAAGTGACTCAAAGTGCTCGCTCTATGAACTTAGTTGTTGAAAATCAACCATAAATAGGTAAATAAGTAAAGAAGAATCGGAAGAAATGTCGGCTACCTGCCAAAAACCAGTGCAAGATCAGTTGCCTAGCAATCAGTAAAATGGCACATACGAAACTTCACCACAATACAATTTTCTCATACATGTTCATTTCTAAAAAGGGGTTGTAAATCCCTCTACATTCCCTGAATGATTGTAATACATATAATATTATATTATTGATACACTTGTAATTCCAATACATCAGTAAAATTACAATCGTAGGTCCTTTTGTCATTCCAATTCTTAAAATATCTATTAGATTTTGGATTTATTTTTATTTAGCATAATAGGCTGTAGTTTTACGAATTGTATTTCAACACTCAATAAATAGTTTGCGGAATTATTTATTTATATTTCTACTTTTTATTACGTGTGAAAGATGAAAGAAAACTATGCAGCATACCGCCATGTGAGTTATTTTCTCAGACTCCCAGAAATTTTGAAAAATTCATCAACAATGGAAGGTTTTTATTTTCATGGAAAAATGCAAATATTTGATTGTGTAATTTCTCGTATCGTTTCGTCGACCAAAAAAGTGGGATAAATCGCCTGAACGCAGCTTTCCTTAGTAGCACTACAATTCTTTATCTCTATAACGTTAGTACATAGCACGGCGAGAAAGTAAAAATGGTGGTCTCATTTTCGGTGATCGAATTTTGATATGCATTGTCGTTGAATTTTCGTAAATTGCAAACGTTACAAATAATGCGAGAAAGTATGTGCTGTTGAAGCACAACCTTTGGAAAATTATTTTGAGTGTTTTGAAGCCTAAAGAATGAATTATATCCGAATGAAACACTTCCAACCACAAGATTTTCAACATCTCAAAAACTTTGCAGTGGACCAGTTTCCAAATTCCTTCTTATGTCGACTATTTTTTTTAATTTCTATGAAAACGTGTAAGATTCTGTTGGCGACTGCGACGGTGGGAGGGCGGCCCTCGCAGGGCCCTTGCGGAGCGCCCTGGGGCGCGAGGGAGGGCGCCCGCGACGCCCTCGACCGCATTCGCGTCTACGTCCGAGGACTCGCGACGCCTCCAGAGGGCCATTTGCGCCGCTCCAGCACCCCGCGGCTCCTCTTCACAAGGCCACAAACCCTTTTCTCCAGAATTTGTTTGCAATGCCTGGAATCTATCTGAGCGGCGGCGGCGTTGGTGTAATGGTTAGCGTATCGGACTGTTATACCCATGTTGACGGGTTCAAACCCGGTCTAAGCCGTGGTATTTGGCGAAAAAATCCTTTGCACGCCTTCCTTCGGAGGGGAAGTAAAGCCGGCTGTTCCATGTTAGTAGATTTACTTGCATGTAAAATATCCTCAAGCCTAAATGACGCCTTTGAGCTAAATTCAAATCGCCTGTTTCTCGCGCAAGAAATACATCCTCTCTCTGCTAGCTGGTGAAAGGAGCGTAGCGAAATTTGCGTGGCCAGGCGGATGAGCGGGCCTGATTGCCCGAGTCTCGCCACGTAAAATAAGGCATTAATTCAATTCAAGTCAACTCTACGTTCACAGCACGTCAATTCACAGTTTGTGCAAAAAGTGGGCATTCCTAAGAAAATGCATGACATCTATTGAATATGAACGGGGTACATAAATATGTGAATAGAATTAAGGCGAAAAAATCCTACTTTCTATTCTCTCGAATTAATATAATTTTTGCATTTTTTTCTCTTTCATTTTTATGGAGTCGTTTCCTTCTGAAACCGCCATCTATCTGCAAAGTTGCAATCCTTGCAACTGCACGTCCAGCAAATAGGTCATAATAATCTTCCAGTTGATAAAAAGAAAATTTAAAACACACGAAAGCAATGGCTTTCATGTGTTTTATTATGCTCCACTGTTTTATTGTGCTATTTATTATGCTTAGGAACACGTTTCTTTATTTGTTTTTTAATTCAAAACACAAGATCAACTGGATAGTATAATACAGTCTGTTTAACTATACAAAATTGTGTCTAACAAAAACATTATTCGGTTTTCACACGAAATAATGAACCGTTACTTCATCGTAAACATTTTCGAACCCTTTCAGTGCTTTACAAAAGCATTAGTGTTTGCAGGCTTAGAAAAGTACACTGTAATAGTGGAAATGAAGTTATTGGCGCACTTATGTACAGAGTGATATATCCATATAAATGTGCTTATGCTAATTATGAATTATCCCGTTATTGATATCAGCATACCACTTGTCATGGTAACTAGCAATTTTGTAGAGTTAATAGAGTTTTTTTAAGAATTTAATAGAGAAGAGACTTCTGAGATTTGTTGACTTTATTCACTCCATGGCATCGAAGTCATCCCTTATTGTGCGCGAAACAATTCAGAACAAAAATATTCCACCAACCCTCCGAATTTCTTATTCCTCCACTTCTCCGTCCCCAACTTCATCTTTGTTCTCCCACACCTCCGTCGGAAAAAAATTCTTTCACATCCTCCTCAACAACAGGCTCCCCACAACAACTCTTAAAAAAACATTTTATTTTTATTTTTTTGGCTCGTCGGTCGGCATATTGTGCGCCGTGAATCCCTCCGCCTCTCAGCGCCTCACCCGGTAGCAGTTAAAGACGTCTTCTGCACCGCCAACTGTCAATCCGCCCCGCCCTCCCACCGCCGCCCTCGCCGCTGCTCCATTGTTGTTTTTATTACGGACGTTCCAAGGCGGCCATGATTATATTGTTACTTCCCTTTGGGTGCCCCGCCGACGGAGGCCCATTGTGCGGCGTTTAGGTGTCGTCTTTTGTTTTGGCTAAACCCTCGTCCCGCGTCTTGGCTGTCTAGCGGACCACTTGTCTCGCGTCAAGTGGCGGCGCGCGGGGCGGCGCGGGCGGACGGGGGTTGGTAGGCCTGTTGCCGCCGTGGCTGCCGCTGCCGCTTCTTCTCCACACAATGGCCACTTGAGGCGTCGTGACGTGGCGAGATGTCTGCCGGCCCCGCGGGGGTGGAGCGCGGAGGTGCGGGGAGGGGCGCGGAGGAGCGCGCTGGCTCGCTACCTGCTGGCGTGGGCGGCGGACACGCGGCTAATCCCTGCGCCGGTCAGATGCGTGTTGTAATTACAAGCGGAGATATGCACTTCCTGCATGTTGATCCACTTGAACTTTCGGGCGATGAAGTCAATGGATGTAGTCAGGTATTTTTTTCTTCTTTCTTTTCGCAGGTTCCGTGACTGAAACGATAACCCAAAACCTCTTGTGTGAGATTTCATTATCAACCAGTTTAAGTTATGTTCAAAAACTTGTTAGTCATTGGACTAACTGCAATTTTAAAATGAGTTATAAACTGTCCAGTTAAATCGAAGATCGAAGATGTAAATAAATAACCTAATAATTAATTCACCAATGAAACGCTATATATATATATATATATAATATATAATAAATATATATCCTTTACCTGTGCAGACGCTTAATATTAATTACTTTGCAGGAACAGATATTCATCTTAACTCTTCTAGGTTGTGTTTGACCAGGGGAAATTAACGACATCCAGGCTATGAGTGAGAAACCAGACCTTCATGACATGGATGACATACCGCGGATGGAAATCCAATACGAACAGCATGACGTGTCGCTGAAGCAAACACGGAGGAAAGAGAACCGTGAGGCTTTCCAGGGCGTGAACGGCCAATGCTTCCAACAGCGGCCGCAAATAAACAAGATGGATCTTCGTAACTGATACAAGGTCAACCCCTCACTAACAGAACACAGGGGAGAGTGAGGGGGCGAGGGAGAGAGGAGAAGATTGTGTTAGTGATTTCGGGCGCGACAGTTGCTAAGTTCGTTGGTCCCGTAAGTGTACTGCATAATTTTCCTCGTGGGAGGTGATCTTGTCTGGTGAATGGCGATAACCGGCGCCGACCTATCGTCGGCTAGCGGGGTTTTCCACGAGCGGGGCACCGCCCCGGCGGAACAAGCTCTGAGCTCCCGACAGTTCTTCTGGAATGTGTGATGGTGTAGTGCATGTGAGAGTGAGGGTGTATGCGTAAGGAGTGAGGATAGGACAAGGATGAGGAAAGAAAAATCGCGCGCGATCCGTGGTCCCTTTGTTAGCTCCGGCATTTGATCGAAGGAACCACGGAAAGCTACCGATCATAGCAACCGGCCTCTAGAAGTCTCCTCCAGACAGCATCTGAATTCGATCTTGCTGACAACAACCTAGTGACGAAACTCTTGCCACCGTCAGGACTCGACCCTAGGATCTCCCGGTCAGATGCATTGCAGTGACAATAGTTGATGCCTTGAGCCACCTCTCCCGGTAGAAGACGAAGAGAGAGGTCATGTAAATGAACAGATATCGATAATGCACCTTCTCAGGACAAATTGAAAATGTCACCTAATATTCAGTTATAATCGACATACGAATATAATGGACTCTTGCACCGGAGACGTAAATGTAGCCGACGTAAATGAGCACTTATCCCATGGTATTCAAGGCAATGCAAATGCTACTATTTATAAATATGCACTCATTTAATTGCAATGCCACTGTTTTATTTCTGCAGAGCAAATTTATCAATGAGGTCACCAGTTGGAGGCGGAGGGGCACACCCCTGGGCGACGCCATCTAAGAGATAACACTCAACCACACTCGAAATATTTGTGTATAATACGCCGGACGAACATTCACACTCTGACCGATGTTTGTTCAGCATAATACTTTTTTCGATTCTTAGTAACCGGCACTTATTCGGAGGAAAATATTATGCGTTATAATTTATAAAACAAATCGTGTAATTAAATCAGTTCGATTCGTTCGGCATTGACCAAATATATCAAATAGACGTCATACATCAAATAGACGACTAAAATGTCCTATTTTCATTCAGTTCTAAACATTCAGGGAAACATTTACAAGTTTCTTCAACACGATGCACTTCAGACCCACTCACAAACAAACACACATTTCAGACCGCACGAAGGGCTAGTGGCAAGAGCGAGGGCGTCCTGTTTCGAGTCGACGTGCACGTTGCGCATATTAATTAGTGTAAAATGAAACTTTGGCATAAAGATCGTTGAGCAACCTCGAGGATAAATAGATTTAGCCCGAATGACAGAAACTGGTCATGAACTTGGACATGTGTAGCAAAGAGACCACGGGGCCTCAAGAGTTTCTACAAAACCGACGTACGAGAGTTTCTGTCCGGAAATCGTCGCTTTTCCAAGTGGATTACATGCCATTGTGATTGTAATTTGCCACAGTAAGAAGTGAAAGCAAGAAAGTAAAATTGCATCTGTAGGGCTGTGCCCCTTGGTTCGCTTCGCCCTCGGCGCTGGCCGGGGGGGGGGGGTGAGGGCCTGCGGAAGTGTCTGAGGGCTTACCGATGCGCTACGTGCCTCGAGGCCCAAGGGGCTAGGGAGGGCGGCGGCGGCGGGTGGAACCGCCAGCTGCCAAACCCTCCAACACACACACACACACACACACACACACGCATGACCCCGCCGCACGCGGGTGCTTGACTTCGCCTTTACATGCTCGCAGATCGCAGCGCGGGGGCATCTTTTGCCAGAAGGGACATCACTTGGGAAGGCGCCCTCGAAAACACACACAACGCAATGGAAGCTCCAGATCAGAAACTTTAGCGAGAAATCTTGTAGACGTGGACTAGTACGTTGCTGTTTAATTAATTATGCATTACGAAATATATTGTTCAGCCCTCCAATAATCAAACTGTTTTGTTAATTCCTTTGGTAAGTAGGACATTATAATATCGCCAGATTTAATAACTAATGTTTAATATAAATGTTCAATGGATGAGTAAATTGCTATTAAAATAAATCTTAAGTTATTTACTAATCATGAAGAAGTACATTGCAAATGGTAAATGAAAACAAAAATCGAGTACTGTTCCTCCTGTTAGTCCACATAATAACTCAATTTCACGAGTCAGAAGTTGTTCAGTTCAGAGAAAATAGTTATTTTCAGAATATATTTGGCAGCAAAAAGGACTTGAAGGAAATAATGCTTGCAATCGTCACACGTACAGAAACTCGTTTCCTTTTCTGTACTCAGTGCAGATGATGAGATATTTCCTTATTAGTACTAAAACAGTGGAAAAAAGAGCTGCACACGACAAAGATGCCTGTGCATGTCTCTTGATAAATTACTAGTTCATGTGATAAATAAATAATACATGTGAAGGAAAATAGTGTGACGTCGTTAATACAGTTCCAGTCGTGTGCAACCCCTTGACTCGCCCTCTGGCTCATATGATTAGCGCACGTCATCTGCGTGCAACTCGCACGTAGCGGCTAGTTATTTCTGTACCTCGCCTATTGCTTTTGCACTTCCCTCTTTGACGTCACCGCCCCTTCGGCGCTTTAGGGTTAACACCCTACTGCCTCTCGGGCGCGCCCTTGGCAACGAAGCCACAACAGCAACATGAACCAACTTCAAACACCTTCACTTTTAATTGTTTTTCAAAGATGATGATATTCAGTACTCATTTGTGAGAACCAAAATTTATCACAAGCATTGACTACAGTAAGAGAAACGTTTAGTACATACAATT
The DNA here is from genome assembly GCA_017312745.1 of Gryllus bimaculatus. Taxonomy (NCBI): domain Eukaryota; kingdom Metazoa; phylum Arthropoda; class Insecta; order Orthoptera; family Gryllidae; genus Gryllus; species Gryllus bimaculatus. The sequence continues at coordinate 1,400,079 of BOPP01000147.1, forward strand.
AATCATGTAGTAGTTTCGGTAGAGTATATTTGGGAAGAACAAAGTGCTTAGGAACGTTCACAGAGCTGCTGTTTAGTTAAACATAACAAAGCCCGTACAGTAATGTACTAAACAAGTTGTAATATTTACTATATACATTGCAGTGAAAATTACTAAGCGAATAGTTGCGTTTTATAAATTACTAAACGCAGCGAAATAAGCCCTATGAAGCAGAAAAGTAAAATGAAACGTATTCTTTCAACCCATTCAGCCATGTAGTTTCCAAACTGCAGTTCGTGAGCAGGTATCCATCCTTCGGCTCCGAATTTTCTTAACCTCGTTAACATGTCAGCCCTAAGCCAAACAGAATGGTTACGGACGCTAGTCTCCGAACGTATTTCTGCCATTAGGTGAAAACAACTCGTAATTATTTTAAATCAATAAAATAGTAAACATGTCGTTTATACAGCGTATATTACTATGTAAAGAATTGATTTCTCACAGTCCACATGGACTCTATAATCATTCGAATTGGTCAATTTTCTAAAAACGCGTGCTGACAATTACTAATCACTGTTTACTAAGTGTGACTACATGAAATGTATATCTCACCGAAGGGTTTTATCTACGAAACTAATATCATACCACTGACAATTTTCATTGTTTATTCACAAAAATTTTCAATTGCCTGAATTACTACACGAAACTAAATCGTGTTAATGAATCTTACAACACGAATCATTGGATTTACTATGTGATCGCTCACTAAACATATTTAGTATATATTAGTAGAACATTTCTCTCGGTGTATCGTTGCTAGATTTGGTTGCTGAACTTGCGTAAATTAGTTCTGATCTAGCAGGCACTCGTCGGAGGTTTTGCTTCGCCAGAATTAGGTAGCCACCTGAAGCACAGCCAAGGGGCGCGGTGTGAGAGGTGGGGCGTGACGTCATCGGGTGCGCTGTTGGTCTTTTGTGGCGGTGGAGGCGGTGCCTCCGAGCGCCCGCCGCCCGCGCAGTGACGCGGCGTCCGCCCAGCGCCGCCTGTCGGAGCCCTCGACTCCTACCGCCGAGGATGTTTGCACTGGCCGCCCATGGGTTCAACACCGACCCGAGCGGCTCTGAGTTGGGAGGGAGCTGGGGTGGGAGTCGGGAGTCAATTGGGGTCGGTTGGAGTCGGGGGGTGTCGGGTGGGAGTCGGTGGGAGTTCGGGTGGGGTCGGGTGGGAGTCGGGTGGAGTCGGGTGGGGAGTCGGGTGGAGCGGGGGGTGGGAGGCGGGTCAAAGTTGGGTGGAAGTTGGGCAGAGTCGGGTTGAATCGGGTAGAGTCAGGTGGAGTCGGATGGAAGTCGGCTCTCAAGTCGGATCAGAGTCGGTCAGAGCAGAGTTGGATCGGGTAGTTATAGTCGAGTGGGAAAGTCGAGTAGGAGTCGGTGGGAGTCGGGTGAAAGTCTGGTCAGAATCGGGTGGAATCGCGTAGGAGTCGTGTCGGAGTCTGGTCGGAGTTGTACAGAATCGGAGTCGGATAGGAGCTGAGTGGTAGTTGGTTGGAATTGTGTCAAGATCGGGTGGGAGTCATGTTGGAGTCGGGTGAGAGTCTGGTGGGTGTCAGATGGTGGATAGGACAAAGTCTCGTCGGGGTTGGGTCTGGGTCGGGTGGGAGACGTATGGTAGTCAGTTTGGAGCCGTGTCGGAGACGGTTCGAGGCCGTGAGGGAGTCGGATCGAAGTCGGTGGGAGCTGGGTGGGAGCCGGGTGAGAGCCGGGTGAGAGCCAGGTGGGAGCCGAATGAGACTCGGATAGGAGTGGTGTCGGAGTCGGGCCGGGGTTGGGTCGGAGTCAGGTGGGTCCCGGGTAAGAGTCGGTTCGGGGTGTGATCGGAGTCATATCCGTGTCGGGTCCGTCCCTAAGTCCTTTGGCTAGGCCTCGAGTTGCAATGAGGGCCAGAATGGGATCGGATATAGTGTGCGTGTCCACATTGACCGTGTCGGGTCAGAGGTTGTAATGTTGGCCCGCAAACCCAGCTTCCCAACCGTGAGTGCGGCGAGCGCGCATCGGCAGCGGAGCCCGCGCTCCCACGCGGCGGAGGGCGGCGGAGGGCCTCGCTGCCAGGTGGCGGCCGGAAGGCGCCGTCAGGCAGCGGCGACGCGGCGCGTGAAAGGCCCCAACGCGCATCGTCATCGCCCCCCCCCTTCCCCGCCCACTCGCGTCACGCGCACACCTCCACGGCGAACTCGAACTCGAAGACCTCGAACCTGGAACTTCGATTACTCGAAAGTTGGAAAATAGAATATCAATAACTTTAAACTCGATAACTCGAATCTCCATAAATGGAAAATTAGTGGCTCGATTCCTAAGAGCTCGGCGTGAGAGATTGAACATGCATAACTGGAACCTGGTATCTTCAGAACTCGAAAATTGAAAAATAGAACCTCGGAAACTCGAAATCGCGAAAATCCATAAATCAAAAATAAAGTCATCTATCCGTAGTTACGTGGCTGCGAGAGATAGAAAATGAATAACAAACCTGGAGCAGCAATAAATGGAACTTTGTGATAACTAGAAAATTGAAAATTAGAATCTCGGTATCTGTAAACTCGATGATTCGAATCTCCATAAATCGAAAATAAGTTGCTCCATCCACAATCACTCGGCCGCCAAAGAAAATAAAAAGTGAAATACTCGCACCAAGAACAGCAACTAATAGGACTTCGTGATAACTCGAAAATTGAAAATTAGATCATCGGTAACCTTAAACTCAATAATACGAATCTCCATAAATACACAATGAGTATAATGATCCCCAAAAACTCTAAATTATAACTTTTCGATTATTCGAATCATAACGACAAGAAGCAATAACGTATATACAGGTATTTTACTCTATTTGCTGTTGCGATCTAATTGAGTCAGAACAACGAATCGATAAGTAGAAAATCCAATATCGATAAATCGAATCTTAAAAAATGCAATTTTGATACGGCGATCTTCGTTAAACTAACAGGTTTGTTCGCCTTTCTTCGCTACAACTTTTAAATAGTAAATACTACGTTATTACCTCAACCATCGCATATTTTTGAAATATAAATACCGACTTTTTAAATTTTAGTAATTTTGTCCAAAAGAAGTTTTGAATTTTTTATTGGTAGAGTAAAACAGTGCAACTGAGAGTTTCCCCTCTGTGAATCATGATTATGAAATCTGGTACTTACGTCTTCCCGTGGTGTGTTCCCTGGTTCGATTCGCGGTCGAGGCAAAAATAGAGAAGTAGCTTTTCTACAAATTCATCCCGGTTTTGTAGTTGTTTGACGAATAAAAGTTGATGCAACCGGATCTTGCTAGTTAAGGTGAAGGGAGTATTCGCCACGTGTCACATTTTCCCAAAACCATGGGAATTTATGGGGGCTTGGGGGACACCGTTATCTCTCCGGCAAAGTAGGATTATCCAAACAAAGTGCCAACTACATTCGTACTTGTGTGTTGGCCCCGTGTGGCTTTGGTGGTTGGGAGGCCTGAGGCGGCGAGTGGCCGGCCACCTTGAACCGCCAGAGCCAAGGGTGAACCCGCGTGTGCCAAGAGAGACGCGCCTAGCGCAGCTGACAGGCGGCAGTTGCAGGGGCCCTCTCCCACCACGCGGGGGCGGCGCAGCCAATACGGAGGCCGCGACAGTGACACGATAATTAAGATGATCAATACACATGCGACGGTGATGTCATACGAAGAGGGAAGTTTGGAACGCGACGGCACTGCTGAAAATAGTTATCGCAGGTAATACCACAAGTGCTTTGGAAACAGTCGATAAACCCTTGGCTCGCGATTTCTATTGTTTCGGTTTCAATTGGCTAATGGTTTCAAACTCTAGAGTCTCTATAATAACAAAGTTTAATTGTGACATTCCATGCGAATTTGTTGAAATATTTCTTGAACATATCGAACATCACGCATAGACGTGATCCAAGTAAGAAACGTATTTCTTTCCTAATATTTAAAATATCGATGTTTTAAATATGATGAAACATTTCAAAGCAAACCGTTCTGATTATAATCAGATACAACACGTCAATATTTGTTTTAAATAATTATGCCTGAAATTGGACTGTCATCTTAATTTTCTAATCAATATTCACTGTTGTGAAGGTTTAAATTGCAATTTAATGATATTACTACGTACAAATAATCAAAAAAGGTAACAACATGGCGAAAGGTTGCGAATGGCAAACGGTTTCGTGCTACCTGTGAATTGACAATAGTGGTAGTTCTCAATGGCTGTTGATTGCGAGCAATTCACAAATAAAATAGATTCTGAAAATTTTAATTAATTTAATCAGAATATTTTTTTAAACATCGATGTTTCTGCACAAATATTATTATCTGAAGAAAATATCGAAAGTTAAACATTGATGTTATAATATTGATGTTTCTGCTCGAAAATATTGTTATTTTAAAATCAACGATTCTTTTTGCCATCCTTAGTGGTGATGACTTCCAATGCAATGCGCGGGGAGGGGGGGGGGCTTTCAGCGGACTAACAGACGCCCATTGTGGTCCGCCTCAGGAGCAGCCGCTCCGCACGGGAAAAAAGAAGACGAGCGCCGCCCGCCGGCTGGCGGTGGGCGCAGCTCCTGAGCGACCGCGCTCTTTGGAGCCCCTCTGAGCCTCTTTGCTCAGGAATAGCGACTAGTTGACCTTGTTGCTACGAAATGAAAATATGGAACTTGGTACGGCGGTATTAACTTGAACGAGAACTAACAATTGAGTAATGTATTGGGTAGCTACGGAAAAACGTTTGTTTTGAGAGAAGTTGGTTAGAGTTCGAAAGAAATGAACGCCTGACAAGTCGTGATATTCAGTTTTCAGATTTATTATCCATCCAGAACTCACGAATATTATATTTTCTTTTTATACTGACCGTTTTTAAGAAACAGAAAGACTTACACCCGTGCGTTAAGCATTATCAAGAAATCAATTTAATTTTAAAGAAATTTCGAGATTTTGCACATGAGCTCAGGAACAGGAACCCAAGAAAAGCTTATCTTGTGTATAATTGAAGTTCGAGAAGAGTTTCATTTTCAAGATTAGGTCAGTGCGTGCCATCGTTATTTGGAAAACGTGATATAGTGGTCTGGGACACAATGTTTCTAAAAGTATGCGCAACGTCTGACTCCAGATACTATGTGCACCTGCTGTGAATGCTACCAAGCCATTGTTTGTTTGTTTTTCAAACTGAGGATCGAAGATGAAATTGGAACTAAAATTATACAGTTCTTGGAGGCACTGCTTCCCCTATGTAGCTGTAAAAGGAGTATAAAAATGAGTAGTTTAATAGTATTAAAGCATTTGATATTTTGCAATGAAATTCCTTTAAGTAAAAAAATGAAATGCCTTGCCTTATGATATAAGATATGTGACTAAGAAGGAACCAGTCCGACAGAGGGCGAAAAAAAAGAATATAATATTGGACGATGGATTTGTCAGACGTAGTGTGGAATCCATTTACAAATGAGCTAACTGCACACGAACGGATTGACGAATTGTGCGCATGAACTTAACTGCGCTTTTGTTGCCAACAGGAGCCAAGCATTCCGTATGTGTCAAAGCGGTCTCTTCTTGCAGTAACCTCTCTATATCACAGTCTCTTACAAAACGAAAGGTGGGATTGTGTCTCTCACACAGGCGTAGGGGACGCCTCGCAATCAAAGCGCAAATAAACACCTTTCCACTTCCGACGCACGCATATTCACGGTTGGTTCGGCCACTCCCCATCGGGAGAATTAAATGGCCGACCTAATTGCCGGCGCGGCGCGGCGCCGCGGCGCTAGGCAACACGCAACACACTGCGAGCGCGCGCTCCGAGCAGCGATCACAGCGCTTGCGGCGGCGCCCGGAGCAACTCACGCACAACGACGGCACGCCATGCGCACGGCCCGCCGCCACCGCGCGCGATCAATCACCTCTGTGCCGGCGCCCAGCGCCGCTGCCGCCATGCACGTGCTTCATCCAAGCAGCCCATCTCGCCCGGACTGCGCCATTGGGGAGTTCACGGGGATTCTGCTGGTCAGCGTGTTACAAACCTTCTTTCTCACTTACGCATGTTGTTGTGTACATTCGCGGATCCAGGGGGAGGGAAACGAGGGAAATTTCGCCCCTAAAATTTTTCAGTGACTACTTATTTTAAATTGTTACGAAACTTTTAAGCCAAACTATTTTCGGATAACCATTGAAACAATCAGATTGCCGATATTGTGAAGGCAGTAGTGCCGTAGCGGTATCGGATCAGAAGATCGCGGGTTCCAGTCCCGCCTCGGGCATGGGTAGAGTTGTGTGTGTAGAGTGTGCCATCCTAACACCCCTCACTATCATCATCATAATTTCACATAGATATCCCCAGAGACGAAAAAAAAACGAATAAAATAGGATTGCAGGATGAGGTAGTGTAGCCTACGACGATTTACAAAATCTGTAATATGACACCGCCGACAAAAACGTTTTGAATTTTCCCTCCCAAATACGTCTTTCGATCTGCCACTGATACCTAGAAACCACATCTCTAAATATATGGTACGGAGGTTGTATTTTCACATTAAAAATAGTCTATTATCATAGATTTATTGATGTATTGATTTATTGATTGGTTGATTGATTGATAGCTTTGATATAATTAGGATTTAACACCCGATGGTATATTTGTAAGAAGTATTGCGAATGGATATTGTTAAATTAAGACCCATTAACGTCATGAAAACCAAACAAAACTACGCAAGGCAGGCATCCCAGTATCAAATAGCTGTGTTCGTGTATGCATTTTTAAATTATGATACTCTATACTAAAATACGTCGGTTTCAGTAGCCTGTTGCATATTTATTTCCATGCAGGAAAACCTACATACGCCTTTTATAAAGCGCTAATTCTAACCTGTTGAAGTAAAGCCGTATTTGAAATAAAGCCTGACTTCTAACCTGATTTGAAGAACATTTCGACGTAACACTATTGGCTGGGTTTAGACTTACAATCAAAATTAATCATACATCTTCAGGTGTACAGTTGTAGAGAAACGATGGAAAGGCGTCCCTCTATACGCGAGACGCTCGTCATATAACGTGATACAACGAGGTGGCCCAATACCATCACTGCTACCATCACGCTCTCAGTCGATCTGGCCAGACCTTTCCAAAGTGTGTAGAATGATTAAATGTTAGAATGAATGTTAACATCTTCAGCGCAGTCCAACCCCAATTCTTTTACTATAACTGGTCAGTTATGAATAGAGAGTGTAATAGCAAGCGGCACAATACCACACGCATCGACGCAGTCCCCCCCCCCGTCACGTCCCGGGCAGCGGCTGGCCGCGCACTCTGCAGCGGGCCGCTCTCCCTCCCCCTCCCCCCCCCCGGCCGGCGGCCGACAGCGCGTGGCGCTCTGATTCACCCGGCGCGGCGCCGTTAATCGAATTAACGCCCGCAATCGCCCGCGCAGCGGGACCTGCACGCCCACCGCCGCCGCCCACCGCCTTCCCATGCCCAAAGCCCTCAAGTCCCTCTCCGGAGGGGCCGCCCTAGCCCGGCGCCTGAAGAATTGGGGTGCACTTGACACACACGTTTTGGTGGCACCTACCCATTATTACGTTAAAGCCAGATGCATGTGGGATCTCTCCCAAAGTCAGAGATTTGTCATGAAATTAAATATAGATTCGATCAACGTGCTTGAAGTTATATTCGAAAATTTCCCAGTTAATAATTTGTTTATAGGGTGTGCTCACCTACTTCTCTACCTCTACGATTTGTTCCCAATCATTCAATGCGTCTCTACAAGTGAGGACACCGGAAAAGGTGACTCAGGGCATCAACTGATGTCACTGCAGTGCCTCTGACCGGGAGGTCACCCAGGTTCGAGTCCCGACAGTGGCAAGATTTACGACACTTGCTTGTCATCTAGGTTGAGTTCAGTCGCTGTGTGGAAGAGAATTCTAACGGCTGTTCTGATTGGTAGTTTTCCGTGGTTTTCCAACCAACAACAGGCGATTGCTGGAGCAGTATCTTAGCAAAGGGGCCACGGACAGCGCGCGATCTTTCCACGTTTTTTCTTGTCCTATTCTCACCACATGCTTACACATTCTTACACATTTACACGCACTACACCACCACACATGCCGGGAGGCAGGTCAGGAGCTTAGAGATTGTCCTGGCGGGGGCGGGGACCCGCTGGTGGAAGATACCTAGTGGACGGAAAACCCCGCTACTGACGTAGATCGACGCCGGATCTAGCCATTAAGCGAGGAAATATCACCACCACCTCCCGATAAAACAGCATGCCCCTCACATACGGAAATAAAGACCGTAGTAGTTGGCGCGCGTAATCACTTAACAATCAATACATCTACACTCCACCGTTTCCCCCTAAGCGTTCAATGCGAGTCTACGAGCGGGAAGTCCTCCCAGGCTTCCTCGTAAGTTGCGGCGCCTGATCTTCCCCAACGCGCCCTGCCTTAAGCGACCGCCTCCCCCGGGCGAAGAGCCGGCGCTGCCCCTTCGGAAGTGGCGAGCAGTCCATCAGCGAAGGGCAGCCGCGCCGCCCTCGGCCACCGCCCTTCGCAGGCCGCGCGGCGCACCATTTGCCATCGCCGCTCCCGACGCCCCCCCCCCCCGACGCCTCACAGATTTCCGACGCCGCTCTGTGCGACCCACCTAATCGAATCGCCTCACGCCACGCCACGTTCATGCTACTGGCACCTCAAACGCATCCCCCCCGCCCCCGCCGCCTCATCCAATGCCCTTGTTCGTATCTAATGTGTCTGCCCCACAGCAGTGTATGCTCCCGCAGGCGCCGCGATCGTGGGAATGGGTATTTCCAATAAATTCATTTGCCGTATGTTTCCACTTAGCTAATATAGCAGATCGTTCCCCTCACACTTGAAAAGAAACACTTCAAGTTCCAACAAAACGAAAATATTATATTTGTATGTTTTGTATGGCCAATCAAGCAGCAAAAAGTTACCTGCTCCGCTTTCGCAAATACTTTGTTCCGTATTCTTTAACCATCGATATCAAATACCTTCCCCAAGATTTTACAAAGCTTCTAAACCCGCTAATTGGTTATTTTTAACAGAATTTCACTTTACATATCACGATTTAATTGTTAGGTGTCCATCTTTTTCCAACTCCAGTCAGCCTCTCCAAAACAAACTCGCATCCGTAGCCACCCCCTACTACTTCAATTGTTCTTTCTCTTACGAGTTGATATGCTGGTATCAAGTTCTACATTTCGTAACAGCCCTCACAACACCTCACAAATCATTGAATCTCTGATGCTATAGTTCAAAAACACCTTAACATGAATCTCCTCTCGCCACTACAATTAAACTTCTTACACCTCGTTTTATATCTTCTCGTCCCCACCCCCCACACCAGACATCTCAATTCTTTCTCATGCAGCCACCTCAAAATTGCCTCTCGCCGTCGACTCATCGAATATCCTCAAGCAGTACTTCTTCGAATTTCCTCTCGCCGGCACCTCGTACTAGATTCACGTCGTGCTATTACCTCGAAATGCCCTCACGTCGTCACCCTTTACTTAATAGCTTAGTGCAGAGCTTCGTCTGTCATATCAAGGAAACGATACCCGATCAGATCTCTTCAAGAAATCAATCTAAGTCCGGAACTGAATCACTTGACGTCACCTCGTCACAAAGGGCCACCCAGTTGCGCTGGCGTAACTTCAGTTGGTATCACTCGGGGAACAACCCCTCCCATCAAGTAAATATAAAAATATACATTACTGATTACAAGCATATTTGCACATGACATTTATTTATAATATATTTTTAAAAGCGGTATTAATTCAGAATAAATGAAGTACATTTATAAATAAATAATCTAAAACTATGAATAACTAATTAACAAACACTTTTTTATAAAACACTCCAAGAGATTTAAGGGCAACAAACCTGTCTGTAATTTCTATAAGCTTTAGTTTACATTAGTAAACTAAAGCTTATAGAAATTACAGACAGGTTTGTTTCGTTTCATTGCTTTATTAGTATTTATGGCTTAAATTCATAACTACCTATCTGGATAGCGGTGGTTACTAAGAGCGTGTACCCCTTCAGCGCTTCGGTATGAAAGGTCTCGGGTTCGAGTCCCGCCCTTACCATGGTTGTTTGTCCCTTGTTCTCATGTGCGTGTTGTCGTGGAGGGCCTCGCGTTCTGCTAACCACAAATCGGAGGACCGTGTGGTGTCTATTGCATGGTCAAATATGCATCCCATTTGGCCGTAAAGGGTAACAGGGAGTAAAGGGTAAAGAGTGAAGGGTAACAAGGAGTCGGCTGCAAAAAGCTTCAGAAAAAATGTATAATTATTAAATTAAATAGACAGTTTTTAAATGAATGATTATAATTATCTAACTCCATGTATAAAATGTTCTAATTGGTGTCAGCCCCCCCTGAAATGTTTCCACCCGGGGAGGACCGCCTCCGGCCGCTGTTCGCCGCCAGCCCTTCGCTCTGCAGCGTCACCTGATCTGGAGCCCAAGTCCCCCAGCGGAGACGCCCCCCCCCCCGGGCGCCGCCAAGCCCTTGGGCAGCGCCGGGCAGTCCATCAGGCCCCCCGCCCCCCCAGGGGCTGTCCGCCCCGCCAGCCACTCGCCACCTCCCCCCCCTCCCTCGCAGCACGCCCACGCCCTCCCCGGGGGCTCTCCTCCAACCAACGCAACGTAGCGTTCCAGACATTAGACCTCACACGCTCTTTACAGAATGATATTGGTAGAATGCAAATCGCCAGGGGCGCCCAAGGTAACAAGGTGCCTGGGCACGGGGATTTATTTCTCCCAGAAGTTCCCCTTCTTTGTTATTATCATTATTTATTAATTTACTTTGAAGTGAATCATATTTTAACTACAGTAATGTATTGAAGGAAATATATATGTTATAAATGTTTGGAGCCCCACTTAAGTGTGGGCCTGAAACAAGTTGCTTCAGCTGCTTCTCCCTTTGGACGCCCCTGTAAATCGCTGAGCGGCGCTTTGGAATGCTCCAGTACTTCAAGAACATGCACGCTAGCAATGTAAGTTGCAGCCAGATAGCTCCAACAATACCTGCTCGCTAGGCATGCATTGAAATTAATTCTAGACATAATAAGTGAAATCAACGTCGAAAACGTCAGTTACTGTAGTTGAAAATGTTGAAACGTCGAAAATGTCACTTGCAGTACTGAGCAAAATCTCTATCTTTAACATTTTAGTTCTACGATGTCTTCGAAACAATTTTGAATCTTTGCAATTTTTGAAAAATCGGAGTTTTTAACGAACATGAGTCCTGCATCATTTTCTTAATCCTTCTTTACACTATCAAACACCCAAATTTAATGAAAAACGATGGAGCCATTTTTTTGAAAATTAGGAAAATGTCCCAGGGACTTCATGTAAAGTACCCTCCAAAATTAAAATGTCGGTTTCAAATTCAAGGGACCGTGACATCACCCAGGTTGATTGAGAAATAGCAATTTTAGAGAAAATCGGCTGAACGGTTTAGCCACTAGGGTTGTTCACAGACGGACAGACTAAATAACGGACAGACATTTTGCCTTTATGCGCGTTTTCGGTATCAAGGTCCTACAAAACACGAATTCTGGCTTCACAACTTTCTGCATACCGCTGCACGGTCAACAATTCTCGTCCCTGAGCCGCCTCGACCGGCTCCTTTCACCCCAGCCTCACACGCTTCTCCCCAGAACGCGCCGGGGCCGCAGCCCTGGGCAGCGGGTGGGCGAACGCGCCTCCCCCAACGCGCGCAGCTCTTCGCCCAACTTAACCCACCGTAATTGCGCGCGCGCCGGCGGCGCCGCCAGTGGCGCACTCTATCCGCGCGCTGTTGTTCCGCATTTTAATTGAAGACGCAAATTAAACAAAAGCACATCGCCCGGCGCGGACGCTCGCCGCCTCGCCTCGAGCGGTTTGTGCCGCTCCCCGCCACACGAACGCTCTCTTCCATTATGGTGGCGCTTTTTTTTTCTCCGTCGCTTATTTTTTAAATGTGTTTATTGTTAATTTTTTGCGTCGACGTAAATTTATTTATTTTGCGTTTTAATTCCGCGTCGTTGTTGTCGTTAGCGACGGCGTTAGCGTGTTAGGTTAGCGTTTTGCGTTAGCGTCTGTCGCGCCGCTGCGCAGCGCTGCTCTCCGAGGGCGTGGGGTGGGGCGGGCGTGCGGATCTGGCGAATTGAGTGGTTGTGCGTCGGGGCGAGTTTTTTTTTTCTTTTTTTTTTCGGAAATTTTTTAATTTCCTGTTGGTGGAGGTTTGCGGCGCGGGACTGGGGTGAGGGGTGGGGCAGGAGGCGGGGAGCGCTGGAGTGTCACGAAAGAGATGGATTGGCGCGTTGAGGCGAAGCGTGTATATTTTTTTCGGAGGCGGATAGGGGGCGTTCTAATTTCCCGTTAGCTGAAATTGTTGGTTTGTTGGGGATCGCTGCCTTTGGATTCCGTAGGTCACGGGTCCGAACCCTTGTGTGGACATCAGCTAATGTGATTTCGGTCACGGGAAGTGAGCTGCAGAAAAGAAGCGTGACGGTTCTAACTTCATTAACAAAAGTGCTTTTTACATATCGATTTAATGTCTCCAAAACAAATATATGTCATTAATTTTCGTTGTCACTTCTTCAGGAGATATTATGAAATCTTGTTTCATATTACACCATAATTACATTTTTACATTAAAAAAACTTTAAAATTATGATTACCCTAGAAATACTGGGAAATTTAATTATGAAGAAGGATATAAATAATTTATCTTCAACAAAAGGTATCTTATAACTAAAACAATATTTGAGATGTTTTTTTTCCTCGTTTGACACAAACACCTGTAAGTGATAGTAATAGCACTGATCACAAAGACACAATTACATATTCTGTAAGAGTACTCAAGAAAGACGAGTCCTGCACAGTTGACAAGTGAACGAAAGGGTTTCTTCAAATATTTAATGCCAAACAAACATATCTTTTAACGAAAAGCTAACGCGAAAACATTAAGTTCGCCCAACTCCAGTTCTCATTCTAGAATCACAAACTTCTCCTCCCAAAGACGAGTTTCATATTGCGCACCCTAAAGCAAGATTTTGATTCTATTAAATGACTGAGAGGGCATCGATTCCGTAACATTGCTAAGCGTTACAGGAAAGTTGAGCATAACGCTGAGGGAGAGAGGGAGACAGGCAGAAAGACAGACAGACAGATATATACATTATTTTCAACTTCAGTCCCACGTTCTAGAAATTTCTTAACAATTTACATCTAAAACGTATGAATTCAATTCCTAAATTAACACTATTGCACATGAAATTTGGCATCTTTATAAACGTCGTAATATATTTTTAAAATTTTAAAGAAAAATGTTTTATTTACAAATTACACGATAATTTTAAATTTACAGTACATTTAGAGATGAGACATTTCGCGGTATTTTGCTCTTCGTCATCTTGAAAAAGGTTCCAGGAGAGCACATTTACATATCAGTGCTCTCCTCAATAGCGTTCGATATTTTTCTGGCTTTAATTCGGCTCGTTGAGACAGGCTCAAGGGATTTCAGTGCGTGTCAAAAAATACTGTTCCGCTTCGGCGGATATTTCTTCCGTATTCTATAACCACCGATTAATGTTCTTTAATACCTTCCCCAAGGTTTAGCCAATCTAATCTTTTGAAGTCGCCACTAGTTGGGCATTTCAAACAGAATATCACTTAAAATATCTCGACTTACATTCAGGCATTCAGTCAGTTTCTCTGAAACAATCTTGCATCTACAAGAAGAGACATCTTCATACTGCAGATGTTTCATTCTTACGAATTGATACATTTGTTCCAGGTTATGTTATTTACATTTCGTAACAAACTGCAACTTATTTGTTTCAATTGTTCTCATCGGCCGGCGGACTGATAAATCCTAGTCGACGAGGGCCGGTTTATGGACTCTCTTACTTAGTTAACTCGATAATAATAATAATAATAATAATAATAATAATAATAATAATAATAATAATAATAAGCCTATATCAATGCCTGTAGTAAAGACCTCCTATTCGAAAAGGTTAGCATCAGACGAGCTGTGTTAATTGTGATGATTATTATTCTCTCCTATCTGTACTCGGTGTGGTACCCAAATTTCTCTGTTTCTAACTTTATTTCCTTTTCAATGCGATTAGTCATAACCTTAACTTCCGTTGTGTTCATAATCATTTCCTGGCTGAGAATACATAGCTCTGACATCATTTGCTGTACGTCTTTGACCGATTTTGCAAGTTATGCCAAGTGGATAATAACAGCATCATATAATAGCATTGGTGGTTATTTCGGATCGTGGATCGCGAAAGGAAGCGGCCTCGCCGCTGTCTGCGCGGGGGCAGAACCAAAAGGCAGCTGCGCATGCGCAGGCGCGAGGGAGGGAGGGCTCCCCTCGGCGCACCGCCTCTGCGCATCACCCGCTCGAGCTGCGCCGCGCCACCGCTCCCCCTCCGCGGGGCTCCGCTTCCACACAGCGGCCGGCTGCTCCGATCGCTCCTTACCCGTGGTTCTTCCGATCAACACCTGGCGAATGCCGGAGCAGTACCCTAACAAACGGGCCACGGACCGCGCGCCATCTCACCTTCCTCTTCCTTGCCCTATCCTCACCCCTTTTACACACACACACACACACACTAACATGCACTACACTATCACACATGCCGCAAGACCGGTTGTGACCTTAGAGCTTGTTGTGACTGGGGTGATGTCCCTCTGGAGGGAGATACCTGGAGGGGAAAACCCTGCTAGCTGGCGGTAGGTCGGCATCGAATCTCACCATCCAGCGGGGGGAAAACATGCACTAGCATTTCGAGACTAATGACCTTAGCAGTTGATGCGCCCTGAAACGTCAAACGATTCATTCACGACACAGATCATCACTCTCACTACGAACACCAGCATCGTTCACTTCTTCTTCTTCTTCTTCTTCTTCTTCTTCTTCTTCTTCTTCTTCTTCTTCTTCAAGCTGACAGTCTTCAAACTGGGAAATAACTATTCTTCATTAACGGCGGCCATAACTAATGTCAAGTCTCTGCATATACTGGATGACACGGTGCTTCAAAGGTCTACAGGTATTACTTTTCTTCGGAGATAAAAGAATATTCGGTTTGTAACAAAAGAATTAATTATCTAAAAATCTTTAGATAGCTTAGAAAATACGTTATTAAGGCATAGCAATTGTGTTCGAAAATATAGTCCATAGGAAGACTATGTTATGGAAATCACGATTACATGGTGGTCTAACTAGAGCAGCAGTGAGAATTTTCATTCTCTGAAATATAGACAAGTGAACATTTTTTGCCTGAATTTCATTTACCTCAAAGCAAAACTTATTAACTTTTACTTGTGTAATATTTCGCTATATTAAGTTACGAAATTTTGGCACATTTTTAGCTTAAGGAAGTAAGATCTTGGAATTTTCACTTTTTTTGTAGACGGTAAGTTTATGAGAGAAAGAGTTTTGATTGAAGAATTATGTTTACTAGCGACATGTTAGTATAATCTGACTCAATGACATCGTATCGTGAGTGGGGTGGTAGACCTGAGGGGACACTAAAAAACATTTGACACATTTTAAGCTCAACGAAGCTAAGCTCACAGCTCATGCTGTGAAACCCCTTCATATGTACACGTTTTTGGAATGTATAAATAAAAAAATAGATTACTGAAAATTTGAAACAGCTTAATACAATAACCATCAACAGTTGACACACGTTTAGGAATATTTTTTTTCTGAATCCTTTCGATTGATTGATTGATTAGTGATCCGGGCGCGTCAACTGCTAAGATCATTCGTCCCGTAAATGAAGTACATTCGTTCTCCTCGGGATGTGGCGTTTATCTTCCCCGGTGCCAACCTCCCGTCGGCTAGCGGTGTTTCCTTCAGCAAAGTATCTCCCACAGCGTAGCATCGTCCCAGCCACGACAAGCTGTAAGCTCTCGACTGGTCTCCCGGCATGTGTGGTAGGGTAGTGCATGTTAGTGTGTATGTAAGAGGTGAGGATAGGACAAGGAAGAGGAATAAAAGATTTCGCTCGTTTCGTGGTCCGTTTGTTAGGGAACTGCTCCGGCATTCGCCTGGTGTTGGTCGAAGAGAGCACGGAAATCTATCTACCAGAGCAGCCGGCCGCTAGAATTCTCGTCCACACAGCGGCTTATTTCGGTCTTCCTATGCAGTTAGTGTGAAAAATCCTGACCTCGTGGAGAGTGGAACTCTAGAACCTCCCGGTCAGAGGCACTGCAGAGACATCAGTTGATGCCCCTCTCCCAGTGTAACCTTTCGAGCTCTAACCTCCTAGCTAGGCCCACCTCTAACCAACCCCTACGCCTCCCTTGCGCGCGCGTAGGTTGGCAGGCGTGCGGGGAAAGCACCGAGTGTTTACTGCCGGTCCGGCCGCCCTTATGGCCGGGGCAAATCAGCCGTCCGAGGCGGGCGGGCGTAAAGCTGCCCGCGGGCGCGGCGCCGGTGGCGCCCACGGCGGCGCGGGCGCCAAGCTTTACAGCGTGCTAAACTGTCGCTCGCCGCGCCAACGACAGGTTTACGGCGCGCGGCGTCAAGCGCGTTGCTTGTGACGGCCGGCAGGCAGCGCCCCGCGCGCCCACTTCGCCGCGAGTTACAGCCCGCGGCCCCCGACGCAGCCGCGACGCTCGTTTGTCGGCGCGCGCGCGTCATTAGATCAGGTAATCCGCTAATGAACAGCCGGGACAGGCGAATGCGTGGCCATGTGTCCCGTTTGGGGGGTCCTGGGTTCTAAATGATATTAGGTGGACGATTGCCGTATTGCCTGGCCGAAGATGGGCAGCTGTGAATATAAATGAGGCGGGAAACATAATTCACAACTTGAAAGACGTTTTTCCTAATTATAATTGTATTCCGTGTCTGTCGGTGGGTTGCAAATTGGGAGGGGAAGATATATGTCCGAACTATCACATTCATTTTACATCTTTAAAATATTTCGTGAACCAGAATAATTTCAGCATGTAGTGTACAACCGATTTCCAATGCACGTATCGCGATTTTAATCCTTGTCTAAGATAACTTCTACGTTCATAACGTAAGAGATTACTGTGCTCAAGCGTAAATAAGATCTTTTTTAATACAACCAGCTAGCAGAACAGCAATTTAAGAAACCAGATGAAAGGTTGGTAGTCTTAACACATTGGTATTGTGGTGATTTTTGTTGGCATTTCTAATGAAATAACTTCCATACAGCAGGTAAGAAATGGCTCAACTTACATTTTCATGTTTTTTGTTTCAAATTTTACATGTTGTAATTCAGTTTCGTTCACTTTTCTTTTAATATTAAATGACTTAACACCTCCCTCTTTTCTTTCTTTCAGTTCTTAAAATGTTAAATATATTTTCTAAAAACTGTAAATTATTAGTAATATTTTATTATAATTTTGTTGTCAAATAAAAAAAATATTCACGTTTTAATGTTTTTGTTTTACTTTTTTCTTTTTGTACTATAAAGCTAATGATGACGCCTAAGCCATCAAAAGCTGCTATTTAAAAAAAAACATTGTTGGCAATGACGACATATAATGGTTTCATTCTTAACACCGTTTAATAGGCACTGCGCGGGCTATGCGGAACCAAACCCTACGTAGGAACAGCTGCAGCTACGTAGGAACAGCAGAAAGGCTGCTCTCCCCATCTCCCACTACCCCCACTCTTTCTCAAGCTTTCATTGTATCGCAAGCTGTGGACTCGCGATAGTACATGAAGCGAAACATTACAAAACACACTATTTTTCGCTTAATCAGGCACTTACAACAAAATTCGTTCTCGAAATTGCGCTGGTGGTACGCATAAACGAAACGAGTCGATTAATGTCTTCGCAATCAAATAAGCAAGTTCAATACTTTCTGCAACTTGTCCCGATGTTGGTTTTCCTGTGAAGGGAGCCACCGTAGAGCCCTTAAAAAGCAGCCATATAATTGTATTCTTAATCACTGGAAAAGTCCGAAATAATAAAATTATATCTGCATGTGAATTGAATGAAAACGTGTTGCTTGGAGGAGATAGCATTACACTCATACACGTTTTGCAATTTCTTTCATAAGGATAACGAAGTTTTCACTACTCTATCCATTGCATCTTGGTCGTCCACAGAACAATTAGTACCAGGGTGATGAGCAAGCGAATTGATGTAAGGATAGAGGGTTATATTATTTAGCTTAGTATAGAGACAGGAGTGCAATAAGACGAAACAGAGACAGAAAGGTAAAATCCGGGAGATAGTTGCGAGAACGATGGTACAGCTGAAGCTGGCCAAAGGAAATTTTGCCAGGAAGAACGAATGTTGAGTAAATGATAGGAGAATGCAAGTGAGCTATAGAGATTGTATAAGAGATGGGGTTGTGAACGGGAAGATAGGAACAGGAAGAAATAAGGCTAAAGGGAGCGTAATGAATTGCGGTGGAATTTGGAATGGGAAGGAGTTTGAAATGCTACAGACTATCTGTATTAGATGTGTCTGAAAGATAAGCTGATCAACTGAATGATGCTGCTGGTAATAATGATGACCGAATACAATGAAATTGTGAAGCGTTTCAGCCGAATGTTCTGTTGAATTCTCAGGATTTCATGCAGAACGAGACGATGAGGTAAATGAAAATTGCACTCTTTTTGTTCTTTGTTTTTCCTTTTCTAACCCGGGTCCTACTAGCAGAGCAGGCACTCATGACAAGTAAAGACTATGCGTTTTTTGACAGGGTACTCCAAATTAGGATTGTCATTTTTTAGCGGGTATACTGTGAATAGCACTCCTGTGAGTGGCGCCCATGGCTTGTGAATGTCTACCATACAGTAGATACATCTCTGGGTACTAGATATTACTTCACGTAACCAAGTTCCTTATTCTCCGTTCTTCATTTGTTCTTCTCTCTCTCCCTTTGACTCTCTCCATCAGTCTCGTCTCTCTCTCTCTCTCCCTTTGACTCTCTCCGTCAGTCTCGTCTCTCTCTCTCCCTCTCTCTCTCTCTCTCCCTTTGACTCTCTCCGTCAGTCTCGTCTCTCTCTCTCTCTCCCTTTGACTCCTCTCCTCGCGTCAGTCTCGTTCTCTCTCTCTGCCCTTTGACTCTCTCCGTCAGTCTCGGTCTCTCTCTCTCTTTGAACACTCTCCCGGTAGTCTCGTCTCCTCTCTCTTCTTTGACTTCTCCGTCAGTCTCGTTCTCTCCGTCAGTCCTCGTCTCTCCCTCCGTCAGTCTTCGTCTCCTCTCCGTCAGTCTCGTCTCTCTTTCCGTCAGGTCTCCGAACTCTCTCTGTCAGGCTCGTCTCTCTCCGTCATCTCCGCTCTCTCCGTCTAGTCTCGTCCTCTCTCGCGTCAGTCTCCAGTCTCTCTCCCGTCAGTCTCGACTCTCTCTGTCAGGCCTCGTCTCTCTCCGTCAGTCCTCGTCTCTCATCCGTCAGTCTCGGTCTCTCTCCGTCAATCCGTCTCCCCCGTCCCAGTCTCGTCTCTCTCCGTCAGTCTCCGACTCTCTCTGGTCAGGCTCAGTCCTCTCCTCTCCGTAGTCTCGTCTCTCTTGCGCGTCAGTCTCGTCTCTCTCCGTCAGTCCTCGTCTCTCTCCGTCAGTCTCGTCTCTCTCCGTCAGTCTCGTCTCTCTTCCCCGTTTCAGTCTCGTCTTCCGTCCGGTCAGTCTGCGTCTCACTCACTTCCGTCAGTCTGTCTCTATCTTCCCATCCTTCCGTCAGTCTCGTCTCCAGTTCTCCTCCGTCAAGTCTCGTCTCTCTCCTGTCAAGTGTCATCCGTCTCTCCCCTCTCTCTGCTCCTCCTCAGTCGGAAGTCCTTTCTCTTCCCTCTCGTCCGTATCTGTTCTCTCGGCCTCGTCCGTCAGTTCTCCGTTTGTTCCAG
>BOPP01000147.1:1430334-1451430 GCA_017312745.1 Gryllus bimaculatus
GAGAGAGAATAATCACTTGGTCGTATGACCCTATCAAATTTCAATCGATAAGCGCAGGGGGTCGGACGCCGACCCTGTTTTGTAAAAAATGCGGTACGGTAATGTGTTTTAAAACTCAATGAATTAACCTCTCAAAACTTTCAAAAAAATACAACAGTATTTTCAGTAGAAGTTACTTTTTTATTTTTCTCTGTATATACGTATTAAAGTGATTTTATTTTTGTTTGAATGCAAATAATCCAAGCAATTGGAAAATTTTGCAGTACACGTTTAGTTATTACAGTGGGTTAAAGTTAGCTATATACGTTTGGTGGTGTTTCAGTTTTCTTTTTTTATGGTTCTATTATTTTTTGTTTTTAGTGTCAAGTTTGGCATTTTTCCTCGATAATATTTCAAGTAGATAACTTTGAGTGTGGTGCATATACGGGCATGAGGCAGCCTATCAAGAAATCGGTCAAAACGTCACTTTTAGTTGATTAGGGAGAGCGCCTTGACGATTATCGCAGGTTACGTCGTTGGTTGAATGCTTTCAGGAGCGTTGAACTGCTAAAGGTCATTAGTTGGTAAGTGTAGTAACTTTTTTCTCGAGTAGGCTGGTGAGATTTTCTGCCGCCTGGATGGGGAGATGACCACGACGGCTAGTGGGGTTCCCCTAACAGGTACAGGTATCCCACTAACGGGCACGACGAACTAGCCTGAGCTCGGAAGCTTTTTCTTTTCTGCGGCCGTTGACTTAGCAAAAGTGAAAGGTTGTGCTTACCCACAAGCTTGAAACGATTGATTCGGAAGCCCGGACTAAGTACTTGACTGCTCGTCCTGAGTGTGTGAGGCTGTATGTGCATTGAAATGTAGTGTGTGTAAGTAAGAAGTGAGGATACGAAGGAAGAGGAAAGAAAGGTATGGCGGTCCGTGGCTATTTGTTAGGGGTATTGCTCTCGGCATTCACAGCTGTTGATTGAGAAACGAGACAACTCCGATCAAAGAGTCAGCTGGATAGAATTCTCCTTCTGCTAAATTCTATCTATATGTCAAATCTTACCACCGCCGGTGAACTGGAACCTAGAAGCTCCTCGGTCAGAGGCAGTGCAGTTACATCTGTTTGAAAGTGCTTAGCCACCCTGCGGTTTTGTTACCTTGGTGGGGTGTTTCCGTCAGCGATGGCTCCCAATGCGTCAATGCCTAAAAGAGAACTTAAAAAGTTTATTGCGACCGATAATGAAAACTATCCTGTCGCGATTCAGATGGATGTTGCGGTATTAAGCTGAAGAATAAAGAAGTTAGTATTGAAAAGTAAAGGAGGAAACATAGTAATTTCGGGAGTTACTTAGGTGTATAGATGCTATGCTTCCTCGTATGAAGCTTGCTAGGACTGATAGTATTAGCAAATATATTTTTTATATTATTACGAATATGAATATTTGTATGACCGTTTAATCTGTAGGCGTGATTCAATTGAGGAAGAAGACTGTAGTGGTGGCTTTCCCAGGAAAGGGAAAAGGAAGAAGCTCCCCTTCATGATGATTTCTTCTGGAGGTACTTAAGATTTTGTCGTGTTGATCCCGTTAAGGATTTTCAGCGGTACGGCATGACCTTGAACATTAATAGTCTAATTGCATTTACAATAGAGTGAAGCCGTGGCCCATTTGGATCGTTGTTGACCCCGGAGTTGGGACGAGTTCCCGGTTGTCTAGATGGCTGCATTCCGAATTTGCGAACGTGTATGTTCTCTTAACCGAGTTACGTTTATTCCATTTATATGAACACTCCGAAAACATGTTGATGTCATTTCCTTATGTTTATTTTCCACTACATTGAGAAGGAAATTTCAATCTGACATCAGGTTACGTCGAGTCTTATACCGCATAGATCATTCATAATAAACGTCGAGGTTTAAGAATGGGGCTGTTTCTTTTCGTACGTCGTTCATAGGGCCCGGCTCGCGACATTACGTAGACACATAACGATGGTATCTGGCGAAGATGCGAAATGATCGCTAATGCTATTAGCGTATTTGTGTTATGGGAAGAAGGGGGTGGATAGTTAATCGCCGTCGAATGTGGAGGCTAATGAATGAGCGCGCGTGCTTCGCAATTCGTCATTCCGCTTTGTGCTGCGAGGCCGGGGGCGGCGGGGGGGCGGCCGCGGGCGGCTTGCTTTAGTGTGACCACGTGGACACGTGGCCAGCGCAGCGTGCGCGGGGGGGGGAGGCCGTGGCACGGGAACACGCTCGCTGTAAGGATAACCCGCCCCACCCACCAGCCGCCCCTCACGCACCCCGTTGGGCGGTGGATGACACGCTCTCTGCGCAGGAGTGAAGAAATTGGAAGGTTTTTATAGAAAAAATACACAAAGATGTGCCGCAAGCCGAGGTTACGTGCAATAAGGAAAACTCTGATGTGCACCAAGTCATCTAAACATGCAATACAATGCGGTGACAATGAAAGAGATATTCTTGGCTGAATTGGCAACATGCGTCGAAGGTGACGTTGTGCGTGGTCGGTGGCAGTGTCAGTCTAACTGCTACATTATTGTGACCGCTCATGTTTTTTGGTATATGTCATTTTAATAGAATTGTATACTGGGTTTGACTGCGATGTAGAGGGGTGGTAATGAAAATTTCATTATGTAGTGGTTTTTTTTCGTGTAATCGAAGCTTTTTGTACGATCTAGCCAATTACCATAGATCTATGGGAAATTCCTGTATACAAAATACATTTTTCTTTTAGAATGTAAGTGTATATTTGGCAAAAAATATATTCAAGAATATTACTTTCTCTTCTGACCTCAATAAAACCAAATTAATGGATATAATCCATTGTCGGCGCTACTTCAAATATTCTCATTCTTTTTTACTTTTTTCCTTTGTTTTGTGAATGACAACAGTAACAACTTACGAACCATTGCTATTCTTTCTTTTGGGCGAGATGTATTTGATATGTCTGTGAGAAAGACAACATTTATTGCTCAGAAGCAAACTCAAGCAACGTATTTCAGACATTTGTATGGTAAATTCTCGTTAAATGCGAGTTATTGAGCCTCGAATAATTGAAAACAACTAGTTGGCGCCTAATATTGCAATGATATTGAATAAAGATTCGAAGCGAGTGGCATTAAAATAGCGCACTGTTTTAATTTTAATAAAAAAATTTTGTCCACCAACGATGCGTCCATGGAACGTTATGCAATTTTCTTTTGTAATTTTGGCAAGACAAATTGAAGATGTTACCAACAAATTTACAAAATTCGTATTGGTCCTAACTATGGTATTAAAATTAATTAACACTCTTTCTCGGCTGTCTCGTAAAGTTTTAATAACGGGATAGGAATAATTTATGATGCGTCCAAATACAATGTTTTAGCTGCTGGTCTGGGGAGAATTCTACTGCTGCTGTCTAATCGGTTTGGTTTCGTTGCTATTCTCCGATCAATAGCAGCAGTATAATTAAAAATGGGCTAAGGTTTCGCGGCGGACTCTTTTCCCTTCTCATGCTTGCTTACACTATCGTAAATGCGGGAGATCGAACGGGTGTTCGAAGGCCGCAGTGCTGCTTAGATGAGAGGTATCGGTTGAGATAATACTCTTAGCTCACTCGAAGGTCGCGACGGAATTCGCCATCAGCGGGAATATACTGACCTACTCCCGAGGGGGAAAAAAAATATTAATTACATCATAGGATTAATGGTTAGATTGAACGTGTCCAGAATCAAATCCTCATCCTTGCCACCTCTGTCTCTACACCACATCATACAGCATTCGTTTCATATACAGGAGGGCGAGGGTGTCGCGCTTTGTTCGGGGTGAGCTCGCAGTGGAGGAAAATCCTGGCAGGGAAGGAGAAGGTTGGAATAGTTGAAGGGCACGTAACAGCAAATACCACTGACCACTCACTCTGTGATGAAGTACTCACACTCTAATCGTAATTCCTTAAGCTAAGCACCTTAATGGTTCGTGATATTCTGTCAGCGTTCTCGCTTCCACTGACGCGCTCCGGTCGATTCCCGGTCGAGTCAAAATTATATGTGTTGCGTTTTGCTTGCGAATGTCCATATATGTTGCTGCGTGAAACCGACAAAACATCATTCCGGTTGAGAAGTCTGGGAATACGGCGTGGGACGTAACCATGACTGCAAGGGTCAGGATGTGCGGTAGGCGTAGCGCGTTCACGGCAGTCGTGCAAGTACATACATAAGTACTCCAAATGCTTACTACCTGATCTGTGACAGTAATGTAAAATATTATTTTTAAGTGAACTACCTTACTTGCAATCGAGTGTAATAGGCCTATATCAATCAAGGAACTCCAATCCCCCATCCGAAACATTTATTTATTCCTTCAAGAGTTTCTGTCTTCTCAGAATTCAATAAAGCCGATACAGACAGATAAAGCATGTAATTTTCGCCGCTACCAGAGCGTTGTCGCTTTTACAAGAGTAACGAATTAGAAAGAGCTGGGGTATGCGGAGGAGATTTGACAAGGGCTCGCGCGAAAAACTCCCCGACTGGCGTTCTTGCGGGGGGATGTACATGTAACGGACCTCCCTCTCCAACTGCGGGTGATTTCGTTGCGCAGCGTTTCTTATCAAACGAGGGGAGTGGGGCGGCCGGCACGCCCCTAATTCACAGCGACGACAAAGCTACTCGGCGCCCGCCCCATCGCCGCTGCGCGCGCACAACACACACACGCTCGGCCGCTAGGGGGCGGGTGCCGGCGCTGCCCTCAGCGTGGTTGATGCTCTGCTGCTCTTCATTCGGACACAGCGCTTGGGCGCGCAGGGGGGCGATGCGGCAGATCATTGTGAGGGGGCTATCGTAGGTTTTCGCTTAGTATAAACTATTTGATATTGTATTGTTGTATTTGCTTTTGTGGGCAAGTTATCAACTCGAATGCACTTGACCGGGAGGTCCTAGGTTGAGTCTCGACGGTGATGGATTTCGGCTCTAGCCATAGCTAGGTGGAGTTCTGTCGCTGTCTAGAGGAAAAATCCCTTAGCGGGTTGCTGCTCTGATGGTAGTTTTTCGATGTTTCTTCTCTGATCAACAAGAGCGCTCTAGATTTCCTAGGGTTGAAATATGCGTCTAAGTCCTGGGCTAGTGTCGAAAGTCTTGCTATTGCGGCTGACCGAACAGACTTCCTGTTCCAGTGATGCTCATTCGTTTTTTGTACGCTTTCGGGTTTTCTTCGGTGCAAGTAAAGGCCTGTGTGACGCATGGAAGATAGCCCGCGGGCAAGTAGGGTGAAGGATATTGGAAAAAGAATGATCGTCACAGCAGAGTTTGAAGCGGCTGCCACGTATCTGCTGGAAATGGCAAAGAAACACTCAAGCAGCGGATGGAGCAGCAGCCTCAAACGTATTCATAGCACTGGAAGCTGTGTTACTGGTGTCGAACAGAAGAAAGTTGTAGCTGCGGTCTCGCAGCTGCATTCCAATTGACGGCTAATATTTTGGGGCGCTAAGACAAACGAATATGTTTTGTGATTTATTGAACTGCCAATTTGCGATTATACGTAGCGAACACTGTTTAGGTAGCTGAACATTTTATCATGTTGTGCGCCTCTTCCAGAATCGAGTGAGTAAATTATCTGGGAAATGGTACTTGGTTTCTGGGAGCTTATGAAACGGGTTTTTTGCAATTAAATCCCAGCGCGTGTGCTTCGCCTCTTGTCACCAGGTGGAAAACATTACGGGACCTTGGAGCAGGAGGATCGGCGCCACACTGCACCAACGGTCTGTTATTTATTTCATGAAGTTACATTGCGAGTATTGTCGCGCCCCTTTTGCGATAATCATATCCATTTCCCTGCGGCTGCCTGGGGTGGGGAGGGGTGGGGAGGGGGTGGGAGGGGGCGCTGGCAGCGCTTCAAACGAAGGCTCGGGCGGCGGGCGAGCCATGAATTAATGATATGGGAAAGTTTGTCTGCGC
Source organism: Gryllus bimaculatus (assembly GCA_017312745.1). Classification (NCBI taxonomy): domain Eukaryota; kingdom Metazoa; phylum Arthropoda; class Insecta; order Orthoptera; family Gryllidae; genus Gryllus; species Gryllus bimaculatus. Next base: position 1,436,257 of record BOPP01000147.1, read on the forward strand.
GCGCGTGCGGGGGCGTCAGCGCCAAAATCAGCTGTAACGTACGATAGCCACCGCCGCCGCCTCGCAGGGGGCGGGGAGGAGGCGGTGGGCGGAGGTAGGGGCTTGGCGAGGGGGAGAGGGAATGGAACGGTGGGGGAAGGTAGGGGGCCGTGGCCGAGGGGGAGGGAATGGTAAGCGGTGGGAAGGTAGGGGGGCCGTGGGAGGGGGAGAGGGAATGGAAGCGGTGGGGAAGGTAGGGGCTCGGTGGCATGAGGTGGTGGTGAAGGAGCCGGTGATAGAGCGATGGTAGGGGTGGGGGCGTGGCAGAGTAGAGTTGGTGAATGGGGTGTAGGAGGACCGTGCGTCAGGTGGAGATAGGGAGGAGGAAGTTGGTAAAGGTAGGGAGTCTCTGAAGAGTGGAGGTGGTGATTAAGGGGTGGTGGAGGTGGTGTGGTGAAGAAGGTGATGAAGGTGGAAAGGAAGGGATGTCGTGAGAAGTTGGCCGTGGGAAAGACAGAGACAGAGCTGATGAGGTGGCGATATGGGAAGGTTGGGCAAAGAGGAGGAGATGTTGCGAATGTTGAGCATAAAGTGAAGTTGGGTTTTAATAGATATAGTTCTTCATTATATTGACACAAACTCAAGATAATGAACGGGGCATTAATTCATTTCATGGAACTTGCGTTGTTGTAAATTGGTAACATGTTCATATGAAGGGATTCCTGAGTCCACGTGACAAATAAGAAGTTGGTTTGCGTACCTGTCCGTGTGTTGCAGGTTGCACGAAGGGGGGGGGGCAGCGACTGTCAGCTTCTCAACAGCATTGCTGAGGTAGAGAGTCGGCAGCAGGAGGTTCTAGGTCAAGTCCTCTTCAGTTAAGTCTAGATTAGGTGATGGCGCCCTCAAGCCTGATGAGGAGTGCCAGAGGACTGTTAAGAACAGTTGAGAATGATCATACAATTGAGGAATACGTTCACTGTTCAAGGTTTTTAACTGTTTACGTGTTTTAAATGTAAAAGAAGTGAAAGGATCTAAAAACGTACTTAAATCAATGGAAGACGAGAATACTACAAAAGATAGGGTAAGTAAACAAACGTAGTAACATGTTGTAATGATCTGAATGAAAATATAAGTGCAAAAATGCAAATTTTCAAAGCTGCACAATCTTCAAGTTCCAAAGTTTTAAAATTGGCCTAATGTATGTTACACGTAATGCAATAGTGGAGGTGATCTAGCACTTTCGTCATATTATTTAGAATCATTTTCTGAAAGCTCTTATGGAGCATGTAAAATCAGTTTGTCATAATTTGCAGTTCTTCGGTAATTTGTGTATTAATGAATAGTTTATGGAGATTTTGGAATAAAGAAACAATTTCGAGGAATATTAATCTTTGGTGTAGCATTCCTTCACCCATCTTTCGAAAATTAATGACATCGCATGGGTAGAAGAGCATGTAGAAAAAGTTACGACAGAAATCTGCATAATTATAATATACTGTGTTTTATATTTAGACATTTTTACATGTTTTAAAGGATATTTGTTTTTTTGACCAGTAACAACATGTTCCTAACGATACGCGCAACAATGTTCTATAAGCAAAACTACTGCTCTTCCGCATTTCCCGCGGAGTGCGCATGACGCCATCTTCCCATTTCCACTGTACGGGGCGCAATTCAAACAACGCCAATTTCGTAGCTTTTTTGTTAACTAAAGGAAGGTTTAACAATTTTACTCACATATAGGTATTCCTCTCCCCATATTTTCTGCTCATTTTCTTTTAAAGCCATTCACATGGAACGATTAGAAGAAACGTCAGATAGTTTCTTTTATGAGGCTTTGATGTAGCATATGACGATTTATAATGTTGCAATACATATCAATATATTAGGTCAATTATTTATCAAGAGAGGATTTCTTCTGGGCTTAATAGGAGCACACACTTTAAAGCGAGGAGTTCGATTAACAAAGTTTCGAATATTTTGAAACAATTTCCGAGGCGTCGAGGGTCTTTGTGCATCCAGAGTGTGATCATCACTCGTGCAAACACCCTCCGCAACCCTTGACTCGTTCAACAACAAAACCGCGCGCCCGCGCCCGTGTGGCTAGGCCTGCGCGCGCGCGTGCGAGAGGCGGGCTGCCCATTATTACGGGCGCGCGCCGTGTGCAGCGTGCTGGAGCCCGCTCACCCCGGGGGCGGCGCGCACTCGCGCTCGCGCACGGCCTCCGCGGCGCCACCGTCGTAATTGCGGCCGGCGACGCGTGCGCTCACCCCTGTCCCCGCGTCACCGGGGAAGCACGCGGCGCGACGCGGCGTTCCAGATTTATGCGCTTTTCCAAATGCAAAGGAAGTGGAAGAGGAGCTTTTGTGTTGTTTGGAGATGTTCCGGGATATGGTGGCCGAGTGCAGCTCGTCAGGCCCACGAAGAGGCAAGGATCTACATTATTCGGGAAAATGTTTATACGTTTTTAAAAATGGTCTGTTAATAATGTAATAGTTTTGGAAGAGCATATTACAATAATAATAGTAATAAATAATAGTAATATATAGTAATAATAATAGTAATTAATAATAGTAATAATAATAAGTAATAATAATAAAATAATATTTTTGGAACGCAGGTCGATATTATCAACACACCAACAACAATCTTCGCAGACACAACCACTCGCAAAATTGTGAAATATCAAGAACTCGGCTGTTAAATGCAAGATTGCTTGAACAAATATGGTCCAGGCTCCGGTTTGGAGATAAAGAAAGTTTTAATGTACCTGGGACTCGATTTGTTATCGCGGACAAAACAATGGATTATAGCAGAGGCCCGGACCCCTGATTGATAAAAAACAAAATAGCTCTACGTTTGACATTGCCAGTTCTCGACCCATAAATCAGGTAAACTGATTAGATAAGGTCAGTAAAGATGAGGAGCTTTCAAGCAACAGAAACAAGTTTAGTGAGCGGAGAAAGTTTCTTAAACAAGTATATGACTTATAGAAGGGTAATGCCGTAAATTGAAAAAATTGGGACTCTAGCAATAAAAATTTTCAAACTGTTGGAAAAAAAGGCAGTCTTACTAAAGACATGTCAACATTGGTTCGAAGGTTCTATAGAAACTCATTGGAAGAGTGTGAAATCCTTTTTTTCATAAGAGCAGATATGCGTATCCGAAAGGAAGATGCGATGCAGGGAAGCAGGGTACGTTTAATAAGAGTTTGGAATCGAGATCAGCCGAATGTGGAGCGAAAAGTAGAGATCGTCCTGAAGGTATCGGAGCCTGGAAGTTGTTCTTAAAATTTGTGTAGGAACGTGGGCAAAACTCCCCGGTCGTTTAAGAGATAGGAATGCTAGAGCATTGCAAAGTGTTGTTGAGGCGCCGATAGTCACTGATCTCTTTTAGGCACGTGGTTGCAACATGGATTAGACTTTATAATCATAACCCTTTAATAGTGAATTGGAGAATAATAATTATATAAAACGGTTGAGGAAGGGGCGGTTTTGAGGGGTGGGTGTGAGTGTGGGGGAGGGGCGGGTGGCGCTGCGCTCCGCTCGTCAGGAGGCGCGCCGGGGGGGGCGTGTAATAGCCCGGAGAGGACTACAATTCCCTAAGTATCTCGCCGCCCGCCCGCCCGCCTCTCACGCTCAATCCGCCAACTCCACACGCCTCCCCCTCTCCTCTTCCCTATTTCTCTCATCTACTATTTATTTTGGCTGCCTGCCCATCGCCTGCCGCCTGCTTCTGCTCTTCTGTCGCGTCAGCTCCGCGTCGATCTACTATTACGATCTACTTCATTTTCATCTATTTCGCATCCGACCCTCAACTTCCACGTCTTCGTTCGCTTTTGCATGCATTCATCTCGTGTGCCTCATCAGCATGAGCGGGAGAGGGCGACTCGTCGGGGATGCAACTGACGCCTGTGCTTCTTGACTGGGCGGTCCTAGGTAAGAGTTATTAGGGTGCACAATTGTCGACACTAGCTACAAAGTTAGGTTGAATCTGTGCTGTCGGGGAAATTCTAGAGGCCGCTGCTCTGATCCGTGGTTTACGTGATTTCTCCGATGCAATATCAGCGAATGGGGAGCTTACCGCTATAGAACGGGGCAGGATGCGCGGCGAATATTTCCTTCCTTTCCTTTCTATTCACCCTTACTTACACAAGCAACTTAAATGTGACTACAGCTACGACACTGCCGCGAGACCAGTCGGGAAATAGAATTTGGTTCGACTGAAGCTTGTGGGAGAAACTTGTTCGGGATAACGCAGACCTGGGGCAGCGCCGATGTCGCCATCCTATTGAGGGAAGATCACCTTCGGAGAAAAAACATGGAACCAAACTTAGGGAACTAATGGTCCTTAGCAGTTGACGCGCCCGAAAATTACTACTTCAGTGAGCAGAAGTAATTCGTCTGCATATCCATAGGCGGGAGCTACAGAGCACGGCTTTTCCCTCTCAGCCTCCGCCGCAACGTCCACCCTTTGCTTCGCCTCCACCAACGCCACTGTACCCGTACGCGCCTCGCCCTGGCCACCAGCCGCCAGGCCAACAGTCTCCCTGCGCTTCGCCTCTCTCCCTCGCGTTCGTTCAGCCCCCTATTCTGGCCTTCCCCTTTCGTCCAGTTTCCGTCGTCCCGCAGCGCTGCACTTGCGCCGTGCAAGGTGTGCGGGGGCCAGGGCGGAGGGAGTGGGGCGGGGCGGGGCGGGAGCGGGCGTGGCGGGCGTGGCGGGGCGTGGCGGGGCGTGGGGGGCGTGGCGGGGCGGTGGCGGGGCGGGCGGGCGGCGGGGAGGGCGGAGGGCAGCCGCGCCAGCCCAGTTGGGTAATCAATTACTTTGAATTAATGATTTTTTCGCCGAGCGGCGTGTCCGCTAATTTGCCGGCGCCGGATTCGCTGCAGCGCTCCACGCTGGTCTTCTGTTTTCTTTTTTTGTGCGCCGTGCGAGTCTTTTTGTTTGTTCGCGGAAGGGACACGACGGGTGGAGGTCGCGGCGGAATCGTGCGCTTGCGACGGCTGGGCCGTTGGTTGCTTTAGCGGACTCAATACTGCTATCAACGTGATTGGAGTTTATTGTGCTGTTGTTGTGAGATTGCACCTTCTTAACTTTCTATCTGGGTGATTTTGAAATGAGTTAGTTTATGGCGTTTCCTCGGTTTTCGCTTTGAAGTTGAAGGAACTTTGTTTCAGAATGATTGTGTGTGATGAAATATTTCGTATTAAACTTTGCTATTTACACGTTTATAGAATTCAGAAAAATACCATAATATTTATGCATATTATATTTTACTGGCTCTTTTCTTGTTTTCATTCTAGGCTTAAAACATTTCAGTACATATGCATCCATGTTTAAGGACTGCCAGATAAAAATTGTTTAATACGAAATCAAATAATTATCCATACATATCTGTAGAATACAATTTTTAAACTACAACTTTTTTTGATAACCCTTGATAAATACGAATATTGCGAAGTTTTATGCGATCTGATTCCTCTGAGTGTAGAACAATGATCTGGGCAATTGTGTTTGGCATTAGCGACATTTTTTGACTGCTTTTCATTTTTATGTATCATAAGCTCAATGCATGGCTTGCGGGCTGTAAACTCCTGGCAGGCGGACTGTGTCATCGAAGACAAAAATCTTCAGTAAATGCGTAGCTCTTCGTTAGCGTTGATCCAATAGAACGATGACGATGTTAAAGTGAAACAGAACAATTATATGAGTTTGGTTGCTTTATGATACATAAAAATGAAAGAGCAGTCAAAAAAATGTCGGCTAATTGCCAAACACCAATGCAAGATGAGTTGCCTAGCACTCAGAGGAATCAGATCACATAAAAACTTCGCCTTAATGAAATTTGCCTGCTCACGTTCATATGCGAAATGTGTTGGTCGTGATCCCTCACTCCCTCTACATTCCCTAGATTTTTTTAAACATTTACTTTAACGTATTATTTTATACATTAGTAATATTCGTATTTATTCAAGGGTTTATCAAAAAGTTGTAGTTTAAAAATTGTATTTCTACAGATGAGATATGGATAATTATTCTGGATTTCGTATTAAGACAATTTTTATCTGGGCAGTCCCTTAAGACATGGGATGCATATGTACTGGAAATGTTTAAGCCTAGAATGAGAAACAAGAAAAAGCGGTAAAATATAATATGCATAAAATGATTTATGGTATTTTTCTGAAGTTCTATAAACGTGTAAATAGCAAATGTAATTAATACGAAATGATTTCATCACACACAATCATTTCTGACACAAAGTCCTTCAACTATCAAAGCGAACACCGAGAAACGCTATAAACTAACTCTTTTGAAAATCACCCGATAGAAAGTTAAACGCAATGGTGCAACTCACAACAACAGCTACATAAACTCCAAATCACGTGATAAGCAGTATTGAGTCCGCTAACGCAACCAACGGCCCAGCGCAAGCGCACGATTCCGCCGCGACCTCCAGCGCCGTCGTGTCCCTCCGCGAACAAACAAAAGACTCGCAACGGCGCACAAAAAAGAAACAGAAGACGAGCGTGGAGCGCTGCTAAGCGAATCCGGGCGCGGCAAATGTAGCGGACACGCCGCTCGCGCGAAAAATCTATTAATCAAAAGTAATTGAATTACCCAACTGGCTGGCGGGCTGCCGCTCCGCCCTCCCCGCCCCGCCCCGCCCGCCCCGCCACCGCCCCGCCACGCCCCCCACGCCCCGCCACGCCCCGCCACGCCCGCCACGCCCGCTCCCGCCCCGCCCCGCCCCACTCCCTCCGCCCTGGCCCCCGCACACCTTGCACGGCGCAAGTGCAGCGCTGCGGGACGACGGAAACTGGACGAAAGGGGAAGGCCAGAATAGGGGGCTGAACGAACGCGAGGGAGAGAGGCGAAGCGCAGGGAGACTGTTGGCCTGGCGGCTGGTGGCCAGGGCGAGGCGCGTACGGGTACAGTGGCGTTGGTGGAGGCGAAGCAAAGGGTGGACGTTGCGGCGGAGGCTGAGAGGGAAAAGCCGTGCTCTGTAGCTCCCGCCTATGGATATGCAGACGAATTACTTCTGCTCACTGAAGTAGTAATTTTCGGGCGCGTCAACTGCTAAGGACCATTAGTTCCCTAAGTTTGGTTCCATGTTTTTTCTCCGAAGGTGATCTTCCCTCAATAGGATGGCGACATCGGCGCTGCCCCAGGTCTGCGTTATCCCGAACAAGTTTCTCCCACAAGCTTCAGTCGAACCAAATTCTATTTCCCGACTGGTCTCGCGGCAGTGTCGTAGCTGTAGTCACATTTAAGTTGCTTGTGTAAGTAAGGGTGAATAGAAAGGAAAGGAAGGAAATATTCGCCGCGCATCCTGCCCCGTTCTATAGCGGTAAGCTCCCCATTCGCTGATATTGCATCGGAGAAATCACGTAAACCACGGATCAGAGCAGCGGCCTCTAGAATTTCCCCGACAGCACAGATTCAACCTAACTTTGTAGCTAGTGTCGACAATTGTGCACCCTAATAACTCTTACCTAGGACCGCCCAGTCAAGAAGCACAGGCGTCAGTTGCATCCCCGACGAGTCGCCCTCTCCCGCTCATGCTGATGAGGCACACGAGATGAATGCATGCAAAAGCGAACGAAGACGTGGAAGTTGAGGGTCGGATGCGAAATAGATGAAAATGAAGTAGATCGTAATAGTAGATCGACGCGGAGCTGACGCGACAGAAGAGCAGAAGCAGGCGGCAGGCGATGGGCAGGCAGCCAAAATAAATAGTAGATGAGAGAAATAGGGAAGAGGAGAGGGGGAGGCGTGTGGAGTTGGCGGATTGAGCGTGAGAGGCGGGCGGGCGGGCGGCGAGATACTTAGGGAATTGTAGTCCTCTCCGGGCTATTACACGCCCCCCCCGGCGCGCCTCCTGACGAGCGGAGCGCAGCGCCACCCGCCCCTCCCCCACACTCACACCCACCCCTCAAAACCGCCCCTTCCTCAACCGTTTTATATAATTATTATTCTCCAATTCACTATTAAAGGTGTTATGATTATAAAGTCTAATCCAGGTTGCAACCACGTGCCTAAAAAGCAGATCTAGTGACTATCGGCGCCTCAACAACACTTTGCAATGTCTAGCAATTCCTAGTCTCTTAAACGACCGGGGAGTTTTGCCACGTTCCTACACAAATTTTGAGGAACAACTTCCAGGGCTCCGATACCTATCAGGACGATCTCTACTTTTCGCTCCACATTCGGCTGATCTCGATTTCCAAACTCTTATTTTTAAAACGTATCCCTGCTTCCCTGCATTCGGCATCTTCCTTTCGGATACGCATTCTGCTCTTATGAAAAAAAGGATTCACACTCTTCCACATGAGTTTCGTATAGAAACCTTCGAACAATGTGACATGTCTGTAGTAAGACTGCCTTTTTTCCAACAGTTTGAAATTTTATTGCTAGTCCCAATTTTTGTCAATTTATCGACATTACTCCTTCTGATGAAGTCATATACTTGTTTAAGAACTTTCTCCGCTCACTAAACTTGTTTCTGTTGCTTTGAAAGCTCCTCATACTTACTGACCTTCTCTAATTCAGTTTTCCTGATGTTATGGGTCAGAGGAACTGCAATGTCAACTGTAGACGCTATTTTGTTGGTTTTATCAATCAGGGGGGTGCCGAGCCTGCTATAATCCATTGTTTTGTCCGCGATAACAAATCAGTCCCAGTACATTACAAACTTCTTTATCTCCAATACCGGAGCTGGACAATATTTGTCAAGCAGTCTGCATTTAACAGCGAGTTCTTGATGTATCAATTTTGCGAGTTGGTTGTGTCTGCGAAGATTGTTGTTGGTTGTGTTTGATAGTATCGGATAGCGTTCCAAAAATATGTTATTTTATTATTATTATTATTATTATTATTATTATTATTATTATTATTACTATTATTATTTCTACTATTATTGTCTATGCACTTCCAAAACTATTACAATTATTAACAGACCATTTTAAAACGTATTTAAACATTTTCCGTAATGATTGTAGATCCTTGCCTCTTCGGGAGGCCTGACGAAGGCTGCACTGCGGCCACCTATCCCGGGAACGCATCTCCCAAGCAGCCACAAAAGCTCACCTCTTCCTCCTTCCTTTGGCCAGTTTTGAAAAGCGCATAAATCTGGAACGGCCGCGTCGGCGCACGCGTGCTCCCCCGTGACCGACGGGGGGGGGCGCACGCGTCGCGGCCGCAATTACGACGGTGGCGCCGCGGAGCCGTGCGCGCAGCGCGTGCGCGGCCCGCCGGTGGGCGGGCTCACGCACGCTGCACACGGCGCGCCCCTAATTAAATGGCAGCCCGCCTCTCGCACGCGCGCGCGCACGCCTAGCCACACGGCGGCGGGCGGCCGTCGTGTAACGAGTCAAGGGTTGCGGAGGGTGTTTGCACGAGGAATTGGGATCACACTTGGATGCACAAAAGACCCTCCGACTCCTCCGCGAAATTGCTTTCAAAAATATTCGAAACGTTGTAATCGAACTCCTCGCTTTAAAGCTGGTGCATGCCTATTTTAGCCCAGAAGAAATCCTCTCTTGATAAATAATTGACTAATATATTCATATGTATTGCAACATTATGATAATCGTATCATATACTACATCAAAGCTCTAAAAGAGAACTATTCTGACGTTTCTTCTAATCGGTTCCCAGTGAATGGTTTAAAAGAAAGTGAGGCAGAAAAAGATTTGGGAGGAGAGATCCCTATATGTTGAGTAAGATTGCAACCTTCCTTTGTTAACAAAAAGCTACGAAATTGGCGTTGTTTGAATTGCGCCCCTACAATGGAAATGGGAAGATGGCGTCATGCGCAACTTCGCGGGAAATGGAAGAGCAATTGGTTTTGCTTATATAACATTGTGTTGCGTGATCGTTAAAACGATTTGTTGTTACTGGTCAAAAAACAATATCCTTGAATACATGTAAACATGTCTAAATATAATACACATGTATATTGATGGTTATGCAGTATTTTCTGTCGTAACTTTTCTACAGTGCGATGTATTAATTTCTACAGTGCGATGTATTTTCTACCTGTGCGATGTATTAATTTTTCGAAAGATGGATGAAGGAATGCTACACAAAAGATTAATAGTTCCTCTAATTTTGTTTTTTTATTCCAAATTCTCCATTAAACTATTCATTAATACACAAAATACCGAAGAACATGCAAATTTATAGACAACTGATTTTACATGCTCCATAAGAGCTTCAGAAATATGATTCTAAATAATATGACGAAAGTGCTAGATCACCTCCACTATCATTACATGTAACATTACATGTAACATTACATGTAACATTACATTAGGCCAATTTTAAAAATTTGAACTTGAAGAAATTTGCAGCGTTGAAATTTTGCATTTTTGCACTATTATTTTCATGAGTATCATTACAAACATGTACTACTTTTGTACTTAGTCCTCTCTTTTTGTATGTATTCTCTGTCTTCCATTTGATTTAATGTACGTTTTAGAACTCCTTTACTTATTTTTACATTTTAGAACACGTAAATGTTGAAAAGCATTGGAAGCAGTGAAACTTATTCGTCAATTGTGATGTTCATTCTCAACTGTTCTTAAACAGGTCCTCTGCACTCCTCATTCAGGCTGAGGGCGGCATCGACCTAGATACAAGGTACTCAACTGGAAGAGGGCTTGAACCTAGAACCTTCTAATGTTGCGGACTCTCTACCTCAACCAATGCTGTTGAGAAGCTGAACAGTCGCTGCCCCCCCCCTCCGTGGCAACCTGCAACACACGGAACAGAGTACGCAAACCAACTTCGTGATTTGTCACATGACTCAGGAAGTGCCTTCATATGAACATTTTACATTTTACAATCAACGACAAGTTCCATGAATGATTAATGCTCCGTTTAATTATTTGAGTTTTGTGGTCAATATAATGAAGAACGTATATCTATTAAAACCCATATCAGCTTATGCTCAACATTCGCAACATCTCCTCCTCTTGCACTTCCCATATCGCCACCGTCATCAGCTCTGCCTCTGTCTTTCCCACGGCGAACCTCGTCACCGACATCTCTTCCTTTCCACCTTCATCACCTTCGTTGTCACCACAACCATCTCCACCACCCCTTAATCACCACCTCCACCTCTGTCAAGACTCCCTACCTCTACCACTTCGTCCATCCCTATCTCCACCTCTGCACGGTCCTCTACACCCATCACCAACTAACTCTGCCACGGCCCCCTGCCCCTACCATCGCCTCTATCACCGGCTCCGTCACCACCACCTCTGCCACGGCCCCCTACCTTCCCCACCGCTTCCATTCCCTCTCCCCCTCTGAGATTTGAGGAACAACTTCCAGGCTCCGATAGCCTAATCAGGACGATCTCTACTTTTCGCTCCACATTCGGCTGATCTCGATTTCAAACTCTTATTTTAAAACGTATCCCGCGCTTCCCTGCATTCGGCATCTTCCTTTCGGATACGCATATCTGCTCTCTTATGAAAAAAAGGATTCACACTCTTCCACATGAGTTTCGTATAGAAACTTCGAACAATGTGACATGTCTGTAGTAAGACTTGCCTTTTTTCCAACAGTTTGAAATTTTATTGCTAGTCCCAATTTTTGTCAATTTATCGACATTACTACCTCTTCTGATGAAGTTCATATACTTGTTTAAGAAACTTTCTCCGCTCACTAAACTTGTTTCTGTTGCTTGTGGAAAGCTCCTCATACTTTACTGACCTTCTCTGAATTCAGGTTTCCTGATGTTATGGGTGCAGAGAACTGCAATGTCCAACTGTAGACGCTATTTTGTTGTTTTATCAATCAGGGGGGTGCGCGGGCCTGCTATAATCCATTGTTTTGTCCGCGATAACAAATCAGTCCCAGTACATTACAAAACTTCTTTTATCTCCAATACGGAGCTGGACAATATTTGTCAAGCAAGTCTGCATTTAACAGCGAGTTCTTGATGTATAATTTTGCGAGTTGGCTTGTGTCTGCGAAGATTGTTGTTGTTGTGTTTGATAATAATCGGACTGCGTTCAAAAATATGTTATTTTATTATTATTACTATTATTATTACTATTATTATTACTATTATTTTACTATTATTATTACTATTATTATTACTATTATTATTGTAATGCTCTTCCAAAACTATTACAATTATTACAGACCATTTTAAAACGTATTTAAACATTTTCCCGTAATAATTGTAGATCCTTGCCTCTTCGGGGCTGACGAAGGCTGCACTGCGGCCACCTATCCCGGAACGCATCTCCAAACAGCCACAAAAGCTCACCTCTTCCACCTTCCTTTGGCCAGTTTGAAAAGCGCATAAATCTGGAAGCCGGCGTCGGCGCACGCGTGCTTCCCGCGTGACCGGCGGGGGGGGGGGTGAGCGACGCGTGCGCGGCCGCATTACGACGGTGGCGCCGCGGAGCGTGCGCGCAGCGCGTGCGCGCGCGCCGGTGGCGGGCTCACGCACGCTGCACACGGCGCGCGCCTAATTAAATGGGCAGCCCGCCTCTCGCACGCGCGCGCGCACGCCTAGCCACACGGCGGGCGGGCGGCGCGGTGTAACGAGTCAAGGGTTGCGGAGGGTGTTTGCACGAGGAATTGGGATCACACTTGGATGCACAAAAGACCCTCCGACTCCTCGCGGAAATTGCTTTCAAAATATTCGAAACGTTGTAATGCAACTCCTCGCTTTAAAGCTGTGTCTGCCTATTTTAGCCCAGAAGAAATCCTCTCTTGATAAATAATTGACTAATATATTCATATGTATTGCAAACATTATGATAATCGTATCATATGCTACATCAAGCTCTAAAAGAGAACTATTCTGACGTTTCTTCTAATCGGTTCCAGTGAATGGTTTAAAAAAAAGTGAGGCAGAAAAATATTTGGAGGGAGATACCTATATGTGAGTAAGATTGTAACCTTCCTTTGTTAACAAAAAAGCTACGAAATTGGCGTTGTTTGAATTGCGCCCCTACAGTGGAAATGGAAGATGGCGTCATGCGCAACTTCGCGGGAAATGGAAAGAGCAGTTAGGTTTTGCTTATAGAACATGTGTTGCGTGATCGTTAAAAAGATTGTTGTTACTGGTCAAAAAACAAATATCCTTGAATACATGTAAAAATGTCTAAATATAAACACATGTATATTTATAAGTTATGCAGATTTTCTGTCGTAACTTTTCTACAGCTCTTCTACCTGTGCGATGTATTAATTTTCGAAAGATGGGTGAAGGAATGCTACACAAAAGATTAATATTTCGAATATTGTTTCTTTATTCAAAATTCTCCATTAAACTATTCATAATACACAAAATACGAGAACATGCAAATTTATAGACAACTGATTTTACATGCTCCCTAAGAGCTTCAGAATATGATTCTAAATATAATGACGAAAGTGCTAGATCACCTCCACTATCATTACGTGTAACATTACATTAGGCCAATTTTAAAAATTGGAACTTGAGAGAAATTTGCGCTTTGAAAATTTGCATTTTGCACTATTATTTTCATTAGATCATTACAAACAGTACTACGTTTGTACTTAGCCCTATCTTTTTGATATGTATTCTCTGTCTTCCATTTGATTTAATGTACGTTTTTAGAACTCCTTTACTTCTTTTTACATTTTAGAACACGTAACGTTAAAAACCTTGGAAGCACGTGAAGAACGTATTCGTCAATTGTGAATGTTCATTCTCAACTGTTCTAAACAGGTCCTCTGCACTCCTCATTCAGGCTGAGGGCGGCATCGACCTAGATACGAGTACTTAACTGGAAGAGGGCTTGAACCTAAAACTCCTGCTGCGGACTCTCTACCTCGGCCAATGCTGTTGAGAAGCTGAGACAGTCGCTGCCCCCCCCTTTCGTGGCAACCTGCAACACACGGAACAGAGTACGCAACCAACTTCGTTATTTTGGTCAAAACGTGACTCAGGAACGTCCCTTCATATGAACAATTTTACATTTACAATCAACGAAAGTTCCATGAATGATTAATGCCCTATCGAGTTTACTGCATAGGTTATGATGATTACGTTAATATGGTTTTGTGGTCAATATAATGAAGAACGTATATCTAATTAAAACCTATCAGCTTATGCTCAACAATTCGCAACATCTCCTTCCCTCTGCAACAAAAAAGGAAGAAGAGAAACGAGGCTGGCGAATGCAGGATTCGAGCAAACAATGAGCAAAAAAATAAGGCAGTGAAAAAACTTCCCATATCATTTAGGAGGGATGGGCTGTACGGTGAGTGATATCTTGTCGGAGCATGCGTGCTGCAGGTTGAAAGGACGCTGCGTGGCCGATACCGACCGGTCATCAGGCTCTGTCTTCGCTGTCTTTCCGACGGCGAACCTCGTCGACTGGACATCCCTTTCCTTTCCACAACTTCAATACAGCCTTCGTTGTCAGACACAACACGACGATAGTGGACGGTCGTCAGCTCGCCCTGCTTGGCTCCACAGCGCACGCCGACCTGAAGGCGCCCGGCTGCGGCTTCGGACATGTGTAGCCGGGAGACCGGCAGACGCGTCGGGAGACGATACGTACGGTGCGCCCCGTGAGCGAATGCCCCCAACACCTCCACACCTTAATCACACTCCACCTCTGTCAACGACTCCTACTTTACACTTCCTCATCCTATCTCCACCTCTGCACGGTCCTCTACTTCACCAACTCTAAGCTCTGCCACGGCCCCCTACCCCTACCATCGCCTCTTCAGCCCGGCTCCGTCACCACCACCTCTGCCACGGCGCCGCTACCTTCCCCACCGGCTTCCATTCCCTCTCCCCCTCATGCGCAGGCCCCTACTTCCCACCGATTCCATTCCCATCTCCCTCTGCCACGGCCCCTACCTTCCGGCCATCCGTTCCATTCCCCTCCCCCTCTGCCACGGCCCCTACCTCCCATACCGCCTCCTCCCTCCCCTGCGAGGGGGCGGGCGGTGGCTTCAGTTACAGCTGTTTGTGGCGCTGACGCCCCCCGCACGCGCGCCGCGCAGAGCAACTGTTGCTCATATCATTAATTATCGGCTCGCGCCGCCGCGAGCCTTCGTTTTATGGAGCGCTTTGCCAGGGGCGGCCCTCCCACCCCCCTCCCACCCTCCACCCGCAGGCAGCGCGCAGGGGAAATGGATATGATTTATCGCAAAATGGGGCGCGACAATACTCAGCAATGTAACTTCCAT